>JAWWMK010000040.1:11096711-11124068 GCA_035047105.1 Galeopsomyia nigrocyanea
TATATCTCGACGAAAAGTTCATTGAAGCCAAAGTATGAAAAATCGAAAAGTTAAATAGCAACAATAACGCGATGCAAAGAGGGAGAAATAATAATAAAGCGCTTGCTTGAGTGCAGCAGTATAGAGGCAACAAAAGTAATGTAGATTCATCAAGCCGTGAGAAAGCCGGAGAGAGAGAGAGAGAGAGAGAGAACACGAACTTGTTCTACTGCAAGCACGAGAAACTGTTGGCCCACACTCTCTCTCTCTCTCTCTTCCTCTCTCTTCCTCGTGTCTGTGAAATTACATCACGCGTATTTAATATTTAATTACGGAGTTGCTTCTACTTGTTCTCACCGCTTTAGTTGAGATACGCGCTCTAGCTGGTACAACGCTGTCGTAGCCAATTTAATTTTATACCAATGAACACTTTTTTTTGTAATTAAATGACGATTTCTTCCGAAATTTTTAAATTCAACTTGAATTTTCTCACTAATTGTTGTAAGTGTTCTCTCTCGTGGAATGATAAAGCTCTGAGAAAATTTCGAATTTAGTTGCTCGACGCTCCGTCTCTCTCTCTCTCTCTCTCTCTCTCTCCTTTTCAAACCAGCTAAATTAAATTTTCAGGCGCAACCCTTCAGCGAGAGCTGAATAATATAAAACACACTTCGTTTTTATTTTCCAATTGAGATTTAAAAAAAATGAAAGAACAAAAATAGAAATTAAAAAAAAAAACGCTTTGCTATTATAGTACCGATGCGCGTGAGCGAGCGAGCCGCCGCATCAATTACCACGCCGCACGGGAAGGGAAGGGTGGGAGACAGACGGTAATTTAATCTTTTATCGATATTATCAGCTATTAAATTGCGCGCGAGCTCGCGAACACGGGCTATCGCGTAAATAATGCGCTTAAAGCGCATTAACAGCTCTTTCCTCTCGACTGCCGCGCGTGGAGAGTAGCGGAGAAAAATGAGAGCTTGCATTTTGTCGTGTCCCGAGCATTAATAAGCCTCTCCCTTTTCCCTCTTCTCTCTCTAGTCTGAATTATTTGCGCTGTTAGTTAATGCCCTCGGCTCATCGCGTAAATAAGCTTGTAAATAGGCTTTGCCTCGTGGCTATTATTTTAAAACGTGCTTTGTAGTGCTCTCTCTCTTTCTCTCTGACGATTCTTTTAAATCTCGCTTTTCGTCGCTCGCTGACAATTAAAACAAATACACGCCACTGGATAAAACGCGAGATTTCGTTTCTATGCAAATTATCGCGAAACTCGAATTCACCCCCCTCCGTGCGCACGCGGATATTCGGACTTTAACGACTGCGATTCTCGTAAAACGAAGACATTGTTTCGCGAGAGCGAGAGAAACCAATTTATCGTCAAAAATTTTCTTGACAGATGAAATTCGTGCTGTGTACGGAAGAGTTTATACTTACCCTAAAACTCGTTAAACACACAGCGCCCATCAATCAACGGAGAAACAAAATCATAGCGCATCAAACTTTACGTAACGTGCATCTAAAAAAAAGAGAAAAACCAAGAGGAAGGAGATAAACGTACAGACAGGAAGCCAGAGGTAGAAATTTTCGAATCAAATAAAAGTCGAACTGTACCATTCGCGCGTATAAATCAAAATCAAGCTTAATACTCCTATCCCATTGTCTAAACGTTAGCTATACCGAAGGAGCATTTGAAAGAAGAAAATCTCTGTCGAAGGAAGGAAAAAATGCATTTTCAGGGCCGCGATATATAAGCTGGAAAAACACGTCGGCGCATGAGCGTCGTCGAGCGCGGCTATAGAGCAGCAGCAGCAGCAGCAGCACAGCACACAGCGCGCTACTCTCGCAGCAGCCAGAGAATCGATTATTCTGGTAGCAGCAGCAGCCAGCAGTCGGCACGGGGAGTGCTCTTGCGCGGGTCATGGATTCTTCTGGCTTTGCTTCTTCTTCTTCTTCTTTTTCCTTTCTTTCTTTCTTTCGTTGGCCTGTCGCTCTTACACTGTAGTACGGTAACGTGCGCTACTCTCGATAATTTAGGGTGGTTGTATACTTGTGGGTATCATTAATTGGGGATTGATTGCATAGGTGTTTTGGTAAATTTCCGTATCATTGAGCTTTTGAATGATAATTTTACATTTCTTTTTTTATAATTAATCACTGCAATTTTAGTTTAAAGGTATCTCGACAAATAAAAGTATAAAATAAAACTAGGTCTCGAATCGCGCTTTTTTTTATAACAAACTACTTGACCTTATTCAGCTAAATACTCGCGGCTATGAGATACTTAGTCCCGCGGAGCGCATGTTAATTATTGCGCAAGTACATAATTGATTACGCATATGTTTCAACGCACACACACACATATACACACACCTCGTGACCTTAGAATTCTGGTATAACAGCTATAATTCAAACTTAAGTTTAATTTAAACTCGCTGCCTCCTGCACATATTGCAATTCGCGCTCGTACCAACTACAAAGTTTTTTTTTTGCTCTCATTACCGAGAAAGAATTAAAAAAAAGAATATTTCAATCGCGTACATAATTTACAGCGCGCGCGAGTGATAAATTAACGTGGACGACATAATTGAATCGACTATTCAGAGAGAGAGAGAGAGAGAGCCGTTCGTATCGTAAAATCTCCGATACTAGCGCGCGCGAGAGTAAAGTGAAGGCAATAAAAATCTTTAATAAAATAATGTTATAACTCTTATCGGAGTTTCCTCATCCACTTATTTTATCCACTCGAAAAATCTCTCCATTCATATCCTTTCTCTGGTAAGTGCAGCTGCTGCTGCTATATATACTTATTTCTTGGGGCGGCTCTATATAGCATATAGCGCCGCCCGCCACTTGTTTTCAAATTGATTCCACGTCATGATAGCCTCCTTCGGCGCGTACAGCCCGAATTGCACTCGATAAAGTTCGAGCTTCGCCGGAGGGGCAAATTCGCCGGCTAATCAATTAAGTTCCTAGCTGCATTGGCTTCGTCCGTCTTTTTTTTTTTACCCCTTCTTTCTTTTATTTTCTCCTTCTTTCTTTTCTTACCCTTCTTTCAGTAAACTTCCGGCGAAAATATGCTTGCTACGCTGCCGTTTTTATACGCCAACGAAGCGCTAACTGGATGAGATTTGTTTTTGCCAGATTTTTCCTTTCGATTCGTGGGCGATCGATCGATCGATGAATAAAATTACGAAATATCTATTGGAATTGTAAGTTGAGTGATATCGTTTTAGCATTCTGAATAAATTCATTATCTTTCATGAGCTTTACAAGTTTCCTTTGAATATTAGCGATCAAAAGCACAGAGCCAACAGAAATATATAAATCATCCCCTTTCAAAAAGTTTCGTAAAAACTTTGGCTCTGAAAAGAAAGTTGCATTCAACCAACTGATAAGAGTAAATTTACGATGAAGATCTCAGAAGCTTTGTTTCATATTAAGCACGACAACTAAATTTCTGTTATATCCAAATAAACGGATGAAGCTTGTTAAGTCGAAAGTAAGTGAAAAAGGGAGGGAAGGGGGTGAGGGGAGACGATTTTGAAACAGCCGTTACGATACTCGTCCCGAAAAGTTTTAATTACAAATTATACGAAATATCTCTGCCTGAAATTACTCGCAGCGAAACTAGCGAAGCTTTAAAAAGTTCCGCCAATTCGTAAGTACGAAAATACTCCGCGGGAGTATAATGTACAAAGTTTTCATTTTTTTTTTTTCTATTCTTATTAAAAAAAAAAAATTTCTTACAATACAATTATCTACCTAAATTGAATGATCTCTGGTGTGTTTAGGTACAAAGCTCACCACGGTGAGAGAGAAAACAACATATGCAGTGTTTGTACCCCCGAGGGAGTAAAAAAAAAGAAGGACGTAGGATCTTTGGAATCACACGCTAGGAGACGGCATTCCACTCGATAAATTTCGCTTGTACGACGCGCCGCGTCTCTCTCTTTTTTTTCTCCTCCTTTTACCCCGTTCACCGTCTCCTTTACGTCCACGTGAAAATCTATCGAGGAGAACAGAAACGTGAAAGGGGCTTTCTTCACGGCGACGGCCAATGGGAAAAATAATCGATTTGGGCTTCCACCTATGTACGAGTGTCTGTGAATGAGATGGACGGCCTGTTACGGAAACATTAGATTTATTTGATGCGTTTTCAATTGAATCGATTTTTAAATAATTGAAACTTTTACACCGAAAATTATCGCTCTTTCATTCGTACTCGAATCAGTACAATCAACACGCATAGAGAAGCATGCAAGATACAAGGGCATCTTCGACAATCAATTGAGTATACACATCGTATGCCTCGTGAATGGCAAACACACACAACAAGTCCGCGAAGCTAGGGTTTTGTCCAAATACTCAGTAAGGGTGGAAGGGGAGAGGGGAGGGTAGAAGCACGTGGACGTGAGCTTCCGCTAATAAATGGAGTTATACACACTTCGCCAAGCGGTCGCGGCCTGCTAACTCCATTCTCCAGAGCAGCAGCCACAATAATTGATGAGCCTCTGCCGCTGCTCTGCTGCTCTGCTCTGCTGTGTCGCACGATCGATTTTGCGCTCAGGCATTCTCGCCCCTATGTGTACGTGTACGCGTCTGTCTGTGTGTGCATGCGATGCTGCGTTGTTGGTTTTTGGACTAGCCGATTTTGCCAAATGCCAGACGGATTATTCCGCCGCGTTGCGATACTCCGATGCGAGAGGGATTGGGTAGATTTTTTTTTGTTTCGTTTCTTTGGGTAAGATGAATGTTTGTGAAAAGAATTTTTCCGGTGCATGGAGATACAAACTAGAGGGAGGAAAGCAGAAAAAAAAATTATTTTTTTAGTAAAATCTCGTTTCTACTCGAGCTACCCTCCACTTACATGCTCAAAGTTCATGCATTTTAAGTAGGGTCAAAATAATTAAGGAATTATATTCACTCTTCAGTTCTCTCGTCGAGAAATAGAGGGTGAAAAAAAACTGATTGAATTTCAAATAAATTTTGTTGAAAACTTTAACGACCGAACTTTGCGCGAGCTTTTGTAGGATTCCGGTATTGAAATCATTATATACGTGAACTTTCGTTGGAAATAAAAGAGAAAAAAATTGCAACAAACCGTGATATGAGTGACAGACGGGACAACAACGAAACTAAAAAAAAAAAAAATTGGATCGAATACAGTGAGTATAAGCGATAAAAGAGAGCCTCTGCTAGAAAAAAAAAATTAACGAAAATCTATTTCCCGGAGGCACATCTCGCGCGAGCCGAGTCAGATAAAGAGGTAGAGCAGAAAGAGCCATTCCAAAGTCCCATTGTCTCGATGCTCTCCCTCTATGTACACGCTTTTCTGTTTCGCAATTTCCAGAGCCTCAGCCGCCGAGGTTTTTTTTTCTCTCTCTCTCTCTCTCCCGCCGAATGATTTTTCTCTCGCTGTCTCTCTCTCTCCTCTTCATTTTCAGCTCTCGCAAGACTTTTCGCGTTGATATTTTCACCAATATAAACTGCATTTGTTCTGTGAAGATACGACAAGATTGGCTTAATTATCGAAGTACGCATCGACGTAATTTAAAAATCATCAAATTATTCTTTTTATTTCAAACGCTCCAGGTTTTGAAGTAAAAAAAAAAGTCTCTTACGCGGGAAACATGTACTACGTAAAGGAATATACTTATAGATCTTAAGCCTTTTATTACCCCCAAGAGGATTTAAGAAGGCAATTTCCCAGCGAAGTTTTTGTCGGCGTTCCTTTTTCGGATTACGCGATATCTATATATATGTACTCGAGTAGATACATAGAATACAGTTATGTAAAATATTAAAATTGTCTTTCAAATATCGCTCTATATACAATAATAAATTCACCGATACAGCGAGGAAGAAAAAAAAATAAGTTCGCGCGCTGCTTGTGTTGTAATTCCGAAATGAAACCAAACAGTGAACTATTTCAATTTAAGTGGAATGTGTGTGCCTAAAACGTTAAACGAAGCATTGTAACTCATGCGCGTACGTTGAATTGTTTTGGCACTGCATTCGCACTGTTGCTATATGAAGTTCGTGTAGTTCTGAAAAGAATGCTTCAAGTTGCTCAACCGCCAAAACGCGCAATGAATTTTACACTTGCGAACTGTCGTCGGCAGTGTTGTTATCTTAAATTTGTTTTTTTTTTTTTTCATAAAATAGTCCGATTCGCGAGTAAAAATTAAACGCTACTCTGATATCTCGAAATAAAAACCATTTGTTAAATAAATTAGTAACAACAACAAAAAATACAGTATAAAATTTTAAACTTTCAATCGACCAGCCAAAGTGAAACAGAGCTTGCAAGCATCGAATAATTACGAGAAAGGGGGAAAAACGAGAAAGCATATCGACGTCGAATAAAAAAGGGGCTCGGACTATACAGTTCAGAGGAGGATAAGGGGGGAGAAGAGAGAGAGAGAGAGAGAGCCGCTAAATGTCGAGACGGCATTGTGTCGTCACGTGCGGCCACTCGTCGCGTTAGCTTCATCTGCAGCACACGCTACTGGCTTCCTCTCGGATTCGTCGAGCAATTTCGCTCGAGCTCTTTTTTTTTGTTTTTTTTTTCTTCGTTGCCCTACTGCAGCTAGGGGAGAGATGTTTCTTTTCTTTTTTTTTTGGGTGAAAAATAATTGAATGAGTTTTGTGAAAGAATAGGCATTCTCCAAAAAAAAATACTGCTCGTTCAATTTTATTAAAAATAATTTATAGGGCTTGCAAATTAGTTCGGTAAGTCTACAGTAGTATTTTGTTACGTAATTTTTGGGGCATTAATTTATTGTCATAGACATAATATTGAAAACAACATATTTAAGAAGTAATTATCTTGATTTTCGTGACCGAACGAATTTTCAAGTTAATTAGGACAATAATAATTTCGCCTCAATGCAGCATCAAAATACGCGAGCTCCACATTATGTTTCCATAATTATAATTATCGATCTAGGAATTGGTTGTCAAATGGTTTTTGAATAAGGTGAAACAAGTCAATTAGAATAAAAAATATAAATACACTTTATTTTATTCATTTTATAATAGTTATAATAATTGTAATCATTGCAATAGTGATGATATATTAATAATAAAATTTATAACCACTAAGCGTTACGATTTTAGCAAGAACCAGACAAGTTAATATTGATTTTTTTTTCGACTTAATTTACTTGACTTTATAAAATTCATAGCAGAACCGATCTTCGTGGAAACGCCAGTATAAATGGCGTTTCGTAACTTATCGCATTTCAACCGTTCGAAACACAACGTCGTTTCATTAACAAAATCACCGCGCGTAAACTATTTACATGGCTTTATACAAAACTATAACAAATCTTTTCTCACATGCTAAACATATATAGATATTGAGCGTTCCATTCGAATCTAGATTATACCAATTTTTCTTCTTATCCATCTTAAAATTTATTCAAAGTGTTATATTAATTATTTCAGACAGTATAAAAAGTTGAAACAGTTGGAATTTACGTTTACTGACGCATGAATACGATTTCCCATGGATACTTCATTCTATTTTAGATTCGAAAAATTGATGGTGCATGATGAATAAAGAAAAAAAAACAATCAATGATTCGATACATTACAACACGTTCATGAACATCTTTTCAATAAATAAAAGCAACTTTGATTTAATCATAAAAGTAACTCCCAAGTCAGTAAAGCAACCTTGAAGATTACGAACTGAACGCGCAACGCTACTTATTACGAAATGATAAACCCGTCATATATTTTTCCCGAACATCTAATGTCTGAGTAGTTATGTTGTTATCATAGTATTTTGAGAATTATAAAAGTTTTACTAGAGCTTAATATTTTTTGTTACTTTTACGTCAAATGTGTATTGAATGATTTTAACACCTCTCTTTATTTTTTCGTAAATCTATCAAGATTACAAAAGGTTTTTACGGCCTTATCAAATAACATTATATACATTCATGGAATATTATCAACTTTGTTTTTGTTTTATGAGAATTTGAAAAAAAAATTGTATTTTCGCTACTATAAACTTAGTTTTTTTTTATACATACAACTATAAATAGGTTTGCATTTAAAAACTGTAATAAGGTAAAGATTTAATCTATTTTCTGGCATTGCAAAGGAGTGAAGTTTAATGTTTGGTCTAAATGTTAACAACATAATATTTACATCCCTGTATCACAGGCTAAAAAAGTGCCAAAAAAGAAAGTCATTCGGAATACATATTTTTTTTTGTCTACATATATTACGAGGAAATTATTGTAAACATCGTCAGTACCCTTAAAAAAATTTTTGCTTGTTCGTAACGAATAAAATCTAATTGTACTGAAAAGCAGGTAATATATCACTTTTGGTAAAAAAGGTTCAGATCAACTAGTTGCGTTATTCTTGCTCGACTGGTGGTCTACAACCTACAGCTGTTTTTGTGTGTAATTTTGTTTGGTAATGAAAGAACATCGTCACATGATAATTACGCAAAATGTGCATTCTTCATTTCTGCAAGTCGCAATTGAAGATGCTTTTGAATGTCTTTGGATTCAAGACATTTCTGGTTGCTGAATGTCAGATCTTTAACCATTAACTAAAAACAAAAATCTTTATGTACTAAATATATAAAAATATCGTTCTAATTTAATTAGATTAGAAACCACCAGTCAAATACTGAGTCGAAGATTTTTATCCACTCACCATGAAAAGATGTGAGTATGAATTTAAATAATGACATCATTGTCCTCGGATGTCCGTGGTACGACCGACGTAGCAAGAACATTGTTAGCACCCATTCTAGCAACAGCCCTCGCTTGTTGTCTCCCATCTAAAGCAGATGAATTCTCATCTACCTCCGCCGATAGGTTCACTGTGTGAGGTTTCGTACTGCTCACTGACCTTTCCAGGTCTGACGTTTCACCTACACATGAAATGTCTGTTTCTTACTAAAAAATGCTCTTCTCCAATCACATTAAATCGGTATGTATTTTTTAAAGCATAATACATAAAAGATGATGAAAAAAAAATTAGAAAGTCAAAGAAACAAAACCTCCCAAATACCAACCATTAATGCTATGACAATCTGAGACTAAGAAAACCGGATGGTTCCTAGGATCCAGGTCGCCATTAGTATTTGTGCTTTCAGTATCGGCCTCAGCTCCACCACCAGCTTCATTATGACCCTCAGCTGCCGACTCATAGCTGCTACCGGAGTTCTGGGATACTCGTCGTCGGCGATTAGCCAAGTGTCGCCAGAATGGATTCTCCGTTTGCGGTGTAAAAGTACCGCCCTGAGTTCCTGGCCGACTGTTTTCGCGAATAAGCGGTGTTGAGTCATCTGCGTCTGAGTCGGTCTCCGAATCCGTCTCGACGCGCTCGTCTGCCGCAAACACTTTGCGCTTGCATACCGGACATACTCGACGATTCTTTGTTAACCATGGATCGATGCATTTTGTATGATAGGCTAAAAGGTGATTTTAAGTATTACGTATTTTACTTGTTATAAAATTAGTTTTTCTTAGTTTAGAAAATCTGATTCACCATGTGCACAAGGCAATACCCGAAGTTTTTCGTTCTCCAGATAATCCTCTAAGCAAATAGCACAAGTTTCGTAGGGGTCTCCTTTTGTGTATTTGTGAGTGGGTATCTTTTTC
Organism: Galeopsomyia nigrocyanea; assembly: GCA_035047105.1. Lineage (NCBI taxonomy): Eukaryota > Metazoa > Arthropoda > Insecta > Hymenoptera > Eulophidae > Galeopsomyia > Galeopsomyia nigrocyanea. The sequence goes on from JAWWMK010000040.1 coordinate 11,106,320, forward strand.
AAACTCGAATTCGGTAATCGATGTCTTCGCTGCCTCCGCCTATCTTTAATACATCTAACAATCTGCAAAAATCAATAAGCAATCGTCAGTGAGTTTGTTCTTATCTTGTCTTCGCAATGTACATTTGATAAAATGCACTTGATTATGACTAATTGCTACATTCAGTGACAAAAATAAAAAATATTCCAAAATAATTTTAATTTTGTAATAACTGATAAGGCTGATTTGTTATAATTGATTTGACATTACGTGAGAATTTAACTTTGCTTTTTCTAAAAATTATCGTGAGAATAAATAAAGAATTTCTCAATAACTGAAACAATGTTTTCAATACTTTTAATATCAAACTAATTATAGCAGCTTCTTTTAGTACTTTTCCAGAAACTATAAACATCGCTTATCGAGTCTCGCTGCACATTATGGAGCAGCTTTGTTAAAACGGGTCATGATATCGCGAATCGCGGTTGACTCGGTTAAACAATGACGTATTATTTCCTACAAATCGAGACGCATTGCTCAAAGCCTTCGAATTTACAAACGGACGATGAACTTACCATAAAAATAACCATGACTAGAAAACAAATTCCCACGACAATAGCGAACGGCAATAGTAGGTGAGTGTTGAAATTGATGGGCATATCATTGATGAGGACGAAGTAGTCTTCGTCATATCGATAAACTTCTTTCAAAAGCGAGCCTGTGAACTCGCTGACGAAGACTGATGGTATCGTTATGTCCGTCGCGTCTTTCGCTGACATTTGTTCTGAACCATAAATTAATTTCAATTAGTTTTCCGAATACTTTCGCGATGCAATACTAACAAACAAAAAAAAAAACGAAAACTCACCTAATTCATTACTGCCTACATTGTGCACGATCGCAGCATCGAAACCAGCCTTCTGAGCACTTCGAATTTTGTCTTCGAAACTGCAATTAAACCTGGCAATCAATACTATCCAGTTATTGCCTTGATAACGGGTATTGTTGGGTGGAGGCTTTATATCTTGACATGCCTGTGGCGGCTCAGCAACAGCAATTACACCCTGAAAAAAGCGAACAAAGAGCGATCAGCATTAATGGACGTTACATCGTGAAAATAAACGAATAAACAGGGTCGAATGTATGTATTTACCTTGAATCCTTCGGCTGGAATGGTACCGCCAAATCTAGCCGGGGCATCGCGGAAGCCCTGTTCAACTTTGTGGCTGTCCGATGATGAAAATACTAGAATGTCGGCGTTCCCGTAGCCAACGCAAATAGTTACAACAGCGAACCATATTTGCGTTGGCCGGCTCAAACAGCGTTTGAACATTGTTCGATTGCGTTGACGATAAAAACAAACGCCGTTCGGTTGCCCCAGACTTTCGGGCTTATGGTTTCATTTGAAATTTAATCCTCTTCTCTCATCACATATCACAGGCTTAAATTTGTCGATGAGATTGTAATAGCACCAGTCGGTATTGTCCTGAAAACGAAAAAAAAAATTTTTTATAAAATCATAATATTTATCAAATTATATTCTGTATTTCTGAGATACAGTAAATGTTGAATTTTATTACTATGCTCATTTGAAAACAAACAAAAGGGCTTTCAGTGTCTACTTTTTCAGCTGTTCAAAGATTTTCTGTTTGAGAAATATATAAGTTTCAACGTGTTTACACTCAATAAAAAGATAGTACGTTATCTGCCTCACTTATGCATAAATCAAGTAAGAAGATAGTAAGTTATCTTTGAAAACATTTTAATTATTTTTTTTGTTTTCAACCAAAAACTTCTTGAATGCTAAAATAAATTATCGAAACGATCGTTGAGTTAACAAGTCAAATCTAATATGTATTCCAATTATAGAAAGTAAGATCTTGAAAGAGGTTTGATCTTGAAATAGCCTTGACTCCAGATATGAATATCAGTTTGAAAAGTGAGTATTTATAAGTTGAGAAGAGGAGATGTAGAAGATTGAAAATTTACAAAAATGATATTTACTGATTGTGTAATTACAATTAACTGGTTTATGAACAAAAATTATTACTGCTGTAAAAACATCATGAGCAAGTAGCATGATTCACTTTTTCGCAACAAAAGAAGCTTTGCTTTCAAGAGTAAAACATTATTTCAGTAGAGACAAGTGTAAAACTACCAACACAAACACAGCACCAAGCAAGATATAGATAATCCAGCATCAACAGTTACATGCACTTCTAATTAGATCACCCACACACATAATATACTTAGTCAAGCCAAAGAGAAAGAGAGAGAGAAAGAGATTGCAAAATCACCTAGGGAAGCCTTTGTCCAAAGGCATACTAATGTGCTTTACTTCATGCTTGTAGGTACATAATCGAAAAAATTTCATTCCAGAGTCATCCAGCTGCAATTTCTTGCAGTAACTTTTCACAGAAACACGCAGATAAGTGATGAATAACACAATAGAGCAACAAAAAAAAAGAGTACGAGAGAACGTTCGCGGCAGCAGCGTGATTATACACTTTGCACAGTTTCTCTCGTTGCAGTTGCAGCCGCCGCGTAATCTGGTGACGTTCAGCTGTGTAAAGAATCCAACGAGCGCGTGACAACGTGGAAATCGACTTTCGTGACGCTGTGCACGTAAATGTATGTGTATGTGTGTAGATTGTGCTGTAAAGAATAATGTTAATGAGGGGATTGGATACCATTCATTTGTATAGTGTTTTTTTTTGTTACTAATGATGTCATTTGTAAAAATCATTTGTTTCTGTATTTTATTGATGAAATATAAAATAAATGATGTATTTTATGCTAATTATAATAATGTGCAAATTACTGTTACTTCAGAATCAACTGAGAAAAATTATTTTCTACACTTTTCCATGATTTCCTGTTATACAGTCTGCTATCTAATGAATTAACATATTTTGCAAACATTCACTATTGAGAAGTTCTAAGAAAGAAAATTTACAAAATAGTTTTTTTTTTAATTATTCAATAGCTGTAGAACAACTTCCTCAAATTGTTGTTTCAACATTATATCTAATAAATCAAATAGCTTTGTTATCTAAGAACATTTTTTACCGATAAATAGACAATATATAAAAAAAATTTGATGATCAACCAAGTTGAATCATTATTGATAATGATACTATCTTGTTAAAATGATAAGATTTAATCACTTTTCAATTGATAAAGGAATCTTATTGTCATTTCACAATTGAACAAAACTGTATAATATATGTAATTGAGGCTTCTTCAATCTAATACTTGAGAAAATATTTCCATCTAAAACTAAAAATAGTGTAAAACTTTGTCATCGTTTGCATTATTAATAAAAATTAATATTTAATCGAACAAAATAAATGCTTTTCAAGAAATAAAAAAAAACATCGCTGCATACCTGCATAAATATTTGATCAAAGCGCATACTATTGACTACAATGTATGATGATTAAATTCATATTCGTCAAACATTCATTAGATAGCACTGGAATAAGCGTTGGATTTCGTATGTAGTGACGTAATTTGTATGACAGAAGACGGGAAAAATGAAATCACACACGCACTCGCGAAGACAAGAAAAAAAAATTGCTTGCGTTACGATTGAGGTTAATCTTCCTCTCTATTGCGCTGCGTAAAATCACCTGCTGACATCTTTTCTATCACTCAAAATAATATAAGTGTCGCAAGAGAACAATGCTCTATGACAGCTCTTTTTTTTGCTCACTTGTCTCTGTTTACACACAGATTTACTCGCATGCACACACATGCACGAGCGAACGAATATACATACATATATACGAAGGCAATACTCATTACTAGCTCGATTAAATTGTTATCTCTCGCACATGACATATATATCACCGCGCAGTTTGGAAACTTTCGTGCACATAACGATTTTTCTTTATGAATCAGCTGTTTTTTTTTTCGACGAAACCCAGAAATGTCGATTAAACTTGCACAAAACGCAATAGCGAGATGAGGAAACGTGGGTGTAGGTCTCTCGACTGCTCTCGACGATGTTATTGTTGTGACTTTTCCTATGGGTGCTAGAGCACTTACATTACGAGCCGCGACTTTTCCGAGAGCTGTGTGGTCTTCGTCGATGGGTTCCAGCGGCTCGTTCGCTAATTATCCTCGACACTTTCACATTTGCTGTTCAACGCACTCAGATATTAACGATGTGAGAAAAAACACTAGAACCTTTTGATCGACTCGACGAAATTACGCGATTAATTCTTTTCGTACTGCTAGTATAAGTATTCACTGATAGTACTCGCAATACACTCGATGTTTTTGCCCTGGGCTCCCGATTCTGCGCATCTCCATTGTCGTCTTGCGGAAGTCGATTGGATGGTGGCGACATCTTAAACTAAGAAGCGCTAATTTTCAAAAGTAGTACTTAATTTTTTTTTAAATCATTAGAATAAATGCATTTCTTAATTGATGTCGAAGTTTCTGCATTGAAAGTGTTAAAAACTGATTATGCAGTATGTAAATTTAATCAAAATATAATCATTACAATTTTGGGTTTGATCAACTGTGGATATCACAGACAGGGAAATCCAGCCATGAATAATCAAACCATATGATGTAACAATACTTAGAGTTAATGTAATCAATGTCACGTGAATGATCAAACTCGATCAAACTATTTAATAAATAACATTTCTGAATTATTTATAATTCCAAAATTTATATGGCCATTTTGAGATACTTATTCGACATATTTTTTGCAAAAAAAAAAAAAAAAAAGATTTATTAAAAAAAGAATTATTCAATAAAAATGGGCATATCTATATCTTCAAACTAAAATGCAATTGCAAGACTCATGCATAAAGAAGAGCATTCTGAAAATTTAATAATGACGCCAAGTCCCGTTTTACGTGCGATCCGCTTTTGTGCATAATCATCGAAGATAACGATTCCATTCCATTCCAATATTAATTCTGTTATCAAAAGCTCTTCTAGAAGAAATCCGTGTCATCATTAATATTAAACGTGGCTCGTTCGTCGGCATATATCTCAACGTTCGAATGATATTAAATGGAATTTGAATGCGACACAATTTTAACAATAAGACAAGCAAAAACCTAAAGAATTTCAGTTTAATTTATTTTAATTGACACTCAACTAGGCAACTTGGCCAATAGTTATTCACGGTCATCCGTTTCCGTATACGTAGACATATCGCACACATGGACGCTGCACACATATGACGCTGCGTCGATGTGTAGACCTGTCAGTGTCTCATTGACGTAGAGGTTAACGGAGTGTTGCAGGAGGCACACCTTTAGGGTTAAAGTTAACAATGAGAAAAATTGTTAGGAAAAGAAAGAAATTATTCTAGCGGACACTTTTTTCAATAAATTAACGTTCGGTCTTTGTCTTTGTGAAAAGTTGCTTGTTTGAGTTTGTGTACCCGAGCCTCGATCGCCTCCGAACTGTCTGTAGAAGTTTAAAATTTTTTCTTACACCTCCTAGAGCGTTAAGAGTTACTTGCAATATAGTGTAATATATGAATAATATTATCGACCAATTGCGCGTGAAATTAGCAATTTTCATGAAGGTAAGACGATTATCTATTCCGTCAATCGCATTAAAACGCTATAATGCACCAGTTATGTGACCGTTTAACGATTATTGTTGCAGACTTTTCAGAGTTAACCTCTCTAACGTAGATAGAGAACGAGAAAAAATAGGGAAATAATTTTGCGTCACACATACAACTCGCAAGAGAAGCGATAGCGATATCTTTGTTCAATGATTCGAAAGGACGTCCCACTGACTAATGATTCGAATAATGCTGCTGAGGAGTCACTTCAACATGGAGAAAATCGCGGAGTTAACAATCAAAATATACTTGGCAATAGGCAGCTGAATACAAGTGGATCTGTGACAAATAATACTGGCAGTATGTTGAACAATGCTGGCTTTCCTCCCAACGCAGCTGCTGTTGGGACAAACAGAAATCAAACTCCGTACAACAGCCAGCCACTGCAGAGCAGTGGACCACCTGTTCCAAATAACAACCCACCTGTAAATACTAATGCGTCCTTGAACAGTGGTCTGCTCACAAATAGAGGCCATCTACCGTCAAACACTGGCCCTATTAACAGTGGTTTACCTCCGAATAGTGGCCCAGTTCATAATAATTCACCTATCATCAGCAGTGGACCTCCATTGAATAATAGTTTGCCTTTGAATAGTGGCCCTTCAAGCCAAAGTAGTCTATCTTCGAATAGTGGCCCAATTTTCAGTAGATCAAGCGTCAGTGGACCTCCATCAAATAGTAGCCTGCCATTGAATAATGGTCCCACAAGTCAAAGTAGATCGCCAGTGACTATTGGTTTACAGCCAAAACTTGGCCCTCCATTACAGAATAAATCACCTGTACCAAGTGGCCCACCAATGAGCAGTGGTTTGCTGCCAAGCAGCGGGCCTGCACTACAAAATAGGTCACCAGTTACTACTGGCTTGCAGTTGAGCAGTGGACCTACAATACAAAATAGGTCACCAGTCAATAGTGGCCCACTGCCTCCAACAAGCAGTGGCCCAGCAATGCAAAACAAACCACTAAGCGCAAGTGGACCTCAGTTGATTAATGGACCTGCAACGCAAAACAGGTCACCTATCACTATTGGCCAGCAATCAAGTGCTGCTGTATCACCAAACAGTGGACCTCCGTTGCAAAGCAGACCCCCTATGACAACTGGCTTGCCAGCAAGTGCTGTCTCACAACAAAATAGTAATTATCCTCTGCAAAGTAGACCACCCGTAGCAGCTGGACCTCCATTGGGCAATGGTCCGCAAGTTAGTGCTCCATCGTTGCAGAAGCCACTTGTCAGCACAGGCCTGCCATTGCAGAGTGGTCCACAGTCGAGCAGTGCTCCATCAATTCCAAGACCAACAGTCAGTACTGGCCTACCACTGCAAAGTGGCCCACAACTCGTCAATGGACCTCCTACACAAAATAATCCATCTGCCACAGCTGGACCATTGTACAACACTGGTTTGCCTCTGAGCAATGGTCCACCAATGTACAGTAGCGCATCTCTCAACTTAAATAGTTCAACACTGAGTGGACCTTTGGCATTAAGTGGCCCATTGATGAACTCTGGACAACCTTTGTCACATATTCCACCTTATAGTAGCGCCCCTTCACTACACAGCAATCCACCTGTCAGTGCTAGTTCACCTTTGGGTGGTCCAACAATGAGCAGAGCTCCTGCTTATGGTACTGGATTACCGCCAAGCAGTGGGCCTCCTGGCCTCAACAATGGTCCTCAGTTCAGAGACGTACCTTTGAACAGCAGCTCTGCGCTGAACAGAAATCCCATTCCAAATAACGTGCCTATGGCAAATTATGGGCCGATGAGTGCAGGTATTTATTTTTCAATGAATAAAATAGTTGTTGAATTTTAATTCTCAAGATTGAAATGATACTTTTTATGCTTTTTTTAAAAAGTTTTTTGTTGTTGTTTCGTGATATCATCAAGTTTTTCTTTGATGACGTATTTTTGTCTTGTCATGACCAAACTAATTAAATATTCTGGAATATCAAGGTTTTTGTATTGATGGAGTAGCTTTTGATAAAAAAAAACTTGCTTTTAAATTGAAAATATATTCATGACTCATCATTTAAATTTGTCGCGTATCAATGACTTCCATTCACTCATCAAACTTTCATTATTTAAATGATCGAGTCTTTCTTTTCATTATGACCACCTACAACCGATATTCACTGTTACATTTTTCATTTCTCTACAAATATAATCTATTTCGAAAAATTAAAGCCATATTTGCCTCATTTCAGACCCTGCAGAAGCGCGGCCAAATCATTTGAACGCATATCCTCAGGGCAACCAATTGAACCAATATCCAAATGCATCGGTGGCAAGAACTGGCTTCAACAAGATGTGGGGCATGGATTACGTGGATCTCATGCAATGCAGAAACGTCCTGCCAACGGACAAAGTCTCACCGCCGAGGATAAAGCTGCATCAAGAACTGTTGGATCGCGCCAACTGTAGTACCGAGATATTTCGCTGCACACTAACGAGAATCCCGGACTCGAATTCTCTGCTGCAAAAGTCACGCTTACCGCTAGGCATTCTCATTCATCCGTTCAAAGACTTGAATCACTTACCCGTCATACAGTGTAGCTCGATCGTACGTTGCAGATCCTGCAGAACCTACGTAAATCCGTTTGTATACTTCGTAGACAGCAAGAGGTGGAAGTGCAACTTGTGCTTCAAAGTCAACGAGCTCCCCGAGGAGTTCCAATTCGATCCGGCGACAAGATCCTACGGTGATCCAAGCAGAAGACCGGAAATACGCGCGAGTACCATCGAGTTCATCGCGCCAGCCGAGTACATGTTGCGACCGCCGCAACCCGCGGTTTATCTTTTCATATTCGACGTGTCGAAGCTCGCCGTGGACAGCGGATACTTGCAGCTAGTTTGCAATATCGTCTCGGAGGAGATGTCCAAGCTCCCCGGCGACAATCGAACTCAAGTTGGATTTCTCGCCGTCGACTCGGCTGTGCACTTCTTCAGTATACAAGAGAACGCGTCCCAGCCGCACCAGATGATCATGCTGGACATCGAAGATGTGTTTCTGCCCTGTCCGGATAATTTGATAGTCAATTTGCGCGAGCACCAGGAGCTCGTCAAGGATTTGCTGCAACAGCTGCCATATATGTTTAAAGATACTTTCGACACTAATTGCGCACTGGGCGCCGCTCTTCAGGCTGCATTTAAACTGATGTCACCGACCGGTGGCCGAGTCACGGTGTTCCAACTTTGCCTACCGAACATCGGTCCGGGTGCGCTCACAGCGCGAGAAGATCCGAACATGCGAGCTGCCAAGGACGTTGCACACTTGAATCCAGCCACGGACTTCTACAAACGTTTGGCACTGGATTGTAGCGGTCAACAGATAGCCGTTGATCTTTTCCTCCTCAATTGCCAGTACAGCGACTTGGCCACCTTGTCCGGCATCTGTAAGTTCTCCGGAGGCTGCATCTACTACTTACCGCTGTTCCAGGCGTCCAAACTGCAACACGTCGAGGCTCTGGAGAAAATGCTGAGACGCTACCTCACCAGAAAAATCGGCTTCGAGGCGGTCATGAGGATCCGTTGCACTCGCGGACTGAGCATCCACACTTTCCACGGCAACTTCTTCGTTCGCTCGACCGACCTGCTGAGTTTGCCGAACATCAATCCGGACGCGGGCTTCGGCATGCAGGTGACCATCGACGAGAATCTGTCGGACATGCAGCACGTCTGCTTCCAAGCTGCCTTACTCTACACCTCGAGCCGAGGCGAGAGGCGAATCCGAGTTCACACTCTCTGTCTGCCCGTCACCACGAATCTGTCGGACGTCATCTACTCGGCCGATCAGCAGTGCATCATAGGAATGCTATCGAAAATGGCAGTGGACAGGTCGCAGCAGGCCTCGCTGTCCGACGCCAGGGAGGCGCTTATCAACGCGGTCGTCGACGCGCTGTCCGCCTACAAGCTTCTGCAGTCGCATCCGGGCGGTGGACTAGTCGCGCCGCACAACCTGAAACTGCTGCCGATGTACATAATCGCGCTGCTGAAGAGCCGTGCTTTCAGATTCGGATTGAGCACGAGACTGGACGATCGCGTGTTCGCCATGTGCCAGCTGAAGACTTTGCCTTTGACTCAGCTAATACAGCTCATTTATCCGGACTTTTATGCGGTGCACGAGTTCGCGAGCAAGCCAATCGAGGAGGTCGACGGTCAAGTTGTACTGCCCGACAGATTGCATCTGTCGGCCGAGAAGCTGGACTCGAGAGGTGTATTTCTGCTGGATAATCTGGATCACATGTATCTGTACGTGGGCAAGAACGTGCATCCGTCGTTCTGTTACAACGTGCTCGGTGTGGCGAGTTTCGCGGCGATACCCGAGGAGATGTTCGGCCTGCCGGAATTGGATACCCCGGAATCGGATAGACTTAGGACTTTGATCAATTGCCTGCAGGAGGACAAACCTTATCCGGCGACTTTGCAAGTAATTAGGGACGACGGTCACTTTAGAACGCTGTTTACCGAGCGCTTAATAGAGGACAGATTCGAGAACGCATTGAGCTACTACGAATTCCTTCAGCATATTAAAACGCAAGTTAAGTAAGGGTATATATTTGTAATATTTTTCATGTATGGGTGGATATTCGCAAATCGTGAATTTGTTATAAATGAATATTGATAAATTGTATAAAAAAAACAAAACAAAATAATAATGATAAATGAATAATACAAGCAAAGGCAAGCAAAGCATTATGTCAATGTACTTTTCTGTTAATTTTTCTTTACATTGATTTGTAAAAGAAAATTGTGTAAAAGCCGTGGTTTGTTTCTTAATTTAAAGTGAAATTAAACGAAAAGTTTGAATATTATAGTATATACACGTTGTATACAAGTTTAATAAATAAATAATGTTTTTGAAAATAATATACCGAGTTTTTTTTTTATGTTTAGCGATCAAGCGTCTTTGGGCAGGATTTATTTGTATTAACAAGAAAGTTTTTACATGTTTCGTAATATAGTATTGAATTTTTGTTTATCAAATATTTTTGGATGGAACCTGTATAAATAAAAGTTCAAGTTTTTTGTCAAAAGAAAATTTATTACCTTAACAAATCGAAATTTCAACATGATTTTTTTTATACATTTCAAATTACATCGTTTTTTTCTAATATGAAACTACGAATTACTTTACATACATATTATGTTTGTAAAAACTCAAGATACATAATTTTTTTTACACCAATTGTTAATAGAAGCTGATAGCCATAATAATTAATAAACTAGTTTTTTTTACAATTTTAAACTTTCAAGAAAGTTATTCGAAATTCAATGATCCATAAAAGTCAATAATCAATAATAGACGAGAAACGGAAGTGTAAACCCTACTCATCTTCCTAATAAAAATATATCCTAAAAGTTTATATGTAAAAATGTAAAGTACATATAGCTGATACATTATAGTCCTTACAGTCTAACTTACAAAGCGTAATCAGTGAACAATGTACAAATTCTTACAGCATCTTAGCCGCACTAAACCTATCGTTCAAGCGACTGGCTTTCTCGAAAATCTTTTTCTTTCTCGCTTCGTCTAGGCGATTTGCTTGCAGATCAACGTCTCGATCAAAAGGCCTTCTAGTCGGTAGTCCCTTCTCTTTTGCTTCTTTCTCCATTTTCTAAAAGCATGAAAAATTGATTATTTTCATGGCAAATTAAAAAAATGCTGTAAATAATAATGAATTGTCTTTACCTTCTTTTTCTTTTTCAAATTCTTCAGGTGCATATCTAACAGTGATTCAGGCATTTCTTCTTCTTTAGGCTCCTTTGAAACGCCTTCCTTGTCTTTAGACTTCTTGGACTTCTTACCCGATTCCTGAGATGGAACAAATCTATTCTCCTCCTACATTATCACAAATCTCTTATGAGCAAACACGTTTATTTTCACATCAGCCAACGAATATTTACCTTTTCTTTTTGTTTCCTAAGCCTATCTGCCGGTGTATCTGTCCACATCGATCTATCGGACATGTCAGGGCCTTCTTTCGTCTTAAAAGTACGCGGTATCGAGCCTAAACCTAGAGCAACAGCGTGCGCTGGAGGTAGTTCAGTCATCCATTCTTCTCTTTTCTTTTCTTCTGGAGCAGTCTGTAAAAAATTCACACACATTGAAAAATTATGAGTTGATACATTAAAAAATATAAGATGTTTGCTAGAAAGAATCATAAAAGACAATCTTATATAAAAAAAAGAAATTAGTTACCTTATCTCTAAATTTAGCCTGCATTTGTAAAGCTCGGTACTCGAGCAACATTTGAGCTTGGCTTCGAGCAGCAGGATGATCAGGAGGTAGAGGACCAACGACATCATCATCATCATCGTCACTATTATTTGCATCGTTTTCAGATTTCGGACTCAACGAAGGAATATCGGTCGGCATTGCCCCAAGAACAAAATTGTCTGGCAGTAGAGGTCCGACGACTTTGCGTTTCTGCAAGTGCGCCGGCAAAGGCGGACCGAACGTATCATCCTCTTCTTCGCTGTCTTCTTTCTTAGAAACTTCATCTGTTTCCATTTTTCTCTCGTCGTCGTTTCCTTGACTCGACGCTAACAGATGTGAAGGCAGTGCAGGACCGACACTTTGCTGCTCATCGTTCTCCATCGCTGAGAGTTGTGGAGGTAGCGCGGGACCGATACTTTGTGGCTCATCTTTCTCCACCGATGGGAGTTTTTCCGCGATTATTGGTTCTCTTTCTCGTACAATCAGCAATTTCTTCTCCAGCTGCGGAGGTAAAGTAGGTCCATAATACGACGTGTCTTCTTCGATGGCCTTCTTATTGACGACCCTTTCGAAAAAAGATTTGGGCCTCTTGCGAGCTGGCGCTGCAGCATCTGCCCTCATCTCATCTGAAATAACTAACTTGTTATACTCTTCTCTCGTTTTCTCCCCGCTTCTCTCATTTACCTTATCACTCTTTTGTCCATTCGACACTGACGACTCCTCTTTTCGTTTGGAATTGCCCTCGTCTTTTTGCTTTTCCGACTTGCGATCGTTCGTCGTTGATTCCTCTTTTCGCTTCGACGTCTCCTCGTCCTTTCGTTTCTCTAATTTTTCCGCAGCTGGCTCTGCTTTCTCCTCTTTTCGCTTGGGATTCTCCTCGTTCGAATTTGTCTTCTCTCGACTCCTTTCCCTCGAGTATTTTTTGTGCTTGCTCTTGTGCTTGTCCGAATCTTTCGAACGATGAGAATCCTTGTGATGCTTTTTCTTCTCCTTGCTGTTGGTCTTTGAGTTTTTGTCCTTCTTACTGTTGGCTTCACGATCAACCGACGAGCGACTTCTTCGGTCGTCCTTTGAATACCTCGAACTTCTGTCTCGAGAACGAGATCGCGAACGCGATCGCGAGTAACGTCTTCTACGTTGTGGCGAGACTTTCCTTCTGGCTGTGGCTAACGAGGCGGTGTCCTTGCGAGTGCTCTCGAAACGAAATCGACGCCCATCATCGCTGTCTTGGCTCTCCGAGTCCGAGTTCATCTTTTGCACTCACACCAACGATCCTGGAAAAACAAACGTATTTTTTTAAATTGGAAAAGTATAAAATTTATTTATTTTTGTTTGCGTAACTCACATTTTAATGACCAATAAATATATTTTAGATTTTATACGAATGAAAAATTTATGAGAAGAAAAAATGCCTTCAAAAGAAAAATTTGCAACTAACAATTTTTGAGAAATTTTTTTTTATTGGATTATCAATGAGTTAATATGCAATTAAAAAACAACTATTTTGAAGTAACTGCACTGTAAGCTTTATTAAAAAATAAGCAATAAAGATATTTTTTGGTAACATTTCATCTCTATGGTTCCAATCGCTTTTCTGAAGTCTTAGCTACACTATCTGTTTTTATTGCACTTTTAACTGGCAGCGATTCACTCCTCTTGTTGATTAAATTTGATATAGGTGCAGTGAGTTTCTTTCTCTGCTCCTCCGACTTCATCATCTTCATTATTTTAGCTGCGCTGTACTTGACTGATTTTCCAATGCCTGCTGTTACAATCCCCTTCAAACTCTGTGTAACGCTTGACCTCCATACGATATCTCTCAAGCACTGGTCTAATATTTCACTGGAATCAGGATCGTATGCTATGGCTCTCAAACAGTCCTCGGTATCTTTTGACCTTGGACCTTGCGACCACGATCTGACTAGTTTGACCTGAGGTGTTCTTGGTAACTGATTCAAATGATGAATTCTTGATTCAGGACTGAGATCTTGCTGACAGGTCTCTGTGCCATCTCCACTCTTTGGTATTTCTATGTAATTATCGAAGTGTTTCAATATTGGAGTGTAAAGCTCTCTGAATTGTTTCAACTGAGGTACGACAATATTACTTATCTTCTCTTTATCCTCTCCAAATATCATTCTGAAGTCACCATTGTAAGACAAACCTGCTATAGTCTTGTAAAACTCTATCTCGGTAAAGTGCTCAGGCAGCAATATCAAAGCTGCGTGCACAGCAGAGTGTAGATTTTGCACCAAAGCAGTCCTTATTTGTGAATTCTCATCTGGCTCCACTATAATTTCTACAGGTTTGTGTAACCTTCCCGCTAAGTACAGTACATTCCAGTCAAGCAAATCTTCGACCAAGGATATTTCTGAGATTACTCCGTACTTGATGTTCCTTCCTTCAGCAGTTGTGATCAGAGTATTGTAATAAACTTTAGCACCCCAGTGCTCCTGTACTTTGGAAATAGCTTTGTGGCCTAGGAATTTCAGCGGCTGAGCATAGTGATCAGGATTCTTAGACATATTCTCAGCGTGCCATTGATAAGGATTACGAACGCAGAATATGAGATCTAACATGTTGCTGGCTGGATCGCTCTTCTGTTTGAGTACTCCAGAGCCGTATGCAAAGCAGAACTTCATGCTCTTGGGAAATTCTCGCAGGATGTTCTTGAACTGCGAGACTTGTGCCACTTTTTCCAACATCTTGTTATGATTACAGACTCACGGTACACATAACCTTCACTCGCAAACAACAGATGTCCTTTACTTGAGAATTCAGAAAAGCAAGTGTGAAACCAAGCCGATACAGGACTTCGATTCGGTATTTTTCACTTCGATACTTCCTATAGCGAAGATTTTTATTACGCATGAGCCAATACGATTATTTTTTTCAGGACTCTTCGAACCAACTAACCTACAAAATTTTGTTTTTTTCTTTCGCTTCTAAGTCACTTTTGACGCTTGATTAAATGCATAAAAAACATGAAAATACAACTCACCTTCGATTATTGATCGATACGTGCGATATGTTTCAACAAAAACTGCTCCTCATTATTTATAAATTTTCTCTCACGTCAACAATTCGGGAAGTTTGGCGTTAGTCGAGTTGACACATCGAGAAATATTCAATTTTTATTTATCCAAAATAAAAGAGAAATCGAATACTAACTAAGATCAGTCCTTTGACACATCAATTTTACTAAAAAAAGATCTTGATACTTTATTTACACTGATTTCGAAGCGTCAGCTTGGTTAAAAAAAGATCGAGAAAGTCCGACGCGTTACGCCATGGCCATCGCCAGCCATCGCAAACCACCACACTCTCTGCCTCTCGCCTCTCGCTCGCAAGCGAACTGGAATTCCCGGCGGGAACGGGGAAACTATATATATATATAACATTGTTTTTCAGGTTTATAAATTAAAAATTCCTTCTTGATTAACTTATTATAACAATGATTTATATAACATTACTTGATCTAGAAAATTGAAATAATTATTTCTTAGTCTAATGTTTTAAATACAATATTTGGAAGAACTTGATTATTTATACTAAATTCCATTGAACATCAAGTAATGAGGATTAAAAGTTCTTTTATTGTGATTTTAGAGTTAAAAAAATATATTTAATTAAAACAAAGATAGATTGTATAAAAATGACAATTGATACACATTTATTATGCAGTGGATGTTTCCAAGCAATCCATAAAGTTCATGGAAATTCTTTACGTAAATACTCAAAGTTTTTTAATTTTTCAGCTGTCCAGTCATCAAATTGTTTGATTAATTCTTCCGACATTACAGTTTTCCATTGTCCAGTAACGCCTTTCCTTATGAATTCTCCTTCAGCTACAAAGTTTTTACCATATAGCTTAGACTTATTAATTGCCTCAAGTACGAACGATCCTCTATTTACGTATAGATTATTTTTCATGTTCGGAAAGCTCAAATGATTTTTCAACCGAATCACTTGATCGTCACTTAAATATTTGCCAAGAAAGTCGGCAGTTTTTCTTATCGCTGACGAAAGATCCTATGCGACGTAGAAATGAATTTATTAATAAAAGGTAATTAATACATAGTTTACGAGTAACACGGATTGTATGTGATTACCTTTTTCATATCTTCATACTTTAAGCACAAAATATTTCTTTTATCTTTTATCTTGTAATATCCAATCACATGTTCCCAAAATGGTGCATAATGAACTGAAAAAAAATATGATAAGAAAACTCTCAAATAATGATAGTAAAATTATCCATCATATCTATATGAAGAAAAAACTTACCTTTATCTCCTAAGAATAGCTTGCAAAAGTTTTGGAAGCTACTTCGGTACGCCTCGAACATCTTGTACTGATGATAATATGAGATACAAGTATCCTTCGGATTTCTGGCAACATATATAATTTTACATCTCTTATCTCCATTACGTAATTGTCGAGGTAAGAGGTGAAATGGCAAATGCGTTTTGATGAAACGTGGACTTGATAATTTCTCTGCATATTCAACACTTTTTCTAATATATTCTGGATTGTTTGTCCCTTCAACCCTTTTCATGGAACTCCAGCCGATAACTGTCGTTCCTGCAATTCTGTATACCAAATTGAAAATAAAATGCATATTGGTTGTGATAAAAAAAGTCCACGGTAAAATATGATTACTCGAGAAACGGGAATCTCAACCCTAAGGGAACTTTAGCTCCATCGAAATTCAAATCATTGGCGATATTCCAAACCATCTCTTGTGTCCAAGTAGTCCCTTATTCGTGCACAAACGATATATGATTATACGGATTCGAGAAAACTATCACTGGAATAATTATTAAACTTTACCAGTTCTTGGAAAGCTGCACACCCAAACGTCATCATCGCGTACTTCGAATTCTTCAATGGAATCGGCTATAACGTCGTACGATTCTGGTACAAACATCCCCTTGTAATTAATATACTTGATTGAAACATCTTCCGACGTACATTCAGCTAGTATTTGATCTAATTCAGACTCCATACTAACAATAGCAAGCGTTCAAAACAGGTGGTAAACAGTATATACTATATATGCAACATACAAGTAAATATTATATTTAAAAAAAGCAGTAAATATATATATATACTTGGCGAGTAAGAGGTCATATATGTGATTACCGCTTTCGTGTCTTCGTACTTCAAGCATTAAATATTTTTTTATCTCTTATCGCCCAATACCCAAGCAGATGTTCACAAAATGGCGTATAATGAACTGAAATAAAAAATAATAAAATAATTTTCAATTGTACTAGAATTACATACACCATTATAATTATAAAAAAACGACACCTTTGTCTCCTAAAAATAGCTTATAAAAGTTTTCAAAACTACCACGCTTCGAGTACTTTATAATGATGATAATACGAGTTGCTTAAGTGTCTTCAGGGTTTCTGGCAACATATATGATTTTCATCTCTTACCACCATTACATAATAATTATTGTCGAGGTGAGAGGCGAAACGACAAATTTAGACTCCATTAATGTATTTTTCTGAATATCCAAAACAGTTCAGCTTATTTAAGCTCGTTCGCGAACCATCTGCGTACCGTAACTAATGCGCACACTGACTCTTATCTGTCCTCAATCCAACTTTCGATATCTCTCGGAAAATACATAGAGCATTTTCCTATATGACGTCACAACCGACTATGGCCGAATAGCAGGGGTACAACAAACACTAAAAATACACAGGATTCAAATGGAAGGGTGATTAAGAAAATAAAGAAAAAATATTAGCATGTGATATCGGACGTAATCCTCTGAGATGTTTTTCTTTGTAAGATGGTTCATTTCTGTTGGCTCATTTGTTTACAAAAAATTAAATATAAATAATTATTCACATAAAAATCAGGAGCAGACGACTGAATACACAACTGATCCTGTTTGTTTGTTTACAACCTCGAATAGCCCATGCCTAACGATTGA
>JAWWMK010000040.1:11133723-11147481 GCA_035047105.1 Galeopsomyia nigrocyanea
GCTCTTGTTTATTATTGATTTTATAACCTGAATTTCGATCGTGATTTTTTGGATGTTTTTCTAATAAAACGGCTGCAGGAAATCATTCAGAACTGCTTTAGCGCAAACGTCGAATCCCAATTTTATTGCATGAAAAAATAATCACGGAGCAAATGGTCGCCTGTTTTCACACGTATTTGTATATATCTATATACATGTCCGGGGGGACCTTAATGTAAATATTATTTATCTAATAGATTGATTAGAAATTTGATATATATTTGAAAAGCATCACTTGAGGAATAAACATGTAGATTGTAGCGCAGCGACTGGAGACCGAAACATGTGGCGCGGAATCGACGGTGTCGGTACCCAATTACATATGCCGTGCAAAGTCTTCAGTGGAAAAAGTCGTGCTCTGGTCGACCAAGATCTGCTTTACCAGTGGTAGCACTATGGGTGGATCGTTGGATCGCGATGAGCCTGGAATTCCAACCACAGGATGGCATCAGGAGCTGCTGGAAAATGGCGTCCGGTCAATAGCAATAACTGCAGACGGCCGAAGCGGGCGAGAGAGAGAGGGAGATAGAGAGAGAGAGAGAGAAAGAGAGACGGAGCGAAGGTCGCATTGGTGTGAGTGTGTGTATTACAAGCAAGGAGAGCAGAGAGTATTGTCAGTGGCTCTTTGTCGCACGCTCGCGTACGCAAACGCGCAAAACGGAGATAAGAAGAATGCATCGACGGCGACGGCGGTGGCGTACAGTGGTGTGAAGTGGTGTGAAGTGGGTTGGTGCGTGCGTGTGGGAGAGAGATAGATGGTGCGGGCGCTGATTAGTAGGCCGGACTGCCCGTCCGTCCCGCAGCGTGGAATCCGGTAGGGAAGAGAAAGAGAGAGTGAGAGAGAGCGAGCGAGCGGGACAGGCCGAATTTTGCAACTCGACGTCGCCGCCGCCCGTGGCTGGGCCCATCGTTGTTTTTTTGGCTCTCCCGCTGCAGGCTGCAGTCTCTCCATCTCGATACTCGCTGCTCCACGGTACTCCACAGTGGCTCTAGTCTCGCAGTAGTGCTCCTGTGCGCGTGTGCATGACGTATCGTCGTGGAAGTGCATGAGGAAACAGGCGTTGTTCGGCAGTCTGCAGCGGCGCCAGACAAAGTATAGTGCTCCGGTAGGCGTGCAGGATGCATGAGGAGCTGGCGGCTTTGCGGGGCCACGCAAAGCAGCGAGCCAGCCGTCAAACAGCGCACAGTGCCTGCAGCCGATAATCCGTCTCGATGCAGCGAGGCCTGGCCTGACACTAGCTGCAGCCAGTCCGCCCCGACCACAAAGGATCATCGCATCAGTGCTACAGTGTGCCAGTGCCAGTGCTCGCGTGCGGGTGGGCGGCTACTGCTGCTGCGGCGGGGGCGGCAGTTGACGGCCGAGTGACCGAGTGCGAGCCGACCGAGGCGCCAGAATGTCGTCCGGAGTGCCGCGGGTGCAGCTCCAGCTGGACAGCGACGACGAGTTCCCGTCGCGGCGAGTGAAGCCCGGCAGCAACATGGGCGACGACGTCGACGAGATCGAGGTGGTGGAGTCGGGCCTCGCCGCCCCGGGCCCGGCCAACTCCACGGAGGACCATGGCCACGACGACTCGACCGACGAAGACCGTGAGTCACCTCTCATTATACACCTACTACACCGTCCACCCCTTCTTTTCCCGCGACTCAGCTCCACTGTATATCCGCTGCTTTTTTCTCTCTTGTTCGACCCATCACGGGGCTTCCCTTTCGATTCCGAAGCGCCTACCTACAAGTAACCAATCTGCGGGGAGGCAGAGTCTACCCGATCGAACATAACCTCCAGATACCCGTGCATACACCATACAAGCGCGCATCTCTTGCCCTCACTTGCCGTTGCTTGCCGTCTCGTCTCGTCCGCGCCCTTCCTCGCAGCGCAATTCCAGAGGGTGTCTTCTTTCGCACTCGATCAATTCTTTTTGCTTTCCGGCTTACCGCAACTTCTTTTTTTCGGTGTTTAGCGCGCGACTTCTAATTTCAACCAATTGTCTCATCTTGTTTTTACACCTGTTCGGTTACGATTTGTTTTGTTTTAGTCAGTTGACGCGGCGAAGGGTACTTTTGTAATTGGACTTATTGCCTGTACCCACGTGCACAAACACACACATACCTACCTATATAATAACTTTCTCGTCGCTCGCGTCACCGCGGGAAATTGTATTTCAAAATATTAGAAACTTTTAAACGAGTCGACTCGTAATGATTACGCGAGCATAATATAAGATGCACGATCGGCGCTTGGCGAACATGGCGAAAGAAGACCTCAATCAGTATAACCGTGAGATAATGCGAAATATATGTTTGAAGGCTTTTACTTTGACGTCATGCTTCGAGCCGACACTCATGAACCAAGGAATGAACGCGACCGTGCGTGGCGGCTTCGAGGCCTTTTCACAGCTGATGAATCAAGTAGTCTTCGGAATAAACCCTAAAAAAATAATATCCATTTGCCTTGTCGGCTATAACAAATGACATTTAGTAAATTGTCCTTATAAACTTGTTACATGCAGCTCCAATAATAAATGCGACATTGTTTTTGAAACAAAATGAAAGAAAACACTGGAATTTACGAGTATGCAATGATTCAGCATATCTTTTAATGTTATTTCAGATAAATCCATGGCTGGGGATCCACTCACTGGTTATGATGTAAGTGAACATTCGTACATAATTCTGTTATAACCAAAACACTGCCACTTTTGCCAAGTACTCTTTCTATGCACAGTTAGTGAGCTACTAAAATCCATATGAATATTTATGATCAGATAAAATGTCAAATAGCAGATAAGAAGTTGAACAGCTGTTTTTTTTTGTTTTGCTCAATTCACTTCAAATCTGAATTGTATTTTCAGGACAATATTTTTTGAATAAAAAAATCAGAAATTTGCCTATATCTTATTGCTATTTTTATCATTCAGGATGATCTTAACTTTATCACACTTTCATATTCAACAGTCAACAGTCAGGATGATTTTATCTTTAGAGTATGCCTCATTGATGATTCACCAGAGAATCCCAAGCACTTGTGTATTTGAAAGATAATAACTTTTTAAACGCCTATACAATATGCATAAGCAATTATTCTTAACAAAAACAGCTGACTTTAAACTATGTCAGCCCAAAGACCTTCCAATGAAAACTGTAAGTGCAGTCTTAGGCCATTGTCACATTCAAGGTCTCCTGTTCCACTTTCTACTTTATAATCTATATAGATATAGATATAACAGTACTCTTGTTTTGCTTCATTATTAATATACAAATAAAATACTTGAGCTGCCACTAATTGAGCAGATAGACTCCATTGATATAACAAAATATTTATTGTAATAAAAAAAATTGAAAGTGTCATTTCTATTTTACTTAAACATCAAACACATAATATTACCGATCACTTTATTTTTACATAACCTTTCTGTAGACAAACACACTGAACAAGTTTGCAAGTATTTAACTCATTTAATTGAATAAATTCTTTGATCTAAAAGTATACAAGTTTATGACTAACAAGTTACAATTATAGTGCATAATAAAAATAGCAAGAAAAATAGTAATTGCATATAATTATGATTATGATAAATAATAAATATATAAATATATAGATATAAATAGTAAAAGATTATTTTTTCCAAACAATTGAATATTTAATTTGTAATCGTCAATAACAGAATTTGTAAAAAGTAATGTTGTGGTTAATGTAAACTTCCAACTATTTTAAACATATGTATACCATAAAGAAAGACAGGTTGGAAATAAAAGCTCAAATGATACCTAATATTATATACCTTTTCTTCTGCCAAACATTGAATTTAAAACTTTTATTGAATATTACAGAAAAAAATGTACCGATCATTGTCTGAAAAATTATCTTCCACTCTAAAGGTAATTGTACTGAAGACAAGTGAATCCGTGTGATTAATACAGTTTTCCATGTTGATAGCTGAATCTATAACATAGATAGCAATTGCTGTGCATAGTTTGACTTCTTAGCTGCAATAGAACTAGAAAAATTCTAATAAATTCATAAATTGTAACAAAATATTTTTATGGTACAGAATACAACAGCTCAATATGGCAGTGGTGGTCCTAGAACATCATCTGGTGTTTCAAGAAATAAATCAGAAAAGGAAAGGAAAATTGGACACCGAAGAGTGGGAGTCGGAGGAGAAATCACATATAAAAAGGTATGTTATTTATCATGTAACTAATATGGGAAAATTATTGTGTTGAACATTAGTTGTATACAAAACTACAAATGAGCCATTACATTGAATCAAATACTTCATTTAAGTAATCAAATTTTTTTTAAATGATAAGCATTCCTCATAGAAAGTTATTTTTAAATTTGAGGCTAATAATTGTGATTGACTCTAGCACTTTACAAATTTGTTTTTACTCTTTCAACATTGTGCTAAATTCTACTTCAAATGATTGACCAGCTATAAATAAAGTTGACTCCAGTTAGGATATTTTCAATCTTATGTTAACAGTGGTAACAGATGGACTAAAAAGTGAAATTCTCAAGTATTTGCTCCCTGCATGTTAAAAGTATTGTAGTACATGGGATGGGTTGTTATTCAATTTAATTACATTAAGGTGGCTTGAGCTTTGGGTGCCGTACCAAGTTTAGGGTCCCAATATTAATCTTTGTTTATTCATTGTTGCAGTTAAATTTCAATGTCTAGTCTCCAATTTCACTTCTAAAAGTCTAAATATGAATATAATTAATATAATAAGTAGATACTCAAGCGATAAGATTTCTGAGCGCCCGCTTTGACCAACTGCTTACGGCACTGGCGTGTATACTGGCAATGTAAACTGACGCGAATCATTTTCTTTGAAATTAATATTTCTTTATTTTCTTTGTTAACGCATGATATTTTTACGTTAATGTATTCGTCGTGAATTTGTCTGCAAGTATTATTTTTTGTGTGACGTTCTACAATTTTATTTCAATTAATAATCGAATAAAATGCCTCACTCCCATAAGACGCCGCGTAAAAACTTTACGATTTCAAATGCCGATAAATTGTTATTTTCTTCGTCAGCCTCCCACTTTTTTTATGCCAATGTTAATTTCGAGAGTTGAAGTATGTTTTGTTGAAGTTTTAAGGGAATCTATAATTTTATTAAAAATCGCTCAAGCCACCTTAAAAATACAGAATGGGTAACTTTTCAATTTAATTTTTAATATTGATTCATTAAATTCATTATTTGACCAACCATCATGTATTAAATGCTGTAATTACTCATTAATCTTTCTTTTATTTTCAGATCCAAACTACACAAATTATGGGATCTATTCAGTTGGGCATACAGCATGCCATTGGTGGCCTTGCAAGTAAACCTGAACGAGACTTACTTATGCAGGATTTCATGACAGTGGAAACAACAAATTTCCCACATGAAGGCTCAAATCATACTCCAGCTCACCATTTTTCAGAATTTAAATTTAAAAATTACGCACCTATTGCATTTCGTTATTTTAGGGATTTGTTTGGTATTCAACCAGACGACTTTTTGGTTAGTTTTATATTACAATTGTTTTGTATCATACAATTTTGCAACATTACTATATATGATCTTTTTATTCAGATGTCAATGTGCAGTGCACCATTGCGAGAATTATCCAATCCTGGTGCTAGTGGAAGTATATTTTATTTGACAGATGATGATGAATTTATTATAAAAACGGTTCAACACAAGGAAGGCGAATTTTTACAGACTTTGCTGCCTGGTTATTACATGGTAAATCTATTTAAAAGTAACTCTTAAATTAAAGCTTTTACTTACAACAAATATGCATTTTCAGAATCTTAACCAAAACCCAAGAACGTTACTGCCAAAGTTTTTTGGTTTGTACTGTTATCGATGTAATAGTAAGAATGTTCGGCTTGTTGCCATGAACAATCTTCTACCATCATCGGTTCAGCTTCATCAAAAATACGATCTGAAAGGTTCAACTTACAAAAGAAAAGTATGTTCAAATTCATTAACCAGTTACGTATCGGATTTTTTTATGAAATTACAATAACCATCGAAATCATTTCTTTTTACAGGCAAACAAGTTAGAAAGATCAAAGAAGTCTCCAACCTATAAAGATTTAGATTTTATGGAACTTCACCCAGAGGGTATTTTTCTAGAATCGGATACGTATAATGCGCTAATTAAAACTATTCAGCGAGATTGTAGAGTTTTGGAAAGTTTCAAGATCATGGATTATTCCTTGTTGTTAGCAATACACAATTTGGATCAAGCTGCCAGAGAAAAATCGGTACGTGTGTTTACTTTTTTGTGACATTAACAATAGACTATGTGATACGGACGAATTTTTCAATATTATATTTTTTCTAATAAAAATAGGAACAGAGGTTATCGACAAGTGCAGAAGAAGACGGGGGCGAGTCGGGTACGGAGTGTGTAGAGCGAGCCGATAGAACTAGAGAAAATAGACTAGGAGCGATTGCGTTAAACAGATCTCGTAGTATAAATCGGCAAAGGCTAGTTGCTCACAGCACTGCTATGGAAAGTATTCAAGCTGAAAGTGAGCCAATCGATGAAACAGATGATGTACCGTAAGTACTCATTTGCTATGTAAATGCACTATCCAGCTACCAGCGTGGCTGTCGCTCGTTCGTTAATGTAATTTATTGATTATCTTGTCGTTATGAAATATTAATATTGTTTTCCAAAATGTTTTAAGCAGGCCAGGTGGTATTCCAGCGAGGAACGCACGAGGCGAACGGCTCCTGCTCTTTATCGGTATTATTGACATCCTTCAAAGTTACAGACTGAAGAAAAAACTCGAGCACACATTGAAGTCGATTGTTCACGATGGCGTAAGTTTAAGAATTCATTGTGACTGATATTCACGCGAAATTAGCAACATCTGTGACAATTTCGAATTTTTACAGGACACAGTTTCCGTGCATCGACCGGGCTTTTACGCTGAGCGCTTCCAAAAATTCATGGCACAAACTGTCTTCAAAAAGATACCATCACGTAAGTACCATCCGAATCAACCGTTAGTAGCACACTTGACTTCGATGTTAGTACTTAACAAAGCCCATTCCTAATGAATTTAATAATATATGGATAATAATCGATTGTAGACAAAGTGTAAATTAAATTGATCACAAGATAGCAAACTACTTATAGAACGCGACATTTTAATATTGCTTAAACAAATTAACTTATTTTTAATAACTGTTTAAAATTCAATACCTCGAATTCGTGCGAGTATTTTTACATAAGATGAGGAACTGTCTTCGGGAAAAATGTGTATTTCAAGAAACATGTTACTCAGTTTTGAAGAAATAGTAGAATATTGCGCTGTAAGCTGTAAGCTAGTTATATAATTTTTGTTACTTCCAATGATAAAATGCCATCGCGATTATTGTCTGTGATTCATCAAATATCGTTAACTGGTAGAAATATTTTGAGTAAAATTTAGCACAATATTTTGTTACTTTAAGTCAATTATTCTGAAAGTTTGCTGCAATGTTAATAGAGCGTCATAAATGTTTCTACCAGGCATAACATCATATTTAATATTCTTCATTCATCATTATTTGTATCCGTTTGGAAGAACCATTTGTATAGAAAGGAGAGAATACTGACTGTTGAATGCGAAATGACGATGTTAAGGAATTGTATAGTTCATCATGTAACACATAATCATGTACTAAGTCTTTCATACAAAATACTATTATATTATTTTCTTATTTTTACATTTTTGTACGTCATTTAAAAGTATATTATATACTCTTCGTTAGTACATTCTATATAATTTGTCACACACCATACACAATAACTGATTTTTTTAACTTTCTATTATTTTTACCCACTGATTCAAACTTAATTTAAGCTTTTTGACGTTGATTTTATATAGCAGACTAAATATTTGCAACGTAATTTTCTACAAAGCATGGTGTCCACAAAAATAGCTGAGTATTTTATACGAAATATTGAACAAAATATTATAGAATGTAGACTAATATTAAATAAGCCAATTTTCAAAGACTAGTACACGTCCAGTAACTAATAATTACTTAGAAGTTATAGCATAACAAACGTTTATGAAAACACTTGCCGGATTTTCTTGCCATTAAATGAGAAACGCTATTGAATACTCGACTCGAATACTTACATTTAAGATAATAACTATTTCAAAATGCAAAAGCTGGCTAGTGAACGGTATTAAAGCGAAGAATAACATGTTTTTTCTATTTTATCGCATTATCATTAAATCAATTGAAAGTATTTCGCTAAACAAATCGATTCAATCGAACGACCTGATTCTTTTGTAGTGATAAGAAGTATTCCGCTAAACAAATTGATTCAATCGAACGACCTAATTGTTTGATAGTGAAAACAAATGATCAAATCGCGTTGCGTGAAAAATAATATATTTCAAGTAAATGTAAGAAAAGTATAATTATACGTAAATAAAAAAAAAGTTGCTTTAAAACACTGATAAATATAAACATCACAATGCCATTTGCTATTTTATATATTTCCATACTTTTTACCGTTTTCTAAATGTACGATTCGCGAAAAATAAAGCACACCGGTGTTTTACAGTATTACGTATGTTACTTATCACGTCGGAGACTGCACGGAACCTTCTGTATACAGACGATTTTGTACAATCCTGGAATTCACGGGCTCCGTACAGAGATTATTGTACAGAATAAGATAAATATGAAGCTTCTTAAAGGGGGTGCATTTGTCGAAAGGGAATTAGTATTATGCGCGTTATTTTAATGTTAGTAATTAAAAAGCTCAAGAATTTGATATGTTGTCAATTAGTGAAAGTATGAGAAAATTTTTTTTTTCGGCAGAATTTTAAGAAAATGAAACTGGTTGCGCATAACGGAGAAATGTTTGAAATATTACTTGAAGCTTCTCTCAACTCATCATCCTATTCGTATTCAAAACATGTAATGTTTTTCCCGCTTTTAACTGGCGCATTTGCCAGTGAAAAATGGAGCCTGTGTCTAATAACGTTAAAAAGCAAGCTACGAAACATCGGTTTTCTATCATATAGTATACAAAGAGAGTTTGGAAAGCCTACAAACTTAATAAAGAAAAGCTCACTTTCATATTCTTGTTGATAATTTCACCTACATTACAAATTGTACATTATAATGCGTATAGATATACATACAATGATTTCATTGTATTATTTGAGACTTCGTCTTTACCAACATCAAGATACCGCGCTTAATACCGATCCAGTGTTGGTGATTGCAATCAGTACAAAAATCTCTGAATGGAGTCTGTCAATTTCATCTTGTTATAAAGTAGCCTGTACAAAGCGGAGTTTTTTATATGCAGAATCGCTCGTACAATTTCGGATTGGGTATGTAACATGCGCCATTTAATTCGATAAAATATAAAAAAAAAACTAATAAAAAAACGTTTCTCTTGAGAGTATGACATTCTTGCCACTAGATAATAAATGTTATACAAATACGTAAATAAGTTTTGGATTTTATGCCGCTGTAATACTTGTATTTATTTACGATATAAAAAGTAGCATTTATAATATAAATAGAATAATTAAACTTCGTTGATCTGTTGGAAAATGCCGGTTATAATTGGAAATAGTTCTATATCCAATTTTTGTAGGGTGATTTACAAGACTACGAGTTAACGAGATTTTTACGACTTTTTTGTGAATAATAGTAAATAGTAGTAGCTTCCAATATACTTATTTAATAATTATGCAACAATTAAAGGCACCTTGCGAAATTAAAACAGAATTCTGAAGATTATATTGTGATTATGTACGTAACTATAAGAAATTTAAAAAAGTGCATGAATTTCGAATTTTGCATACATTCATTTTTTCATTGCACCTCATCAATAACACCGAGGTATGTTATCTCATGTGCCGATCGTCCGATGTTTTGCTATTCAGCTGATGATAATGTACAAATAATTAAACTGTGTTTTGGAATTCTTTCTGGGACGTACAATAAAGATAAAGTAGTGTATATAATTCAATTTTCTTGTTACATTAGAATTTCAAGTAGAAATAATAGATAGGCGACGATGCAAATTTTATACATTTTTATTTTATTTTCATGTACTGTAGTACTAGAAGCGACGCGAATTTTTAATCAAATTAGTACATTGTGGGTACGGCGATTTAGCGAAACAAATTGCTTTTAATATAGTTTTCTACAACGAAACTGTAGCATAAGTAGCAATATAATGAATTACAGACAAAATAGAATAGAACACCTGTCTATTAATTTTTTTTAATATTCAGCTATTGAGATCATGTGGACACCAATGTACATAATTATATTTTTTAAATAAACATTTGCTCTACCAAAAAAACAATTACATTTCATTTTGTACCAGACCTATATCCAACAACATACAGACAGTTACTTCACTACCTTCTAAAATAAATTGAGCATAAACTTTCTATATAAAAAACACTATACTTACATGTTTCAACACTCAATTGTCAACGCTTTTTTAAAAATAATTTTCGAACCATGTATAGCATAAAACATCGAAATTCAATCAACTTTTTACGAACGAGTTTTTATTACAGCTCTTTTTCCATGATAATATAAATCAATGCCATACATGCAATTTTTTCCGGGATCCCAGTTATTGAGGTGTGTGAAAATTTTCATGAAAGATATACATCCCAGATGTAACAATGAACTTTTTATCAAAATTCTTATGATGACAATGAATTAGATTTGATAGCTTATTTTTTTTTTAATTGTGGACTCGATTGTGGACGTGTTCATGTGTTGAAAAATAAACATTGCCATATCTGTTATGAAAATAACTACACATACTAATCCTTTCGTTGACATTTGCAAATCTATTGCTGTGTTCTACTTTACTATCGTTATCATTCTGTTTTGTACTTCAACGCATTGTTGAATAACCCATCTCTATATATTGAAAATACATTG
This sequence comes from Galeopsomyia nigrocyanea, assembly GCA_035047105.1. Taxonomy (NCBI): domain Eukaryota; kingdom Metazoa; phylum Arthropoda; class Insecta; order Hymenoptera; family Eulophidae; genus Galeopsomyia; species Galeopsomyia nigrocyanea. The sequence continues at coordinate 11,144,707 of JAWWMK010000040.1, forward strand.
TCGTATAAATAGATACATGAACATATGAATATACATATTTGGCGTTAATTGGACATTATAAGATAATGTTGAGTACTGAGTTGGCTAAATGTGATGTTTTCTGTGTCCGTGCACTTCTCTTTCGTGTTCAACCCTTTGAACCCGACCTGCCAAATCGACAATCGAACGAAAACTTGCAATAAAACTGCCAATCGCCTATTGTCATTTGGCGATGCTAATTAAGTGGACCTGCCCGAGATTAAGGGGAACCATCGCAAATTCCGTAACCTCGTCACCAGCTATATAGGTAACATTGCTATCTCTCTGTCACTGTCTGTCTGTCTTTTTATCTAACTATTTGTTTATTATATAAACCACTCGATTCACGAGATGGCTATCTTTTTTCACAATCCAAGTATCCTATGTCTTGCTTGTCTTTTCGTCGATAGATGTTGTCTTTGTTGTTTTAATTATCGCTCTTTTCATTGAGTGTTTTTCTATTTCTTTTTTATTTTACTTTCAAAACCATTATGATGCTTGACTTTTCAATCAATTAATTTAACATCAAATTTTATGTGTTACTTTAATATAACCAGCTTTATTCCTATTTAGTAGTTGAGCCTTAAGTTTGATGCGATGAATGTTTTTGGTAATTAAAGAATGCACATGATGATGAATTTTTATTAGACGTGATTTATTCGAGTTTATCTATCAACAAATATTTTATTCATACATTAATTAACTCAAAGTCCCAAGAAAGTACAGTTAGAGCTACGAATATTATTTAAATTACCTTTTGTTTATTTTCTTTTCAAATACGAGCAGTGCATCGTTTATATGTTTATGGGTAATTCCAGCAGTTTTTTAAAAATTGGCTGCGCAGGTGGGTCAACAAATTTTGCTGCATCATAGTACATAGTAAAAGAAGACTTTTGGCTATCTTAGAATTTTTTGAAATGTATATATATGTATATATATTTTTTCTAAAGTCTGAAAATAGGCCTTTTTTGAGCTATTTTTTAAAATTCATAACTCCGCGAGTTTTCAATCTTTTTTGACGTGCGACGGCTCGTTGGATCCGTCTACTCTCGCGCTTTCCAGAAAAAAATAGTCCGCAACCAAATATATATTTATATACGTCGCCCCGTTGAGATAACGAAGCGGTTAAGAATCCAAGTTTATGGTCATCTATGAAGTTCCATAACAAAGTTTTGTCAATTCTCAATATTTTTGAACGGGGTTTTGTTCGTCTTGTCAAGAGCTTTAATTTGATTTGTCATACGTCTGATTTGAATATCTAGAACCGGATATATAGGACCTGAAACATGGCGATTTTGTCAAAAAAATGAAATTTTCACATTTTCAAACTGATTTTATTTTAGAAAATCAAAAATTACCCTCGCAAATTTTTGAGACGATATTCTACTCGGTGAGAGCTATCAAAAAATATATATAAATAAAAAAAAAAACGAAATAATATTTGTTTGAAGTATAGCACCCTCCATAGTATAAATATAACTTGAATAGCGATCAGCTAAGCCCTCAGCTGATCGCTATTCAAGTTATATGGAATAGTATTTTTTTAAAAATTCATTTTGAAAATTCAAACTTTTGAAAAAACCGCCATGTTTAAAGTCCTGTAGATCCATTTATATTTATTCAAATTAGACGTATGGGGAATCAAATCAAGCTCTTGACAAGAGAACAAAATGCCGTCAACCCCGTTCAAAAATATTGAAAATTGACAAAGTTATGGTAGTTCAAAGATGGCTCTAAAATTGGCCTCATAACCGCTTCGTTATCTCAACGGGGCGACGTATATAAATATATATTTGGTTGCGGACTATTATTTTCTGGAAAGCACGGGAGTAGTTGGATCTAACGAGCCATCGCACGTCAAAAAAAAATTGAAATCTGGCGGAGTAATGAATTTTCAAAAATAGCTCAAAAAAGACCTATTTTCAGACTTTTGAAAACATATACATACATAGATATACATTTAAAAAAAATTCTGAGATAGCCAAAAGTCTTCTTTTACTATGTACTATCATCGAAAAAATCACCGGCAAAATTGGTTGACCCACCTGCCCAGCCAATTTTAAAAAACTTCTGGAATTACCCATATATGACGAAATCTATAAACAAAATGCAGATTCTTGAAGCCAGAAATGGCAAAAAAAATTGTAACGCTAGAGCTTCCGGAGTTTTTTTCTTCTTCGTTGAGGTATATAGTGCCGGAATATGCTCGCGAACATTAGAAAAGTCCACAGGAACTACTTTTTTCCGGCTTTTCTATATTTTTGTCAATTGAATTTTTTTCGATAAAAATAGACTTATAACTTTCACTCGTAGCGTTTTGGAATTGATTTCTACAATAAAACCGATAGCACCATCGTAATCTACGTGAAAAAATACATCTAGAAGCATTGCTCTATTTTATAAGATTTGGTATTTTTTTCTTTCGACAAGGGATACTAATTTTAAGCTTATCATTTCTTTTAGTTCTCTTTGTTTCCATAATAAAAAAAATTTTTTAAATAGTCTTTATAAAATTTTATCATAGACGTGATATTGATAGATGTAAAAAGCTATCAGAATATAAGCAACATCTTTTCAAAGAAGTTATGATAGCGACATGAAAATTGAAAGTTTTGTGGATTTACAATTTATGTATATGGCCAAATCCACAAAAAATTGCCATAACTTCGTTCGGGTTTTAGCAAATTAAAAACTCGGGGTTACGCTCGAAATGATTATATTTTCTCAATCTACAACACTAATAGAACCTAAAAACAC
>JAWWMK010000040.1:11151513-11170424 GCA_035047105.1 Galeopsomyia nigrocyanea
GCCCCAGCGACCGCCCCCGCCTCCGGCCCCGGCCGCGCGAGCCGCGCGCGAGCACCGCCGCAACCGCGACTTCGTCGACTACGACCGGCTGCCGAGGGCCCAGCAAGCTCCGCAGTTCCTGCTGCCGACGCTCGCCGCCGCCGAGGACGACGAGTTCGTGAGCGTGGAGCGCCTCCACGACGACTCGTACGTGATCCGCACGAGCCCCTACCCCTTCCGCCCGGAGCGCCGCAGCCGCGGGCAGACGCCGCGGCCCGGCAGTCCCAGTGTCGCTCCCAGTCCCCGTCCCCGAGGCCCCTCGCCGCCCGCCGCCGGCTACACGCCCTCGATCCCCATGCCCAAGTTCACCTACTTCATCAACCCGGCGGCCAACGCGGACCTGCTCAACTGGCGCATGTCGCGCAAGGACAAGAAGCACTCGGAGACCTTCTCCGAGCGCGAGCGCCGCTTGGAAAGCGAGCGCCTGGCCAGAGAGGCGCCGCCCGCGGTCCCCCCGCCGCCGGAGCTCGACCTCTTCGACTACTACCACCGCACGCGCAGCGACATCCCGCTGCTGAGCTTCGTGCGCGGCGGGGGCCGACGCTTGGCCGAGCGACTCGGCTGGCGGACCGCCAACCGGCTGCAGCCCGTCGAGACGCCCGCGCCCGCGGCCTCCTCCTCGCCGTCCTTCCTCGGCAGCCACTACCCCGACTGGCGCGACAAGCCGCCGCGCGAGCTCCCCGAAGACCAGCGGCGGTCTCGGCGCTACCCGTCCTTCTTGCATGGCTACGGGACCTAATTGTTGTGTTGTGCTTCTGTTACTTAATTGTATCGCGGCGAGCGGGCGGGCGGGCGCGACCGATCGGTTTGCACGATCTGTTTTTTGATTTTTCACCTATGTATTTGTCAGCGCATTTATCAGCTTTTTCAAGAACAATTAGTCTTATTTGCCTGGAAACCACGATCTGCCAAATTCTGCGTTTCCCGGCTCGGCTTTCTTTGACTTTTCTTTCGTACACCAATATATTTATCTTTTACTTTTCTTTTTGTGCAATATAATAACGTTGATCAAATCAACGGTTAGTTGTCTTAATGATGCTTCGATTATTCTACACAGTATAAATTATGACTTTTTATCGTTGCAAGATGTTAGGCTATGAGAAATACTTTACGAATACGTTCACTTATATTTGACTAAATTTGTATGTCGGCCGATGACTTTTGATAAAAGTATCTCAAATGTACGAGCGTACAAAATATAAATGATACTTTCTAACAACTGACTGGATTTTCATTGTTTTGTAGCTTTCGCAATCCTCGAAATGTTTAGATGATAATTTAACGCTCTAAATTAAATTTGGAAAAGCTCCTTTGATCATCTTTTCCTCGCTTTGCTAGTCACGCCTTGCGAGCTTTTTCTCGTATATATACATTAGAAAATACATCTTGCAGAAAAAAAGAGAATCGATTGTTTTTTTTTATAATGTTCGTTGTGATTTATTTTCAGTGTTAACTTTCAAAGTTACTTCTTTTGGTTTCCGTTTCATTCTTGCTTTCAATCAATTGAAGAGCTGATCTGAAATGCGTAAATTTACACAATTTTGTTAAATATCAATGTTACATAATAATTCATTGTCAAAACAAATATTTAAAGTTTTTCTATAATCCATTGAATAATAAAATAGCTCTTCAATTATTTTTCCAGGCGCAAAGTAACCCATTTTCAATCATCGATGTCTCATTATAACATAACCCATCGTTAACTTTTTTTTTCAGGTAACCTACCTCAATATCAATTTTCTAGAGCATGTCATTGATATTTTTACATATTATTACGTATTGCAATAGGCAATTACTCGATAGTCGTTTATCAATATATACTATTTTTATAGAAAAATTTCTACTCTGCATACAAATGAATGTTAACACTTAGATAACTAATAAGAATAATCTTGATGTTGTCTCGTTCACCTTCTTTATTTTCACGCAGAAAGAAGCTCAAGATTAGAATACATTGACATGTAATCAATGGTAGATGGTATCTGTCGTTTCATATATCCATATCATAAGAGCAGTAGTTACAAACTTTGACTGTCCCCATATTCTCTCTAAGGATAAATAATAACTGTAAATAACGTAGTATTGATTACAAGGGAATGCATAACATATAAGGAAGTAATTAAGAGGCATATATATATAGGTGCAGGAGCTGCAAAACTTGGCTGCATATCATTCCTGATTGAAAATGGGTAAAATTCGCGGTCTTTGGTCGATGTATAGCATATCTATCTTTACTTGACTGTTAATTGGAATGTCTGAGTCTTTCTCTGCCGATGTGTTCTGGCTGGAATGCTCTGTTCATCGAGGGCGATGCCCGCAACAGCAAGCGTTTTTGGCTTAATTGATCCTGTTTTGTTTGTAGCTTCGTAGTGGAATGCGTGTGCGTGTGCGTTTGAGAGAGTATAGGAGCAGATAGCGAGAGCGTGAGAGTGCGAGATAGAAAGCCTGAAAAGATGCTAACGGTAGGCTGCGCTTTGATCCGTAGGTGGCACCCTTCCTTCCACCTGTTCCACCCCGCCCCCGCCCTTCGACGACGCGGTGCGCTCGAACGACCAGACACTGGCCTCGGGCGGCCATCATCCTCATCATCAGCAGCAGCAGCAACACTCGGGAAACACCAGCCCGTCAATACTGACGAGCAGCCTCGCGGGCTCGCACAAGGATCGCAACAAGGTGGTGCATCATGTTACCCTTGCCAAGACCTATCACGACACCGTCAGGTAACATATCTTGATGTAATAATACTGTGATGTTTGGGAAAAGGGCGAAAATCAAATTCTAAAGAAAATATGACATAATATGTTCATTTCTGCATTTATGAAACGCTTGTAAATCTTTTTGCATGCATCGATTGGTTTTAAATGAGTCATAGACTCCATCGTCCAATTGGGGCACAAGAATTCCTCAGTTGAGGAATTACCATTGCGCAGCATAAGTTTTGATAAAAGTTGTTGTAAATGAGAAAGATAAGATCTATGAAAATTGGAGCACTGCGAATTGAGAAAGCAGTATTTGCAGAAAAAAATGTTGAAATTCACATGGGTTCTCGAACGTCATTTCTGATTGCTGCAGCATATCGGACGTGCACCTGGAGAGCAGTTGTAGCGGCGGAAGCGCCGGCAGCGGAGACGGCCGGCCGACGAGGTCCTCGCTGAGCGTGGAGAGCGGCGGCAGCAGCAGTCGCGGCGGCACCGGCGGTCATCACACCTGGACGCCGCCCGCGGGCAGCGCCGAGGGCTCGACGCCCACCTGGACCGAGGGCACGCCCTCCTTCACCGAGAGCTCCAGCAGCGGCGACCTAGGTAAGTGCAGCCTCTACGCGCTCCACATTTACTACGCCGCCAGCTGAGCAGCCTCAGACACCGGCGGGCCTACCGACCGACCGACCGACCGAACGGCCGCCCCTACGTGCTCCAGCCCAGCCCGCAGCCTCGAACGACTCTCAGTTCACCTGCTCTTCTCTGCTGCCAATTGACTTGTGCCCTAACCAGTGATCAAAGACCATTTGTCATTTGTGCTCACTACCTCGCTATATATGTTGTAGCTCTACTATGTGTATATACCAACCGTTAGACCCTCGTCGTCAATGTGTGTGGCGTATATTCGACAGTATATTCATATGATAAGCACAAAACACTTTTTCCATCGAAAGAAAACGTTGCTTATTTTTCTTTTGTTTCTTGCGTAACATGTATACGTACTTCCGACGTGCATTTTTTCTCGGCCACTCTTTGATCGCCGATCATGGAGTGCAGCCCTCTTCCAGTAGCGTTTTCTTTTCAACAAGTGCCTCGAAACTCTTTGCCCACGACACTTGTAATCTATATATGCTTTCGACCGACAGCTATCGCACGGAAACACTCGAATCAACCTTTACTGATCAGTCATTCTCAATATAATATTTTACAATTTTCATGTAATATAGAACGTCCAATCTATATTGTGATCTGTTATCAGTATACGCAACGATGTACAAATTGACTAGTTCATACATTACGTGTAAATCGATTGTCGACCTGAGAACTTCATTCAAAAATAACCGATATTTTCTTAGCTCTGTTTAGAACATTTCCGAGAAATTTGATGTGAATACACATGTTACTCCACAATGATATACATATACAAATCTTTAAATCGACAATAAAGCAGTGTGCGTAAATATTAAAACAGACTATGAGTTATTCAATGAAATTTTTTGCAAGTCTTGTAGGACCGGTGAGTTCGGAGATAAGTTACTTATACCTTTATTGTTTGTAACAAATGATTATTTAATTATTTTTCACACATTATCTATTAGACAACACGCTTTATACCTATTATAAACTTATTTAATGCTTATAATTAGCATATTTTCGCAAGAAAAGTTGTTCAAAAGGTATTTTTACATTCTTTCATAGTGTTGTTTCAATTTATGTCAATGTATGTTACGTTGATCTGATATTAATTTTTTTTGAAGAAGAAGAAGAATTTTTATTTTTATAAACCAGATTCACGTTTTGTGTTCTACAGGTGAAATAAAACAAATGTATACTATTACTGAACTTTACTTTGTTTCGACTAGATATATTCCTTACTTAACAAACCTACAAGACAACAACTTTTCAGCAGTTATTAGAACACAATCTCTATAATTATTTACAAGCATTACGTCGAAAATGAAAGAAACAACTTAATGATTGGCTAAACTTCTCATCTCTTTGCTCTATACGATCTAAAAAAAAACTATCACGTCTTAGAGTTTCGATTTCATAATATAAATCTATTTTACAGGTTGCCCCACAACACCACTCCGTGGAAGTGAACTATCAGAGAGAGATACTAAACTGTCGGGAACGGTCGAGGAAGCATTAGTCAGTTTAACTACAGAAATGGTAAGCTCAAAGTTTTTCAGTTACTCCTACATTATTTGTGTTTTTATTTGAGCCTCAGACAATTACCTACAATTGGTCTATTTTTGCATCTTCTATAAACCTCATTTCCATCCTTAACCGACCCACAAGGATTAATATTCAAGTGAATTGATATTATTCAATATTAATTCTTAATTGACTTCACCTCAGTGTTTTATTGTCTTCCTCATCCTATATTTACGCTTATCATACATGAAGTACATTTTACGCCAAATTTTAGCGTACTGGATATGTCCACAGTCATGCGTTAGTTATTAACCTGATAATATAATTAAACAAGCTATACTCAGGGACTGGAAGATATATTCGTAAACGGAGTATCACGATATATCTAATATAAATTATCATCCGTTACAGTTAGTAAAAGTACAACCTTTATACGAAAATTCATGTATCTAATTTGCTGCAGCTTTTTGTACTGACTTCAGCTTTTGTAACTTAATTGAACTATCAAGGGCTTATTTAAAGTGCATCGTGATTTCTTTATAAATGGATATCGGTAGATATGTTCAAATTTTTTTCGATCGTTTATCATTACTTCATTAAATAATATTATTTGTTTACTAATTTGTCGCATTATTATTTCAAGATTTACAAGGTCTCATATTTTTAACTATGGATCAACTAATCTGTAAATTTTTTCTTATTATAAATACGTTCAATTTTTTTCAGGCTCATTGGAGAGAACAGCTCAAAGAAAATGAGCTTTGAGACAAATAAATAGGAGTAACTTTAGGCATTTAAAGGTTGTAATTTTACCTTTTTTTTATAGTTGTTGTTGGGCTTCCGTATTTGAAAATATGGCTTGCTTCTTTTTGTATTTCAAATATGTCATTCTTAACATCAATATCGGCTCTAAATTGATATAGTTGTTACAATGGTCATGTGTACATTGTAACAAAAACACATATTTAATATCGAATAATTATTTGTTATTTCACAATAAGGCGTCTAAAGCATATATGAATAATCGTAGAAATGAATTTAAATACTTTCAAATCTCGTACATTCACAATGTGTAATTGTAACAATTATGTAGGCTTTGCATGAAGCGTTCTTTGGCAGATTTCACAAACAGTTAAATTGCATTATTATGCACTATTGAATCTACATCTCCCTTTAAAAGCATAAAAATCATCACGTATATCAGTTATCCCCAAATACGCACATAGTCAGATATTATGTTCTTATTAGCATGTAGTGTAAACACAGTGAAATATCTTCCTGTCTTTACAGTAAACATGAGGTTACACAGATTCATATTTTTAAATGCATAATGATTCATATTTTTTGAAATTACATAATAGCAAGTCATTTAATTTAACAAAATATCTATCAATCAGAAGGAGAAGTATTTGAAGATTTTCAAAGTTGCTGATTATTTTTCTATGTTGACAGATTTAGATTAGTAAAGTTGTTTGTTACTGTGTTTATCTTCAATTCGTACTAGTCGTAAGAGGAGTATTGAAAATGATCCCAATCGAATATAATACATGCAAAAAAAAATTAAAATAACAAATGAACTGTCAGAAGTGTCGTAGGTTTCATATTTTAAATTAAAATTTCCAGCAATCTTGTAGAAATTTTTGTTTGGGTTAGAAATTCATCACATAGCATAAAAACGTGACTAATGAGTTTAACGACTCGAAGGCAACCATCAGTAGTTTTTAGTTCACCTTTTGATAATGAAATATAATTATGTGTCGACCTGAATTGTCCTCAGTTCATTGTGTATAATAAAATAGTTGTTAAAATATATTTTGCGTCGCAAACACAGATAAAGTAATAGTTAATTGAAATTGCGAGTTATAATTGTAAAACGTTTTTAGCAACAATAAGCACTGTTCAGTTTGTAAAAGTCGTACCAAGATTGTTAAGGTAGTTCATATCTCACTGCACTTGTAGTCAAAATGAAACTTAGAATCGAGTTGACTGGTAAATAACACTTGTGTTCATATATTTATTTTTAAAAGCTAAATAGTTATAATAAATCATCTTTCAGCATGTGGAATCAAAATAAAAATTTATAACGAAAAAATCTTCAAATTTCACTCTTAATCCAGTAACTTCCATGTATCAGAAACGAACTTTGAATATCTTCAAAATCAAATGCTAGCTTGATAAAGAAAAACTACATTAACTATAAGTTCCTTAAGTTTTAAATAACTGTCGAGACTTTTGATTTAGATACATATGAACTGCCTTAATAGTGCATAACATTTTCCTTGAGTCTTGTTATTTATTTTCATAAAATTATCACGTAGATTACAGATTTGGAACAAACAAAAATTTTTTGTTTGTATTATTAAATATACATCGTTTCTATAATGGAATCGATAAAAATAATTTTTTAATGTGATTCAAAAAAAATTGGTAGTACATTATTTGATTGCATGTATGATCAATTAGATCTGAAATACTTCTTTCCGATTAGGAAATTCTACAGCGAGAATGAAGACATCATGTAACGGTCGACACCAAGGTTATAACATTACGTGCTGCAAAGGTCAACGTGAACAAGAAAGAAAAACGAACTAATCGAAGCATAAATTTCGCGGTCCTAAGAGTGATAATATTTTCCCATCAAATTAGATGAATATTATTGATTTGCTAATACTAATATAAAAGTACTATCAGAGACTGGATGCCGATAGGATAGTTATCACGTAAAAACACTCATGGGGCATATTTGCATCTTTTTCATGCAAGGTTTTTAGGGCAATACTAGAGTAGCAAATGTTTTCATTAAGCTAGTCTATACTTGTTAATTGTTGAAGGGAGTACACTTGAAAAGATAAATTGACAAGTCTTGAAAAGACACAAAGATTCTTATTTTAAATATGGACTGTTTATTTATCGTACTCAAAAAATTTATGCTCATTATTATTGAAATACGTTGATCAAGATGCCAAAAAAAATTTCATTCTTAATCTTGTTCATTACCAACTATTAATATTTTATTGAATATTCAAAAACATTTTATGACTTCTCATACATCTGAATAATTTGAATAATACAAGTACTTTAATCGTACCGTTTTTCATATCAACAACGCGAAAAGAAAAATAGTTGGTATTTCTAAAGAGTGTCTTTTTAAAATCTGAGTTGTAAATAAGTTGCAAATAAGTACATTTATTGTACAGTTTTGGTTGGAAATTTTCCAACCGACGTGGTTAAATTTGCAAGTATATGAATTAGAGTTGCTAATGAATTATTGCCGAAACAAAAGTAATATCCTAAAATTCAGTGTCGCTTGATTTAACATACCTTTCTGCGACATTTCTCATGTGTATCATATTACAATAATTAAAGCACATGTTTTCAATAAATTAAACAGATATTAAGAAGCGTTGAAAGGAATTGCCAGATAAAAATGCTTCAGTAGAAAATGTTACGTGAATACATAAAATGTATAATATAGTATACATTGTATATTATGAATATTGCATAGCTTGCGGTTGATGATAATTTTGCCATTATTTATGAAAATTCCAATATAAAAGTGACCGATTTAAAATCAATGGAAGTAAGTTCAATTCATTACTTTTTACAAATTAGTTCGTGTGCTTTTCCTGATTTTATATTTTTATAGTTTTTCTCGAATTAGTTCTAAAGAATGGTTGCATTAAACAAGTACAAAATTCATTGAAAGAATGCAAATATTATTTTTATTTCAATGAAATGTAGTATTTTATATGAATGTATTATAATTTATAAAATGAATGGACTCGTAATTACACAGGCGGGTGTATTTTTGTTACATAGTTCAGCAATTTAGAAATTCACATTGATTTTAAATGCGGATTAACAGAAGGAAACATTTGTAAATATCAATTAGTCGATTTTTAGAAACACAACGTGATACAGTCGGTTTTATTACAAAATAAAAATGTAATTATAATAATTAATCTGAATGCGTATAATCGACTTGTATGTATAGTATACGACACTCTTATACCGCTAATAAATGATCACATAAAATATGTTATGAATACTATTATTTAATTTATTACATGCGTCATTTGAAGTTTGCTAAAATCAAATTATTTATTTTTTAGTTTTTATACTCAGATTGCTTACTTCGAAACAATTTTTTTTGTTTTATTCATAATTTATTGCATGTAGAAGTACAATTATATTTGGTTCTTATAACATTTGCAATAAGTTGAAAATAGTGTTATTAAACAAACAATACAAAAATATTTTTTTACATTCATCATAAATGCAACGTACCTTTGAAAAAACTTAATGCATTTTGTTTCTTTGCCGAAACAGTGACCAGACAAAATTATGAGTCACGTCGTTATTTAGTTAACATAGTTTTGTAAATTGAATTGAATTATCTTCAGTTCGAATCGTTTAGTTTGCACCATGAATTGGTAAGAAAACGATTGAAATAATTTGATAATAAAATTTCGTTTTTATTTAATCAATGTGAGAGAAAATAATTTTTCATGTGTGAAATATGTAATGACTAATACTTTATTTCTAACACAAAAAGTTGCATTTATAAAAAAAATCACTTTATTTTTAAAGTCACGCCATCATTCATGCCACATAATAACGATGCGAACAATACTTCGAAACACAACTAGAATTGATACATTTTTGGCAGGCACTAACTGTATACTATACATACATTCATAGAAATAGGTAAATCTGTGTGGCTTGAATTGAGTCTCTATCTACTACCATGTAATTATTATACAAAATATTCATATTCTCAAGCATATCTCTTCACGTGCAGTTATACGCATTCTTAAAACTTGTTCATTACATATTCTGCATTTTAGAATATATAGTTTTGTTGTTCAAGAGTACGCGTAAAAAACTGAAGTAACATTCAGTTTTCTATTTTCCCGATTCGATTTTCGAAATCATAATACTTGCCTCTTTGTTGGCTACAATTGTTTTACAAACATATTGACAACATCTTATTGAGTTAAACTAAGATATGATTAAGATGAAGAGCTTCTGCAGTATATAATGATTTATTTCACAATTTCATGTAAAAACAAGTCGGTAATAACTGCAAAAATTTGAAACCAAAATGTTGTTCAAATCAATTGTAATCAGAGAATTAACGCTAATGCCATGAATGAGTTGATGTAGTGAATATTAATAGGCTAACAATTTATTGTTTAAATTTAAGATGTAATGATCTTACAAGTTTGATGATTTTTATCAATCTCATTTTTAAACGGCATATCAAAGTACATTAAAAACATGAACGGATAGAGCTAAATCGTTCATCTTTATTATAAAGTTGATATATTACCCCATACTTCATCGTTTCTACTGAGTAACATAGAAATATTTTTATTTCTTTATAATTTTGCGGCAGTATTGAAATTGTACAGTAAATTATCAGTAAAAATGTTGTTTGACTTCAATGCAAAACGAAGAAAAATGAATTTTCGGAAATCTATCAAGTAAATTTGTATGATTAGTATTTTGATCTGATTGTATGTAATATTGCTTTTTGATTAGATTTGATACAAAAATATGCATTAATGACTTCTGAGCCTCAAAATAAAATTGATTAATTTTCTAAAATGATGAGCTCATGTGTATTTGTGTTCTGCCACGAAATGGTTATGTTACTCTTTCTCAATATTAGTTTTCTATTGATTTAAATTTATATTATCCAATTTACAAAAATAATATTTTGTAAAGCCTATACTACACGTGTATTAAGATCACTCATGAAATGGAGCCTGTATTACCTCTGTACCATTGAGATGTATATATGAGCGATTTATATGCTATTCTGCATCTTCATTTTTATATTTATCATGAATTTAGGCTGTTGTAGAGTATTTTTATTTAATTGCCAAAGAAATTAAATTATCTTATCAAAAATGAATTATCTTTTTCCTAACATAAATTTCTGGAAAGCCCTATAATTTATAACAGTAGAAAGTAGATTTAATTACATTAACTTTTGATTTATAATTAATCGACAAATATCGTTCGACATCTCAATGTTACTATTGTCTAATGAATTGTAAAATACTTGAACTGATCATCTCTCTGTCATTTATAATTACGCATAAGAATCCCGAGAATTGTTGTTATTGAAAAAAGAAAAGAAATAAAATGAAATGCAAACTAATGTAAACAGAATTTTGGTTGTACCAAACAAAATAATTTTCCTCCAATCATTTAAGTTTATGCACACCTTAAAAATTGTTTATTTGAAACTAAAGTTTCTATTTTGCTTATTTTATTTTTTATGAACTTGGTTGAATTATGCGTAGAACATTAAAAAATGTTCAGAAACGAATGCAAAACAATTTCTTTTTATATTTTTCTATTCTGTTTTGTTTTTAATTTTAAATGGAAAATATGCCATTCTTAACATATATAGAATGGTTTCTAAATCAGTCGATCGAAAAAAACTTCATAATCGTAAATCGACTGTAAATTTGAAAAAGAAAATTCAAATTTCGTATTATCTATATTGTTTTCTTGTCAAAGAGCTGTGGCCTCTCAAGCTATTATATCTTAAATTGTTTACAGTTTCTTTGCTAGTATAAAATAATAATTTTTAAAAACTGACGTATCCCCCTTCTTATAATACTCTTACAATTTCAAATTTTCCATACTGTTTCGAATGGTTTTTTTAACAAGTATCGAATACCACTTGTAATTTGCTTGGGTGCCGGAATTTGCATTTATTTAGTGTAGTTATTACTAGAAATAGCGCATCAGCTTTTGTTACTAAATTTTTCATTCATTTTTCTTTACAAGTAATCTCTTGTTACGAAATTCACCTGCGCTTTTCCGCAGTATTCAGTAAGAGGTTTTCCCTATTGAACGATGTCGTGTATCGTGAGATGTGTATCTGTAAAAATAAAATTGATTTTAGGTTGACCAGTGCCCTCTAACATTTACGTACCATACTGTACACTGTACGTTTAACGGTACATTTTTCATGATACACATTACAACTTACGTGGAAAGCCTCTGGACGAAATTAGAATTCATATTGAACTACTTTTTTCGAAGAGAAACAAGCAAATTAAAACTATCCTTCTTCAATATCAATAAGTCATATGGTTAAAAACGTGAGTCCGTTTTCCTGAATGTTGCATGCTAAACATGCTTGTTTGTCTTTCTTGATTACATTATTTCACCCAAAATCTATTTAAAAGTGATAGTTTAAAATAATAGATTATTGGTAAGGCGAAAATAAAATGAGAATGATGACAATAAAAGACTAAACGAAATTTAGAAACAAGCGAGCTGGAGGGTCCTTGGACAGTTGAATGACAAAAGGAGTTCTTTAAGAAGATCTTTAAGACGAAATTTCATCGCTTCTACTACGACAGTGGGTGACAAATGCAATGCATACGACAGCAGCAGACGCACCATTGACAACTCGACCCAATACGTAGCCGTGGTCACGTCTGTTCAGTACGCGCTCACATCAAGTAAAACTGTGCCTTGAATCATAGTTGAACTGCTTCACTGTATCTATCCCTGATTTTTCACACTTGACTCTTATGAAATTAGTATTTTAAGAGACATGTAACTCGAACGGCCCATTATTGCACGGTGTGTAACATTTAGCGTCCACGTTATCAGTTTTTAATTTTCTGATGATTTTTTTAATTTTCTTCAGGTTTTATTGAGCCTTATTTATTCTCATGTGTTAAATCACAATGAATCGCTCTTCTAACTATTAATTTTATTGTCATTTATTACACGCCCATAACTTACGAATATCGGTGCAATCATGGGCTCTTAACGCACAGAAGAACTATAAGTGCGGATTTATAGTGCTATTAATGTTTATTCAATCAATTTTAAAGCGAGATTTTTTTTTTAATTAAAAGACATAATTATTTCCTCCAAGTTACAAACGGTGTTAGATTCACCGTATGCGTTCGAAAGAAAGCATATACTTAAAATAAACTATGCTATTGCAAATTTCTATATAAATTTTTTTGCGGAAGCCACACCTTTAGAATGCTAATCGAAATTCGTTTAAAATAGGTTACTATCTTCAACCAAAAATATTTCAAGCACAGATCATATACAAAATTTTAGTCTAGTAGTTGAAGCTTAATTAACAAATACAAAAGTTGTCTACTTGATCAGTTAATCTATAAAACGGCATAATCAACTATAACTTTAAAAAAATATATTCGAATTTCGTATAATCTAAATTATTTTCCTGTCATGAATAGCTATAACCTCAAGCTATTATATTTTGAATTGCAGTCTACAGCTTCTTTGTCTGTTTAGAATAATAATTTTTGTGCGTATACCTTTCCAGTCATTGAGGACAGAATATGTGAAACAATGTTATTTTCAATGGGTCAAATGTTACAGAAATTTATTTAATGCTTCATTCTAAAGTATTCCTTCGTCGAGCGATTTTTAATTTGTAAAAGTAGTCATCTTATAAAAAAATCAACCTCAAACTATAAAACTTAACGATTATACTTACGAAAAAATGAGACGTTTATCTTCAAACCCAATACTATTATTGTATTACCTTGATATCAAATGTCCAATAATTATTTTGATGTCAAATCAATCAGCATTCTAAATTCTTGTAGAAAGGTGTGTTGGGAGTTTCAATTTAGCCTTTGCGAATAGACTAATAACGGAAATTTTATATGTGTAACATTTTTTGTTCGCACGAAATTACCAAGCTTGATTATTTACGAAAAAAATTTATCTATATTTCAAATGCGATGAAGAATTATGCACAGTGTATTTTTTAATCTATATAGTCGGCAAAATATGAACTGTTCTTGAAGGACTAATTTTTGTATTTTTTTATATACCTGAAAAACGAGCTTTCGGATTTTGCCTGTCTGAGGAATTTTGTTATAATATAAAGGTCACACGAAGAAAAAATTACTTTCTTGACCGTGCATTTCGCTTTATTTCTGTGTTCGAGCATCTTATAACTAAGAGTTTAAATGTATCTACTCAATGTCATATATCATCCTTAAAAAAGTAATGCAATTTAATTATAAATAAAAAATGATTATATAATTGAGAAGAAGGTTTTTAAATTTTTCTATTATTACCCTCAACAAAAGTATTTGAAAAAATCATTCGAAATTTGTGACACGTTGATGATTTTTTATAAATTTGATTTATTATTTTTTTATTTTTCTCTATTTATCAGAAATTCTTATTTGATTTTTTTATTTCGACCCTTTTCAGACGCATCTTTGAACTCAGGCTACCAGACGAGGGGCATCATTCACTGTACCAACCATTGTAGTCGATCGCCATTGCAAATAATCTAGATAATGGTTTGAAGTTTGTTACTTTTGCGGACAAACATTTGCTATAATATAATTTTATTATATTTAGTATGGGTACTATATTGAAGATAAGGAACTACTTTAGTTGATAATATAAGGTATGTTTATACAATTTAATTGCTATGAAAAAAGGAATCGTGTACGATTCAAGTGCAAACTACGTTGGTTGAAAATCTTTGCTCAGTCACACGAAAGATCAACTGCCCAAAACTGAATATAAAGAGTTATATTATCGTTCCTGCAATAGTTTAACTTTGGAAAACAAGAGTCATTTATAGATTACATATCTATACCAATAGGTTTGATTGAAAACTATTGTGACTTATCAAAAATCTCGTGATTAAACAATCTTACAATATAGTTAGATAGGCACACGATTTTTATTACTACAATTGCTATGAATGTGATTGAACGTTCATAATAAATTGATATACTCGCTTGAAAAAATTTGATAATAAATGTAACTAAGTATTTGTTAGCGTCAAAATAATAAGTAGGTAAATAAAAATGTCTCTGTACATTTTGTTCAAGGAAAATATAAAAAAATTAATAGTTTCGAGCGTACGAAAATATAATCGGTAATGAAATAGTACGTTGGCTCTAACAAGTTTGTAATAAGCTAATCTCTGCATAATTTTAATTTCAATCAGCTTAGTCGATGAAGTTATCAAATTTTTTACAGCTATTTAGCCACAAAACGAATCAAGTAAAATAGAACTTCCAAGAAGTTTATCAATGTTCTGTATAGAATATATAATGCCGTGATGGCACTATAATGATATTAATAATTTAGCATAATCATATTGTAACATGCATTTGAGTTTGATATTATTAGATTTATTTTTAGAATAAAGCTATTTAGAAAAGTTCATGGGTTGTAAAAATCTACATGAGGTAGGTTGAATTAAGAGTGTGTATCGTCTGAACTAACTAAAAAAAAATAATTGGATAAGTGAAACTTATTTATTGCTAATAATAGCTGAAATATTCGTTTGAAAAAAGGCCAAGTAGGTGAAATCTACATCACGGGTGTTCTATTTTGTACAAATAATAGTTTTATTTTATATAATTCAAAGAAAAACAACTGCTTACAAATTACAACTAAGCAGAAATAAATAGAAAAAAAATTGGAAATTTTATTTCCATGATCAGTGTTTTTATTGATATTTTGCACATTTTTTGATGAAAAGTATAATGAACTTGAAACAGAATAGTTTATATGTTTTTCTTGTCTTTGATTAAAATGAGTGTAAAAAGTTTATTCAAACGATCGGTATTGCATAATTTTTACAAGAACAGAGCTGAATATAAGAAAACTATTCAAACTATTATACTTTCATGTATCGAAAATATGATAGTTACCGTACGTAATCTGTATTGATATTTTTTTTAATTGATACAAGTTGAAACATAATGAGAATGTTCATCATGTACCTGATAATAGTAAACTATAAAATGGCTATCTTTCACCGATTTCATTCCCCGACGGAATGAAAAGTATCATACTTTGATTTTTTTATAAAATTGTGTCACTCGAATATGTATTGTAATTGAATTTTGTTTATTTGTGATTCACATCTTTTTATTTACGAAAAAGCGTGTAAAATTTGTATTATTTACGATTTGTAAAAATACAGTTTTTCTGATGGTCAGACTGATATATAGTTGAATTACATAATTGTTACGGGAGTTAACAAACCGAATATTTTTTTAACCAACCGCTGATACACCTGTTTACTGTGCATTAGATAGTGAATATAAATAATTATATTGATTTCGTACGTTTGGTTTGAATGACGTTTATGATATGAAGCTCCTATTTGTTTAGGTTGAATATGTTAATACATACATGCTTCTTTTGTTTCTGCGAGCTAGAAACAGAAGTAATGCATCTAGCAATATTTGTAAAGAATTATTTTTGAAAGTCACTGCATGGACACAATGCTAGTTACTTCTAGATGATGCTAGTGAGTAAACTTCATGCATAATGCTGGTGTCAAAGCATTTTAGAATTTTCTTCTTATTTAGAAATAAACGATAAGTCACAGGAAAGACATGATGTATTCATACGTTTTTTTCTTCAATGTGCATGAAAATACTATATTATTTATTTGTATTCATAATATACGTAAACTGATTAGTAAGAATAGTAGTTAAATAAATAAAAAATGGTCCCTGGCGAAAGATATGTACATACAATGTATTACTTCGAATGTTGTTAAATATGGTTGGATTGTTATTGCATTTTATTTACCAATAAAACTGTTTTTATACATCTATTTTTGTTATTTTATTATTATTTTTACTTCCTTCTACCTCAAGTTGAATAATTGACGTGTAAAAGTCGCATAATTTATTGTATATTATCAAATAATTTTTTCCGAAATATATTCAGAGTGAATCAACTAATTTATGGTCGTTGTTGTTTAAAAATTGGAATACATTATATAACTCATAGCTACGTCAAGCTAAGTCGTAAGAAAGGAGGAACGTTAAGCAGAAAATCTTTGATCAAAATACTGTGTAGCATTTTTTGTAATACATCATGGCCCTGCGATGCGTGCGCAGTTTATTTCTGAATTATTATTGTTTTTTCCAAGGTTTAATTTTTAGTAAAAATAAACCTAAAAAAATTCGGTTTCTCAAAAGATAAGGGCAAGGCAGATTCGTTAAAAAGTTTTTTTTTAATTCTTATAAAATAAATCAAGACCAATTGGTGTTTTAAAACGAGGATGGTTCAATCCGTTTTATAAATGTACATTGTACATACATGACAACTAGATTGGGCCTTTTCAGTTTTTATTTCAGGAAAACCTTCGGGAATCATCGGAGATTAGCATCCCCTCAAACCATATATTGAAGTATAACGTTTCAGCTACAGAAAAGAGTGTCTTCGTTAATTATAGATAGCACATTCAACTACGGAATTCAAAGGTAAGTTGGAAAATTCATTTTCGTATTTTTTTATCATTTATTGAAGTAAAATGAGAGAAGAGAGAAAGAAATACTCTCATAGATTGCTCGTATAAAAAAGGAAGCATATTCATGGTTTTATAAGTGAACCGGAGCAGCTGTAAACTTTCAGCAATGCACAAACTCAATAAACGAAAAAGGTCAGTGTAATAAATTTGATGGCTTATTACTTAGCTCGTTTACGCAGTAGTGTGTTCAAAAGTAGAAGCATTTATGACGAAATCCGTGAAAAAAATACAATCTTCTGGGGCCTAGAATCGCAAAAAAAATTTTCTTCTTCTGTTTCAAAGTGTATAGTGACGGAAAATGCTCGTAAAGATTAAAAAATTCCGCTAGAACTACTTTTTTCGGCATTTTTCCAATATTATTAACAAAATGAAATTTCGATTATTTCGTTTATAACTTTTTACCGGATGATTATTTCAAAACGAAACTTTTTTCTACGTAAAGGTCTTCTTTTTTGCTACAATTTTGACTGGTTAGAAATGTATCTAGTGGTTTGGTAGCCGAGAAATCAGTATTTGAAGATAGGTATGACGCTTTTCTATGGACATTTGATTGTAATGAGAAAATGCCGAAAAAGCAGTTCCTGCGAACTTTTCTAACGTTCACGAGCATTTTCCATCATTGTATACCTTAAATAAGAAGAGAAAACAGGTCTGAAAGCGCTAGAGGAAACAAAAATTTTTGCGATTTTAAACCCCAAAAAACTGCATTTTTTTGCGGATTTCGTCATACCTATAAGTAATCCAATTATTTATAACAGTTTTTGCTTAAATAATCAAAACTTTAGGTTGTGAAATTTACTTTAAAATTTTTCCATAAAGTATTAGATTTATTGTAATAAAAAATCATTCCCTAAGTTCTAATTAACACTCGAAATCGACGCGAGTTACTCCCAAGGTAACTTTTTTCAAGGCCCTTCTAATGTGCTGTTGTTTTTACTGAAAAACATTAACAAATTTGTGAATATTTTTGTGCTGTGTCAAGGAATTTATACTATGTTATAGATTTAAACTCCATTTTTATATCTAGGCTCTTTATGTATTTAATTTATTATGTATGTTTTTTATGGCTCTTCGAAGCGTCGATGCGAGCCTTTATTTTTTTCTATAGAGCAAGAGTTCGTTAAGCGATGCGAGTTGACACTTGTTCTTGGGCTTTTCTCCCACTTCGCTTATTTCTTAAAAGGGAGTTAGCCCATGCGACCATTGCACGCAGTGAGCAGTTAGCTCCGACGAGTGCCGATGAGTGCCGACGAGCTTGTGCCCCAGAGTGACTATAATATATATTAAATTGCTAAGATTTCCAGATAACCAAATTCCTAGTAATAATTTTTATATTTTAAATCAGAAAATATAGTAGTTTTTCGAGAACTTATAAATCATTTAAGCATTAAAATGAAACGTATGACAGTGAAAAATCATTTTTTAATGACTTAATATTTATTGTAAATTTGATATACAATAAATTAGTAAGTTAGGAAAAATTGAACAACGCACATTTTTCGCGACATTAAATTAATCTACGAGATTATCGACGCTACCCAGTTTTAGGAATTGCTGAAATAGGTGTACATATGTAAGTTGAACAATTTTGATACGTGAATATATTTACACCGGGGCTAAATCTACACAAAAAAATTAAAAGAACGGCTTTCTAGACTAATTTTTCATTCCAAATAAAGTTAATTATT
>JAWWMK010000040.1:11170903-11231290 GCA_035047105.1 Galeopsomyia nigrocyanea
CTAAAAAAAATCTTAGATGTAAAAAACAATTTTTATTTTGAAATGAATCTTTTGTGTAGATTTAGACGCAGTCATATATTTATTGATTTAAATGCGGCCGAAATGAAATGCCGATTTTGATCTTTGCCGGTCAGAATGACTTAAAATGTGTGTATATGTATATGTATGTATATGTGTAATAGTATCGCACCAGTGCGCACACAAAGACATAATCCCACATACGACTTTAGTTACATCCTATTACGCCATCTGCTTTGCTTTGTTTACAAATTTGAGAACGCGTTCCTTCCTTCCTCGCTTCTGTTCAAGCCAAGAGGTTTCTAGAATATTAAGACGTTTAGAATAAGTTTTTATTTACACGATTCGGATTTGACAGACAAATAGGTTACAGATTTTTGCGATTTAATCTTCAAATGAAGGTAATAGGTACGATCCACTCGAATATATATGTATGTACATAGTATAGCGTATTTTGTTCTATTGACAACGTGCTAATGTGCTTTGATGAAATTTCTATACAGGCCTCAACTTTGAATAATTACTCCATAACAAATTTAGCTATATTCAACAAAGGAGTAATATTCAACGACATCAAAAATGAAAGTTAAAATTCGTAATCTTAGTAATTTTAACAAAGAAACACAATTTAAAATTTCCAAAACAGCTAAAATTGCAAGACTAAAGGTAATGTTGGCAGTATGACATTATGTTATAAATATATGATTGTGAAATATTCATATCTTTATTCTCATTTTCATATATCCTGTACATGTACAGAAAAAAATTAAAAAAGTATTAGCTATCAAACCAATTCTTCAAGAGCTATATTATGGTGGTAAACATTTAGAGTTAGAAAATACTTTATACGATTATAAAGTAAATAAAAATGATGTGATACAATTAAGAGTGAAAAATGATGGCTGCAGTTTGGAAAATCTTACATCATCCACATCTGATTTAGCAAAAAGTAAAACTGAACAAACAAAAGAAGAAAAGAAAATATATGAAAATTTAGAAAATGCTGAAAGTGATTATTATGCCATTGGAGATCCTGTTGATTGTCTTGACTCCGAATATGGAGCTTGGTTTGAAGCTACTATTAGAAGAATATGCAAAAGAGACAGCAAATTGATATACGTTGTTGAATGGGATCTTGTTGAAGTTGCTCAACATTTTTATGTAACTGAAGAATCAATAAGGCCAAAAGCAAATAAAGTTATTGCAATAGAAAATTTACAAATTGGTGAAAAAGTTATGATAAATCATAACTTAGATCGTCCATCAGAAATTGGATTTTGGTACGATTTTGAAATTCAAAAAATTCTTTCTATAAATAGTAAGGGTACATTAACTGGTACTTTGTACATAGGAAGGTAAATATATAGTTGACAATTTATAAACGCAATGATTATTGCTTGTTAATTATTCATAATGGTAATTCTTTTATTTAGAGATAAAGAGTCTCTTTACAATCATCAAGTAGTACTACGAGAGAAGATTTACGCCATAGAACAGCCAAAACTTTTAAAGGATAGAGTTCCAAATAATGATAGATATGCAAATATAGTAAGAAGACCAATTGCTCCACAATGTTACCGCTGTTATGACAAATTGGAAGTTAATTGTACTGAATGTGGATGTGTAGTTTGTGGAGGAAAAAATAATCCACATCTAATTTTGGTTTGTGATGAATGTGAAGAAGAGTATCATATTACTTGCTTACAACCACCTCTTTTAGAAATACCAGAAGATGATTGGTATTGTGCAAAATGTAAAAATGATAAAAATGAAATTGTTAAGGTAAATATTTAAAAAATCATTTTTCAAGAATTATCATGCATTAATAAACTACATAAAACTAGGTGGGACAACTGGTCAAAAAAAGACCTTTAAACAAATGTGAGGAAATATCTACAAAAACTAAGAAAAATAAGACAAATAGAGAGATAATTATACCTACTAAAAATATAACTATCAAAAATATGCCTACTATTCCTAAAAATCATAGAGGAGCAATACCTGGTATTGAAGTAGGTGCCTGCTGGGATAATAGACGTCACGTAAGAAATTTTTGATCTATCAAAACAAATATTTAAATATTTTAATTCTTATTTTCATGTTTTCTTCAGTTACACAATTCAGGAATGCATTATGCAACTATATCTGGAATCCATGGGAAGATTAGTGATTGTGCCTATTCACTGATACTTTCTGGTAATTACAATGATATTGATCATGGAAATGAATTTATTTACACTGGTGCTGGAGGTCATGGTTCAAAAGGTCTTCTTAAAGTTCCTATTGCAAATCAAACTCTAACTCGAGCAAACAAGGCATTAGCATTGAATTGCAATGCAAAATTCAATGATGAAGTAGGAGCAACAGCTGCTGATTGGAGAGCTGGCATACCTGTTAGAGTTATTAGAAACTACAAGCTTGCAAAATTTAGCCAATATGCTCCTACTGAAGGCAATCGGTAAATTAATTTTTTTTAAGAACCAGCTTATAAATTCAATATTATTATGAAGTTTTCATTATTTGTAAATTATAGGTATGATGGTCTGTACAAAGTTGTGAAATATTATCCTGAAATTGATAAAAGTGGATTTCGCATATGGCGATTCCTTTTGAAAAGAGACGACCCTGCACCACCGCCATGGACTCCTGGAGGTAGAATAAGATATTTAGAATTAGATTCAACCTCGAACAATGAAACCAAATCAGCTGAAACCAAAAGTCTAAAAGTTTGTATTAAAAATAAAAAAGTCCATTATGAGGACGAGACAATGTCAGAGAAGAATGAATTGGAACATTATTGTCTGGATAGTAACATATCAAGATTAATTGAGAAAGATTCTGTTAATTGTAAACTGTGGGAACATTGCAAATCTTATTTGCCGAACGGCAAAAAATCTTTTTTGAATCAAGTTTCGCTATCGTAAGTATCAACAATACCTTTCAAGTGTACATAAAAATGACGAAAGTTTAGTCTAATGTTTTGATATTTTTATATGATTTCAGTCTCAAATGCGTTTTCTGTCATGAGTTAGTTGTTAAACCTGTAACAACACCATGTGCGCACAATATATGTCAAAGTTGCCTTGAAAAAAGTTTTTCAGCTGGCCTGAAATTTTGTCCAACATGTAGATTTAACTTGAAAACTGTCAGTATTTCAGCTAATAAGAAATTAATAAAAATCTTGTTTTTACTCTTTCCAAAATATGATAAAGGAAAGTCGTAATTTTCTTAACATTTTTTACTATTTTCATGATTTTTTATTACGTTTTGTGCTCATTTAAGTTTAAAAGTCTTCTTTTAATCATATATAGTAAACAATTTTAAAATAATTTGAGTTAGATCTTGGATCATTGCATAGAAACCGATGAAACAAAATGAGTTTTGCTTTTGTATCAAAAGTATATATATATATATTTTTCCTAATTGTAATTGAGTAGATAATTATTTATAGCTAATGTAGGTTGACATTTTTATATATGTATTTACAAAGTACAATACATTTTCAATAAAAGTGTTAATACAAATGTTATCGATTCAATCACTAAAGTTATTTCAGCGCTTTTCAAACAGTTCAATCGTCAATCTTATCTACTTAAGGTATTCAAAATTTTCCGCCTTATCACTAATCTGATTTATTTTACATGCGCACTACGCGCGTCAAATCGAGAATTCAAGATTTCCATTTTGAGGTTATGGTACGCTCAGTTTGATCAAGTTTCATTGAGTTTCATGGTTTGACACATGCCGCACCCAGTACTGGCCGCACCACGTGCTGCTATTTTCAATTTTACAATACTACAGAAGCTACAAGATTAAAACATCTAATTTTTAAAAAAACAAGATGGGAAAGTTAGGTCCTCGTCTTGGCAGCAGGAAAAAAGCGAAAAGATGGGCGAAAGGACAAAGTTCTAGTTCAAATCCTGAAACAAAAAAGTTTCGGAACCAAGCCCGATCACGTTTCTTCCAACTCAATCCTGGTATTGTTTTTAATGATTTTAAAGATTTGTTTGTTATGTTTATCAATATAATGTATGTGATGTTTCGTGTTGTTACATTAACGTTTTGCCATTCAAAATGCAAGTGCAGATATCTATTTAGATAGATAGTATGTGTTATCAAAATTTTCAACCAGGCTGTTATGATCCGAGTAATTTAATTGTTTCATAAATAATGTTTTGATACTTTTGGAGTCCTTGCTTATGTGAACATCAAGCCTTGTTCTATAGGCAATATGTAATATACAATGACAATTTCTACATTATTTATTTTTGCAGATGCAAACTCAAAGGGACTCACAGTTGACGTTTTAAAAAAACATGATGCTATGCAACGAGTTGAACCTAATGATGATAGAATTGACATTGATGAAGCAAGTTCAGATGGTGGAGACACTTTCAAAACATTTGGTACATTTGCTAGCGATTACAGCAATTGCTCCAATATATCGTTCAATCGGTAAGTTAAGAGCAAAATAATATTTCATTTCAAACCTCACACCCAATTTTATATATTTCAGTTTTTTAAACCATTTTCAATCAAATTCAGCAATGCACAAAGAAATGCTTGCTTTGCTAGCTGCTATAACTGATGTAATTAAACAAAATGGTGGTACAGAATCATCCACTGAATATTATGCAGCTCTAGTAAGTAGTATTTTATTATTGAACCTTGTTCTAAATGTCGTTTATTTTCTCAACCAAATATTTCACTTTTAGATGACTGCTTTAGAAGCTGCTGAAACTGAAGAATCTATCTCTGCAATTTTATCTCTATTAGGAATGGGAATGAAAACAGTACCAAAAAATGTACTGAGATTGCAGTTTGGCCAAGCCAGCCAAATTTTTCTACAAATATTGACAAAATTTTCATCTGAAGACAATTTTCTAATTCTTCGTCATGTAATATATTCAAAATTGTCTTAAAATATTTTATTTTTCTGAAATTCATTGGCCCCCTTTCAATTTCAGTGTATTGGTTGTCTTTCAATTTTGTTAAGGATCCAAGAAATGGCTACATGGAAAAATTCTTCAACAGAACATATTTTAAATGCTTTACTAGCTTTCACTGTTCATTCAAAACCTAAAGTGAGAAAAGCTGCCCAACATGCTATTTGCTCTCTTCTAAAAGGTTTTATTTATATTCATTTAATTTCAGAAATTTAGGACTAATTTGTCGTCATAAAATTATCTTTATTGAATTTCAGCCAGTGATGTCATGAGAACTGACAATCCTCCAACAAATCATCCAGCAGCTTCACTAATTGCCAAACATTGTATACAACAACTTCAAGCAGCTGGTCAACCAGGTCAGATGACAACTACACTTCATGTTCTAACATTACTTAAAGATACTGTTCATCAACTTCCAAAGTCTGATGTGAAGGTACATTGTTTTTATATGTATACCCATAGATAAGATTGATCACATTAATCAAATGTTGTATTTTCAGTCCTTGTGTGAAGCATTCCTTAGTATAATGCTTATGAAGAATATTTTGGTTACGTCATGTTGTCTCCAAACAATGCATGGCTTATTCATATCGAAACCGAGTGAAGCTATACTGCCATCTCAACTGAATGCCAAAATAATCGATGCGCTTTATGAACACCAACCAGCTCCTGGAGATACTCAACCTACACTAGCTTGGTTAGCAGTTATGCAAGAAGCACATTGTAATTTGGCCGTGTAAGTAATAAAATTACTATATATATGACCATTATATAGAATAATTTTGTATAGTGCACGTCTCTGACAATATTAAATTATAAGTTGATTCTTGTACTTTATACGAATTTTAAATTTATAATAAATGTTTCTGAATTAAGGCACAACATCCAGCTGTGCGCAGCCAATCTTCCGAGAATAGTAGAAAAATGTACAGAATTGTGGCTTTCAGATAAACCAGACGTCCTCACAAGTGCATCACACACATTGAAAGCTCTTCTTGAATCATGTGTTGCGCCCTTGTGTGAGAAAAGAGAGCTTTCGGGAAAGTAAGAAACTTGCTTGATACCCACTTATATTCGTTTTATGCTACATAAAAAATTTTATCACTCATGTTTATATTCTTCAAAGGTACAGAGAAACTCTTGTTAAAATCATAAATCTTATTCAACAAGGAATGAAATATCAATATCATTCTGCCTGGCACCACGTTCTTCATATTTTAGCTACAATATTTACGGTGAGTTTAGCAATTTTATTAATGAAAATAATTTGTTAGAATCTCCGTTAACTGATGCTTGTTAAATAGGTTGTTGGGCCAGTTTGTCAAACGGAGTTGACTGGCATTCTGGTAGCTTTAGCAGAACATCGAGATTCTTACAAATTCAGTTACAATGCCGAAATTGAATTCGCAGTAGGCGCTGCGGTAAGATCTCTGGGTCCACACGTAGTTTTGTCTGCTATTCCATTGCAGGTTTGTCAAATTAATAGAAATTGTTCTTAATTTAGTTTTTATGCAACTAATGAGGACTTTAATGATTTTAGGGATCAAACGGCGACGTTGATTTGAAAAGAAGTTGGTTACTACCAGTACTAAAAGATTGCATAACTAATTCAACTCTAGCATATTTCATAGATAGTTTACTTCCTTTAGCAGAGTCTTGCGAGTAAGTCGACGTGTTTAATATTATTCAAAGGTTCTTTTTATATGTTTAAAACAACTAGACGGGCTATACTGTCAAAATATATATATTTATTTTTGAAGACAACGTTTCGGTTACTTTTTTTGTAACCCTTTTGAGGTTCTTTTTATAATTTGCATTAATACTTATAATTTTATAGTGCAAAAGCCAAAGCTTTGAGGGAAAAATCCGACGCGATTGGAGCTCACAGTAATGAATTACTAACGTCGCAAATTTGGGCTCTTTTACCAAGTTTCTGTAATAACCCGCCTGATATAAAAGAAAACTTTAAGGTATCGTATATTTTCACTTAATGATGTAAACATTATTAAAATATATGTTACATTTATTCATTTCACGACTATTTTATATCATAGAGAATAGCAAAAACTCTAGGAATGGCCATTAGTCAAAGAAAAGATTTACGTCAATCCACTATGGCTTCATTACGAAAATTGATTCAAAAATCCATTGAGAATAACAATCAAGATGGCATTGAGGAGCTGAGTCGATTTGCCAAAAATTATTTACCAGTTCTATTCAATCTGTACACGCTCAAGCCACAAGGTTCTGATGAAGAGGGACAGAGACTTGCTTGCTATGAAACTATCAAGGTACAAAGTACAAATTAATTTATCAAATATACATATTGATTCGAGTGTTCATTCAAGCTGATTTTGCATGGTGTTTCGATTTGTTTTTAGATGTACATGAAAATAACTAGCAAAGATCTAGTAGGAGAATTGTTTGACAAAGCTTTAGGCAATTTAACGAAAGCAGATGAAACTGATTTTTTCAAAGAAAGTATTTTTGATTTAGTCAGAGTTTTGTGTCAACATACAGATATTGACAGAATAAAACTTTTGTATGAAAAGTGTATACCTCTTTTCGAGGATACAAAACATCAAAAAG
Organism: Galeopsomyia nigrocyanea; assembly: GCA_035047105.1. NCBI lineage: Eukaryota > Metazoa > Arthropoda > Insecta > Hymenoptera > Eulophidae > Galeopsomyia > Galeopsomyia nigrocyanea. The sequence goes on from JAWWMK010000040.1 coordinate 11,178,460, forward strand.
AACAGAAAAAAGCTTACAGGTAATATACAATCTAAACTAACTTTGGAAGAAAAAGAAGTTTATATTTGCAACTTCCTGAAAGTTCAACTCTTGCATGAAATTATTTATGATCACTAAGTTATTTTATGAAAAATTGATTTTAGATTTTTGGAAGAAATATGTGGAAGTGAAAGTGAAGTATGCCAAGAATTCGTTAAAGAAAACCGTAAAGCTATTCAAAAAGTCATCGTGAAGTCTATGACAACAGCACAAAAAACTAGCAAAGGCGTAAGTTACATACTTATTGATGTTTAGATTGTTAAAGCCAGTTCTTTCCTTCCTCCTGCCTTACATGCATATTATTTTAATAAAATTCAAGAAACTCGAAAAATGAAAAGTGTAACCATTAAATTAATTTCAATTTTCAGGCGCGAATCCGGTGCATAAACCACCTTATAGATAAACACCCTCAGCTAGAGAAAACCAAATTCTTACAAGCTATTGTGCCAGAGGCTGTGATGTGTTTGAAGGAAACTAATGAAAGGTGCCGGACATCTGCTTATAACCTACTGAACTCTATAGCTGGAAAATTCATAGGAAACGAAGAACACTTTGAAGAATACATCAATATTTTGATAGCTGGTCTTGGTGGAGCACCAATTTATTGTAGTGCTTCTCTTTTAGCTTTGTCTTCCGTCACTTACCATTACAATGGTACTTTTATATTCATATTTATCATTAAATGCCAGGAAAAATGTAATCTCTTTGTTACTAAAAATGTACTTGCAGGTTCTTTGGGTGTTCAAACAGTACAAAAGATATTGGAATTGGCTTGCGCTCTCGTTATTGGACCTACACGAGAAATCGCACTGTCTGCACTGTCTTTTATAAAGGTGTATCTGTCAGTTATTCCAACGCCAACGATAGCTCCTATGTTAGGTCAAATAGTGAGTGAACTTGAAACTATTTTCAAAAATTCTATAATGTCGTATATGCCTTGATTGTTGTGTTATAAAATTAATTTATCAGATCAAAGCGTTAACTTGCATGACAGACGATTGCAAGCGACATTTCCGACAAAAAGTTCGTGACATCATGATAAAATTAATGCGAAAATATGGAGCTGATATAATCACAAATATGGTACCAGCTTCTGACAACATTATGCATAAAAGACTGAAAAATATTCGTAAAGTTGAACTTAGAAAACAAAAGCTTAAAGAAGAAAGAAAGACAAACAAAGATGACGATAGCGATGAAGAATTCAATGTTAAAAGAAAGCCAAAAAGGTTGTTTAAATATACTAACTAATTGATTTTACATTAAATAATCTCAAAATATGTGAGTTAATACTTTTTTAAATATTTGCAGCCTGGAAGAGATATTGGCCGACAGTGATCAAGAATTTAGCGATTCTGATGGTGAACAGACAAAAACCCACAAACGCAAGTCCAAAAAGAAAACGTGGATTCAAGAAGGCGAAGATGATATCGTTGACTTCGTTGATCCTGCCGCAGCTAGAAATATTTCAGGTTTTTATAATAAATTAAATTTATTCTACCTTGCCACGTGTAGTCCCTTTATATTCATTTTTAATTTCAGCTACTAAACCAAGTAAAACCAAAAATATCGATGTTAAACATAAAAACAATGCTCGTGGATTTAAGACTGCTCCAGATGGGCGTTTAATTATCGCTGATAGTGATGACGACAGTAGTGATGAAAAAAATAAAAAGAAGAAGAAGAAATTACCATTTTTGGGTGGCGACTCAGATGACGATCTTGGTACGTACTTTTCAAACATTTATAAATTAATGCTAATACTAATTAATTAACAAATTCAATTTTCTAATAGGCGATAACGATGACATGAAATCAACCAAATCAAATAAAACGGCTGAATTTGCGAATAGAAAACGAAAACTTAGTGCTACAGAAACGGATAGTGTTTATTCTGACTCCAAATCTCAAGCTTCTAAATATCAGGGTAAGTGAAGAAACTTGGTTGTACGTTTTAGTATTTACTTTACTTAAAAATACCTAAAAATATATTACGTTCAAAGCATTGACGTCAATATATTTTGAAATTATTTTGAAGTTTAATTGATTAACATTTTGTTGATGAATTATCGTTTTTTAATTAAACTCTTCTTAGAAAAAGACTTGCTAATAATAATTAGTGTACTTTACATGCATAATCAGTGTACTTTACATACATACTTAGTGTTCTTTACATTCTGATTGAGTGCCTCGTCTTCCTTTTAAGAATATTCAAATAATAGTCGCAAATATTCCTGAAACATCAATCAGTTAAATTTTAATTACTTTACTTGTAATCGAATCGGATCTCTAAAAACGGCATTTTTAAGAAGAAAACGTTCTGTACAATGAGTAATAATTAACATTATTTTAGCTGGAGGATCTGGAATACATCGCCCACTAAAATCTCGCAAAAAAGAAAGCGATCCTGGTGCACAATTCCGTGCCAAAAAAGCTTTTGGAGATGTAAAAAGAAAAGGTCAACCGGATCCTTATGCATATATTCCCCTAAGAAGATCAATGTTGAATAAAAGGTAAATATAGATTAATTATTTTATAACGAATTAAATGAAAAAATATTGACGCTTAATATTTATTGTTTTTTTTTGCAGGAACAAAGCTAAGCATAATCCATTCAAGAATGTTATTTCAAAAAGCAAAAAGGATAAACATCTACGGAAAAATTCGAGAAATAACAAAAATAAATAGACTATAAATTATTTTTTTAGATATTAATAATACTCTTAGTGAATTTTACTGTACAAACAAGTTTGTATAAATATATTCGATAAAAAATTGATAATTATTACGAACACAAATTGTTTTTTTTTTAATAAGCTTGTTTTTAAATACATAGCTGAATAACTTAAAATATTGACATTTCTATTTTTTCAAAAGTAGTGTACATTTACAAAAATGGGAATTTCATGTAAAGTGTACAAACAAATGTTATTACATTTTCGCTTAAGAAAAATTTGTAATATATTGGGCTTCAAATTTGTTGGCACATCTGTCTAAATATTATCATTGAAAGGATATTTAGTCTAGAAATAATAATTCAAAATAGTTTCATTTTATTTATTTATGGAAAAAAATGTTTACAAGGATAAATTGTTTCTATTCATAGGTTGGTCACATAATTTGTTTAGCAATAAAATTATGTGGAGCATTTATATTGGTAAATCTAAGAAATTCAACTATTTGTACATCTTTTGTAAATACTTGAACAAACAAAATATAAAAAAAAAGATATGAGCTTGGATTTTCTTTTTTAAATTTATGTTTCTTCAAAATATATGAATAATGGAAATTAATTTAGAAATAGAATTAAATTTATGTTTCTTTCTTTGGCAATAAACTCTTCAATTCACCAGATTCACTCATTTCTCGAACAATATCTAAACCACCAATTAAATCACCATTGATGTACAACTGTGGATACGTAGGCCAATCACTAAATTTTTTAAGACCTTCACGTACAGTATTGTCTTCTAAAATATCGAATGTTTGATAATCTGCTTTATGTTCATTCAGTATTGCTATAATTGTTTTTGAAAATCCACAACGTGGAGCATCTCTATTTCCCTTCATGAATAACATGCAAGGAGCTTGATTTATCAGCTTTTTAAGCCTATCTTCAAGGTTTCCTGATTTTTTTGGTAACATGCTGCCTAGTTCTCCTGATTCATTCATTTCCTTAACAATATCTAAACCTCCAATAAGTTTTCCTTTTATGTATAATTGTGGATATGTTGGCCAATCGCTGTATTTTTTCAAGCCTTCTCTGACTTCATTGTCCTCTAAAATGTCAAAGGTTTCATAGTCTGCTTTGTGCTCATTTAATAGAGCCACAATTGTTTTTGAAAATCCACACCTTGGAGTTTCTCGATTTCCTTTCATAAACAACATGCATGGTGCTTTGTTTACTAGCTTCTCAAGCTTTTTTTCAAGATTTTCTGGTCCTGATTCATTTTGAGTGGACATTTGTGAATCAATTTTTTCTCTCACTTCACTAGGATTAGCACCATCTATTCTACCAACAATTTTTTTATTTTTAAATAATAAAGTCGTTGGTACAGCTTCAATCTTGCACTCCAATGAAACTTCAGGCAGGTCTTCAGCAACAATGTTTGCAAATTTGACAGTTTTGTATGAATCTAATTTTGCCAACTGTTCAAGTACTCCATTCATCTGAGCACATTGTTCTGCCCATGGTGCATAGAAATGAATGATTGATAATCCATCAGACCTAAGTATAAACAAAAAACAAATTCATTAAATTTTTTTTCTACTGACTCATGCAAGACTTACAATCTTTTTAGAACGCAAGAAAAAGTAGATTTATAATTTTCATTCATTTTATTGATTTATACCATCATGAATATTAATACACAACAATGATACATCAATAATAAAATCTAAAACTTGATCGCCCTAGAACTATACAGGTTATAATATTATAATCACTGCTAACTTACTTTACAAAATTTTTGTACTCATCAGTAGAAGTAATTTTGACGAGAGACATTTTGAGAGATTATTTTCAATTTGTTTACTGTGAAAGAAGGAAACACAAAACGTAAAAAATCAGTATTTAAAGCCGCGAGCCGGCTACACTGAATCAGTCGATAAATGTTACTTACTACCGCGCTTACTACTAACAGATTACAAAAGCAGTAGCCGACACTAGCGCACTTATATATATATATATATATAATGTCATATATGCGCTATACTATAGTCTGCTTCTGCTGTTCTGCTGCAAGCTAAGCTAACCTTATCTGACGTCTGATCATAGTAAAAAAGCTATAAAATCTTTCTTTTTGTTATAAAAAGCGAATGTCAACAGTAGTTACCTACATGTGTTTACAAAAAGTTTATTAGGAAAACTACCGTGCTACAATGTCACTCTATAAAAAGTCCAGAATTTGAACTTTCAAGGAAATTTACGTTATTCTTCTGTTATCTCTAATTTCGTAGTTTCGTACACACGTCAGTTTGATAATACAAGGTATGTAACTTGAAAGAGAAAATAATAATAATGATTTGATAACACAAGAAGCAAATAAATTGACAATAAGAAAACTGGACAATAAGAAAATTCAGTTTGGAAAAAGGGAAAAATGATTTAACTTTTGTTACATAAAATTGGAAGATTAAGTTTCAAAATATATGCTCAGGAATATATATAATTGAAATTATTTGTAAATAATAAGTAATGTATTTGATTGTTATTGACAGGTAAAATACATGGCCTAAATCAATTTTAAATACAACAATTTTCAATCTTATTCAATACAAATGCCAATACAGTGTCTAATCATGTTACAGTGATAAGTAAATTTGGAGTAGTAGCAGATTAATTTCGTTCATGAATAACAGTGAATGGAATTTGTGATTTATGAAGCACCTTGTACATACTGAAGCAGTAATATTGCGTTAAAATAAAACAATGGTAATACTGCTCATGTTTGTTCCTAAATTGTTGTATAATTCAGCATTTAATTCTATAATGTCTTTTTGTGAATATAGAGTGACGGAATAAGGTATAGACATCACTTGGCTCAAAGACAACCAGAAGAACCTTTTTTCAAATCTAGAGTTATACTAAAACCAAGAATCGACCAACAAAGTGGAACACAACATTTACTCTTTGCTCTTACATTTATTTTATCAGTGTCTTTGACAATTATTGTCTTGGAAAAAATATTACCTGAACCTCAATTAATCAATTCAGAACAATTCCATCCGCAAAGATTTGTTGCCGAAAGAGCTAGGAATCATGTTTATAATTTAACATCTCTTGGTCCTAGAGTAGCTGGAAGTTATGAAAATGAAATCTTAGCTGTTCAATTTTTGACAGATACTATAAACAGTATTAGAAAAAATGCAAATCGAAATCACAAGATTTTGGTTGACACTACAAGACATAGTGGTAGTTTTTCTTTAACATTTCTTGATGGTATGACTCATGTTTACAAAAATGTTCAAAATGTAATTGTAAAAATTGGTCCTCACCAACAATCAAAATATAGTCTTTTATTGAATTGTCATTTTGACAGTTTTGTTGAAAGTCCAGGCAAGTAATGTTTTGCAAGTTTAATTTTATAAAATTGTTGAACTGGAAAAATTTCATTTATGATTATATTTCAGGAGGTTCTGATGATGCAGCAGGTTGTGCAGTTATGTTGGAAGTTTTTAGAGTAATTTCACAAAGCTCAAAGTATTTAAGATATAATATAATATTTTTATTCAATGGGGCTGAAGAAAATATCTTACAAGTAGAGTATATATTACTTCTATATAGGCAATAATATTAAAATAAATTTATTGTTTTGATTAATAAATACAATAATAATTGTATTTCTTGTAATATAAATTAATTATTTTATTTTTCATATGTAGGCTTCACATGGGTTTATAACTCAACATCCATGGGCTAAAGAAGTAAGAGCTTTCATAAATTTAGAAGCTTGTGGAGCTGGAGGGCGAGAATTATTATTTCAAGCTGGACCTGGTAACCCCTGGATTTTAGAGGTATGACCTTATAAAAGTATCTCATTTTAGAATGAACTTATGGCTCCTTTAATTGCATAAATGGTTGTATACTTTCAGGCATATTCAAGCTCTGTACCGTACCCATATGCCTCATCATTAGCTCAAGAAATTTTCCAAAGTGGCATAGTACCAGGAGAAACTGATTTTCGTATTTTTAGAGATTTCGGCAATGTATCCGGTAACTAAAGAAATATATTTATTTTCTAAAAATGGTAACTCATATTACAACATCTGTATATTTTATGTATTCTAATTATATTCTAATGTAGGTTTGGATTTTGCTTGGTCAACAAATGGTTATGTTTATCATACCAAATTCGATTCGATTGATCAAATACCTCTGGGTTCATTACAAAGAACAGGCGACAATATTTTAGCCCTTTCTCTAGGTATAGTGACTGGCCATTATTTGTCAGATGATAGCATCCAAACTCCAGAAGGTTCACTTGTTTTCTTCGACTTTTTGGGAGCTTTTGTTATAAGATGGCCTGAATATATGGCAAAATTTGTAAATATTGTTGGGATGATAATTGGATTATATTCTGTTCATTTAAATATGAATAGCGTACGAAAAGGTAAGTTGTAGTATAAATATATACATTTTGAATGTAAATTAAAACAAACTAACATTCATTATTTTTAAATTTTCCAGACATTAAAAGATCTGCGTACATAAAGCAACTAATAATATGTATTGTGATTATGATATGTTCATGGATTATTTCAATGATCTCAGTTACTATAATTGCTCTCTTACTAACAAAACTTGGTAAAGTAATGAGTTGGTATGCTCGACCAGCATGGCTTTTCTTCCTTTATGTTTGTCCAACTGTTGCTGTTTCTATGACTTTCTTTCTTTTCATGGCTGCTCGACAGAAGAAGGTCTGTGTTGTTTGTTATATATAAATAAAACGTAACATACAAATTTAACAATGAAAAAATCAAAACTGACAATTTTCAATTTTGCAAGTTTGAATAAATAATTCTTTACAACTGAAATGATAGTTGAAAACAAGATAAAACTAAGCTAATTGTAATTCGATTAATTACTTCTTATTTTGCAACTAACGAGATATAGTAAAATATTAATCAACTTATAGTAACCGAAAGTATTTATTGTGTTTTTTGTTGTTGTTGACTCAGTGAATTTCGTACCGTTTACATAAATTTTTTTCTTGCACAAAATTTTGTATTTTGGCCCATTGAGTCGGTCAAATTTTATTTTGAGAATAATAGCAAATCGAGAGTTTTTTTTTAGAATTCTAGTATCTTTTATACAATTTTGTTGAAGGTAAATAATGATAAAAACGAACTATAATACTTTGAATATTTTTTAGGATGTTTATTCGTCATGGACTTTATATCAGCTATATTTCGATGCGTATAGCGTATTTTGGATGACGGTTCTGCTTTTCTGCATTTTACTGGACATAAGGTCGGGTTTTATACCTCTACATTGGGTTATATTTCTATCACTTGGAAATATTTTGCGTCAAACTTTTTTCAATAAATGGAGAGGTATTGTAATGAAATGTGAAACTTGATAATTTATTATCCAGTATACAAATGAAATGTTTGTATTTTTTGTAGATTGGAAGTGGCTCTGTCTTCACATGGGCACCTTAAGTTTACCTTACATACAATCGTTTTATCTGTCTATCGGTGCTCTCTATTTATTTATCCCATTGATGGGCCGAGCTGGTGGAAGTATTAATTCTGAAGTTGTTATGGCTAATATGCTATCAATTCTGTTTTGTTTACTTCTAAGTTTCACGGTAATTTCATTTGATACATTTTTATTACGTATAAATTAGGTTTTATAGGTATACAAGTGCGCATTTTACGCTCAAAGACACGAGTGGATTTGTTTTGTAGCTACTTGAAGCGTGAAGATACGATCGAAATCGAATGTTTTGGAAATTGATAATGATAATCACTTGATTAATATAGACAAATTTTTTTTCAATTCTTTAATTTTAGATAGAATCCATATTGTTTTGTGCAATTCTAGAATTATTCAGTTACCTACCAATTGATTTTTTTCATCAACATCGAAAATTGTCTTTTCCGTAAAAACGACGTGAACTATTATTAATCCAGATTCCAGTTATTAATCATAGTCAGTTAATTTTTGATAAAGTTCTTAAATATTGCCACTCAGCATAGATTCTTTCTACTATGATGGAGGGACTAATTATCTAAGCTGATAATATTTGAACAATTGACAGTTCGTTGCCAACTAATTGCATTCCTTGTACATACGTTCTGTAGATCATTCGGTTCGAATTGTGGTTCGTCATATTTGCCATTTTACTGTACGGCATATTTCAGATATTTAAATCATTTGCAGTTATTTTGAAAGGCGCGAGACGCGTTGATAAGTTATCGTTTTAAAAAACGACTGGTCAAATTCAAATTAGAGCATAACGTACGCACATATATACGTATCTTTAGCGTATTAGGAATAATGGGAATGCGTGCATGATTACCATTAAGTAATATCACCGAATATATAAACGTCTATATTCGTTGGTAATATATAAATAATTGCACTCGTAATATCATTCGCTTATTAATTTAGTTTAACCAAGAATGAATATTGAAACTTAATGTATGTTCAGATGCCTATTGTCATCCTAGTCAAAAATGCAAGCAGAGTGATAAGCGTATTAGTTGGAGTATTTTTAATTGCAACTGGTGTATTGATATTGACTCCTCTTGGATTCCCTTATAGTGGAGATCCAACGTCTCCAGCTCCAGAAAGATTTATGATTGTGGTAAATAATATATGTGGAAGACATCTCTATATATTGCAACAAAATATTTCTGAAAAGTGACTTATATTGATTTTTATATTTAGCACACTCAAAGGCAATATCACAATTTGGATGGTACTGTACGATATTTAGGTACTGGATACTGGATAGTTAATTTAGATATGAATAGTCCCCATAGTGTTGAAGCCATCGTTCCCGAAGTTGGTGCTGCATTATCAACAGTTGAAGATTGCAAAAACGAATTATACTGTGGCTTACCATATTTAGTGCCAGTAACAACATTTTTGTGGTAATTGAATTACTTCGGCATTAATGTCACAATTTTTTTTCTATGATACTACGTCCATTTCTTTTGATGTATTATTAATTTTTATATTATTATGACAAATTAAAATAGTTTTATGAACACTTAAAATTTACAGGAAAACTAGTTGGATTCCAGGGCCAGCTCCATTGATTCCGATATCAACCACGTTAGATTTAGTAGCAAAATCCGTGAAAGGAAATTCGTTGACTTTCTCATTTAATATAACAGGTAACATATTTTTTTGTAGAAAATACAAGAATCATGGTTCCTTACCCATCGAAATCCATTGTACTCTTCTTTTAGGACCAGATCATATCGGCATTATGCTATCTCCTCATAAAAATTTACATTTAAGAAAGTGGAATATCCTCAATGAAAAACCATTACAAGGACCTAAATGGAATGAAAGAGAAACGTATTTTGTATATTACTCATGTGTCAAAGATTGTGAACCTTTGAACTTTTCTGTGGATTTGGAAGTAAGTGAACAACAACCCGATTTCCGTGGTTTCCGTTTTAAGATTTTAAATCTCCAGTCATTGTCAGTATGAAAAAAATATTGGCAATAGCAATTTTTATCTGTTTGAACCGATGGCTAGATTTTTAAAAATAGGCTGTTGCTATCAAAACATTAATAAATGATGACAGTGTTATACAAAAATTGTCCTACTGAGATTTCGAAACTAGTAATATTCAATTGAAAATTATCCGATATCTTACGCCCTATATTTCTTCATATTCGTTATTTTTTCAATAATAAACTGACATAAACGATTCCATGCAATTATTTACATGGGATTTTCAAAAATTATAAAATTTCTGTTGAAAATTATTGTCGATAATTAATTAATTTTATCCTTTTCTCTGTTAGACTCCGAAGAACCACAAAGGTCCAAGTTTATCGATTGCTTTAGCTGGCCACTTTTTACATGGCAAGCATCAACGATCGCTCAGATTCCAAAGTTTTCTATCGCAATTTCCAACATGGTCAGTTGTCACTCCGTGGACTGCATCTTATACATCGTGGGAATTTTAAACCAAGTTGTAATTTTATAAACAGTGGTTGCAAACGCGAGTAATTGTTCAATATTATTGAAAAGCGTAAAGAACAGTAGTCAAAGTACTGTTATAGAGCAAAATAGTCTTTTAAAATTTGGCGTTGCGAGTATAGATCTTTTTTTTTCTTCTTTTAATATTCCAGAACACGAGGGTAGTCAATTCATTTTTCTGCGTAAACGTCGAAATTTTTATTGTTATATTCTTGTTCGATCATTATAATTGAAAATTACACTAGAAACAAATTTCAAATTATATTTACGGTAGTGGGTTTAATTAATTAGCGCTAATAAAACTAGTTCTCAAAGTCGATCAAAAGTTATTGAAAAAATCGCCGATATACGCTTAATAATTGTTGTTTTAAAAATGGATACCTATTACTTCAAAATAATATACTATTTTTAAGTGCACAATTTGCTTTATCCGACCGCTGAGATTTGCGGAAATAAATGTTTTAATTGAACATTATAAAATTTCATATTTTCGTTATAGCTAAATTCAAACTTCTGAGTTTGAGTGATAACATTGTGTTCCACAATTCTTTCTACTTATGTAGTGGATATGAAAAACGTTATACTTAAAAAACTAATTTACTTGAGATTTATTTAAATCTTGTATATTTTGAAATTCATCCTATTGTTCAAGAGACTAAAAAACTATTTCCCGAACGGTATTATGTAATACCGTAATTTGCACATTTTACGTAACTTTTTAACATTATGCAAATGAGATAATTAATCACAACCAATCATCGAGAATTTATAAATTATTTAAAAAATTTAATTCGGATTAATTACGCTTACCATTATTCTTTTGAGTGCATAAAATAATTTGGTTTCCTAAACTGAAATAAACAAATAATTTCTGCAAGAATCTTGCAGGACCTAAACTACTATACTGAGTTTTTATAATTTATGTTGAGAAACGGGAGAAAATGATAACATTCAAACGGGAGCAGAAAATTACTGATATGGTTACATCATATTGTAGTTAGTTTTGGAGTAAGGCTAAGAAAGTCAATCCAAAAATACAATTTATCGGTAAAAACTTGAAAATTCCATAGTGCCTAATTTTTGGAGTGATCCGTATCAATTTAAAGCAATTATTTTTTACAGGGCATAGTTTAAATCCACGTCACCTAAAATGAAGTAGAAGAGCTTTTTTTCTCAATGTATGGCATTCACAATATTACGTGATTAAACTTTTGATTTTAGATAACCCTATCATAATTTAAATTTTAGTCAGTGTTATGTATTTATGTTTAACTAGTCAGTGTCATATTACAATACACTAAGTTAAATCTACGAAAACCTCTTTAATATTATAATCCAACGCTGTAATGAATATGTTATAATGGAGCTTATCTTGTTTTTACGTAAATCAATTTTAAATTTACTTGAATAAAAAAAGTACTGTTATAGATATTAATTTTTTTCATATTAGTATAAAGTTCATTAAACAATTATTTAAAACTTGTCTAATTGAAAACTCGTAGACAGCATATCGCAGCGGCAACAATAACATTAGCAATAGAGTTTTAAAGAGGTACGTGCATTACCAAATAACTTTAACAAAACAATTAAATTAAACGCTTCTATTTCAAAGGATAGAAAATATAAATAACGTAGCAATAAATATGACAGACATATCTTTTAAAGTTGGTGCACAAAACTTTTTATACGAACTATAGTTGTAGGGCTTACTTATTGAATTTGTCGAAATCAAACGAATTTGCATTGTAACCTAATATATGCAAGTGGCCTATAGAACTAATAACTTGACTTTTTCGAAAAATTTATAGAACATTAGTGATAATGCCTTTTTTACTCAAAAGCTTGTGATAATCATAGGAAATTTTTAAAAAATGGTGGAAGTAAGATGTTCGCGTAGTCGCTTGTTCAATTATTACGAAATATTAAATTTGTTGCTGTATTTATATAAGCATTGGAAGCACAAATAGTGCATTACTTTAGCGTAAGTTACCGAATAGATGCGAATAAATATATGAAACGATGCTCGATCAAAAGTACTTAAAATTAGTTTGATTCTGATTCCCTGATATGAATTAAACAGTATAATATTAGAAAACTATACCCAATATCACTTTGCATGCGTTTAGATAAATTCGAAATACGAACTGAATTATCTTCGCAAGTTGTTTACAACGATAATTACGAAATAATTTGTCATGCCTTTTATTGCTTTCTCTCTGGTAATTAGGATTGCAATTGCAATTAGAGAATTAAATTAAAACTTTACTATTGTAATGTTGTTCTTGCGCATTATTTTATTTACGTTACATATACGCTATAATGTTAGAAAAAAAAGGTTGGGCGATAATATAGAGTACATTATGAGAAAACAAATCTCTTATTCCAAGAAATGCAACGTAATTCGTAGTATTAATTCAATAAAGCACATTCGTTAACGAATAAATAAAAATGTATTAATTAATAGCAATGTGTCCAGGAAATATTTGTGTTGTGATCTTATGTGATAAAATCATATAGTTTGCACTTATGCGTAATGTAATTCGTCATTGACGATAGTGCATACCAAGTTCAAAAGTTTGTGTTCAGTACCTGGAGCATCGAAGCAAAAAAAATAGCGACTATTGTACCCGCAAGTTTGTTATAGAATTTACATATTATGGCATAATGTATGTTGTTATTTTAGATTTGAATAAAGTTGATACAATGAAACGAAAGTATTTCATCTCGCGTGAATTGATCGAAGCTTCATACAAATATCATTCGAAAGGAGAAATAAAAGAGAAAAAAAAAATCTCGGTCCCTTTGCAAAGTTAAGTGCAGGTGACAATCTCGTTTGGGCTTTTGGTGCGAGAGATGCGTCAATATTGACAGCAAACAGAGTACCGTAAAACGAGGAAGAAGATACAGGTATATACTGAAAGTCCTAGAGTTTGATGGATGCGTCATAAGATCGTTTCGCAAGCAGCGACCGGGTCGAGCAGTCATCGGCAGTATGATTTCGATGATCGCTGAGTAACAATTTGCCCGAGCGCTCCGGAAGTTTAAGTCTCATTCGATATAAAAATAGTCAAGTGACAAAACCGCAATGTAAGCTGAAGAGTGCAATCAAGGTATTATGAATATTGTCGGCATCGAAAGTCATTTAACAAGTGGTTGCAAAACGCCGCGCCGAGCTCGTCCCGCGTCGTGCAGGTGCCAGCGCAGCTTTTTGCCACTGGGGCTTGAACAAAGCTTAATTGCTCCCCTTGCAATTAGTGGGCAGACGCGAGGGCTTTAGCACGAGGCAGCAAAGTGCGCGTCGGCTCGCGAGCATTAGCGCAATTATATATTCGATATCGCACGTACATTCCGACATTATCGGTGTGCAGAAAAAAGGGCCGAAGTATAAAGTGTGACGAGAGTGCGGCGAGCAGATGGGTAAAAAGGTATAGTTACGTAATCTCTCGTATCTTATCGTCTCGCGCGTATACGTGCGGGCGGCTGAGGGGCCGAGCAGTGCGCAATGTTGCGCTGCCAGCACGTAACAGTCGATTCAATCCAGCTGTTTGTTCGTCCAATTAACACCTGCCCCCCGCGCGCGGGCTAAGAGAGCCAAAGAATGGCCAACTTCATTTGCTCGACCCCGTTGAGTCGAGAGCTATATTCATCATTTCAAAACCTTCGCCGAGATATGTGAGGCGCTTCCTTGTTTCCTTGCGGCTGTAGCTCACTTTCCTACTGTACTAATACCTGTAACTAACTAACAGCGCGGAATAAAAACTTGCAGTCAGGCGAGTCACTGTATACTCGTTGTCCAATCTATTCTCACTTAGAGACAAAATTATTCAACGAGGGCGTATTTCAATCGATACTAATTTTCAATACTTAATTCCTTTTTTGTTCCTTCTTCCCACAGTTGAGAATGATACAAAATTATATTATACATTAATTATACGATGATTTCTCCCATGTCTAAATGACCTCATGCTCACATATGGTCAATTGCACGAAAAAACTGCATTAATTCGGCAGCGTTTTCTTCGTAATGCTCTGGCCCAACCTCTCCTTTCTTGTGACATCCCCTCTTTTGTTTGTGAGAGTGTTCAAATCACGTGAAAACTCTGACATCGATAAAAATGAAAATCTGATTTGTTTATGGTTTCTTATGGTTTTTTTAGAATTTAATTGCAATTTTATTAATTTTTTTTTTAGTTTTTATGCACTGTTATGCATTAAAAAGCTCTACAAACTCTAGAAATTTCGAGTACAAAAAAAAACAAAATTATGGTTTCCGACGTACTTTGAGCCGTAGAATTCTATTTTATTGTCAAATTCCAAAAAACAATGAAACTTCGTGTATTTTTTTTCGAGCGATTCTAGAACTTCTAAGGACAAAACAAAAGGTGTCACAAGAATGCGCGGCATGGGACACTAGTATTTTTAGGTTCTATTAGTATTATAGATTGAGAAAATATAATGATTACGAGCGCACCCTCAACTTTCAAATTTGCCAAAAACCGAACCAATCAATGCAGTTTTTTTGTTGTGGAATTGGCCATATGCTTCGTTGATAAATTCAAAATGAAAGTTTCGCTGATTAGAAGATAATATTATACTTGTTTACGATAAAAATTGGATTACAATTTCACTTATTTTTTTTTTTTTTTTTTGGTCGGGATAAAATGAAAAAAAAAAAAGCTTGTGCGGTTACCTTCCTTTTGTACTTGATTATTCTCTGCGCGAAAGTGTGCGCCCACAAATTAGTTTAATTTATCGTACACGTCATAAGCTCGCAAGCCAATCAGTTATATGTATATCGTAGCGGTATCTCGGTAGCGCTGAAAATAAGAAGGTCTCGGCTGCGTGTTCGTATGAGGCATCGAAATTCGTTAGTGTTACGCCCAGCGCCACTTCTTGCCGCTTCTTATGCATATTATACACGTGTTTCGACTACCGATTCACTTTATTGTTCCCAAATGGCGCTCCTCAATCTTTTTACTGCGCCTAGCGCTTTACGACTTACCTGTACGGTATACCTCGATGCTATATAACTTTTCTTTGACAATCATCCGTTGTGATGTTTCACTGTGAAATGCTGCTTTCGATCGCTCATGTACAAACATTCGCGCTCATTCAATAAAATTAAGTGTAAATCGCGCCAAAATAAATTTTCAATACTTTTGATTAGTCTAATTACTACATACAATAGTTGTGCTAATTGGTAAAAATGGAAATCACAGTGTTCGAATGGAAAATCCGAGTAACCATATTTACGGGAGTAAATCAAAAGATCCTTTTTTTTCCGTGAGCCTGGTGGTTCGATGTACGAGCACCCGAGAGGAATATTAAAAAGCTATTTTGTGTCTCGGTTTGAGTCATTGTCCCGCGCGCGCGCTGTTGTGAAATGCCAAGCCAGAGCTCGCGATAAATGACGGTTAAAGAACGATTTTTCAACAGCTTCTCGCTTCGAATACTTCAAAACTCGCGCTCGCATGTGGGAATCCGTTGACACTCCAGTTCACTTACAACGTACATGCCCTTTTTTTGTGCGCGGCGACACTGGATTTCCTTTAACACGTATTTCTCATTACTCTCAACTTGCGGGCAAACTCACTTCTACTGCAGCAAAAACAAACCAATCATTCGTTCTTATATACGAAAACGATGTTATAACATTGAAGAGTCAATCATCAAATGAAGCAATGTAGTTTATTTATCACGACAAAGTACTACTCGCAACTTGCATCTCCAAATTAAAATCAGCCAAGTAGCGCATACCGCATGTATATAGGTAAAGTGAATCGATATTATTATGCATGCGAAAGCGCTCGCGCGCAAGACTGTGATATTACGAATAAGCGCGGTGCACACTATATATTCTCGGACTTGCAAACAAACTTTCCGCGCGCGCGCGCGCGACAAACTTCGATAGGCAGCAGTACAATGGCAATGATCGATTCTCTAAATTCCTGCGGACTACGCGCCGAGAATACGTGAGCTGAGTGGCAAAGCTCGCTCGCCTCCTCGACGATCCCCATCTCGGGAGGATATTCAGCTACACTTCCATCGGCTACATATACACACTAGGAGCTCCGAAATATCTTTTAGATTTATGCGTACAAAACTGCTGCTGCTCTTGCAACTCGTATTTGATGTAAGCGCACGAGTCCCCGAACTAGTGCTTAAGTCACCTAAATCACTTTACAGGATGATACGTATGTTTTAAAAATTACGGTGTAAATTATTGATCGATCGCTTCGATCCACCTCAAAGCTCAGAACAAGTAGTTTGCTCATCAAAATGGGAAATAGCGCGCTCATATATAGAGATGCATCTGATCAACGATCGAGAGAGAGAGAGAGAGAGGTTCGATTTCGCGGCGACTTCCTTTCGAATCGGCAACGTGACTTCCGGCAAGTGTGCGCCAGCGCTCGTCGTCGTCGTCGTCGTCGTCGAACCGGCAGCCGCCGGATATGGGCAAGAAGTCGCCGGCGCGTACGTAGGTAAACTACGAGGTTCGCATGTGAATTGCGCTCAGCTCTATCCACGTTCGTACTACACTTGCAGTGTATCGAATAGTATATATTATATTGCGCGCGTTGGTGTTTAGCTTTAAGCTATTGCCGATTCATACGCTAACTTGCCAAAAGCTCTACGAGTCCGCTCAAACGTTTAAAAGTATGCCGTTATTGAAATTGATTTTTAAATTTTAATGCTGATAATCAATTATGAAATTATTGCCTTGATTCAAGAATTTACACACCAGCGGTATAAAGATGCTTCAATGAAATCGATTGCAAGATACATACGCGTTTAATTTGCGGATAGTCGAGAAAGCCAGCATATATGAGTATCGATATATCGGGTCGACATATTAACAATGATATTTTAACATCTTTAGCGCGCTCTCGATCTGTTGCGTTGCGAGCGCATTTCGTCCCCCGCGCGCATGTGATAAATATGCAATTATACCGAACGATATGGACACTTAACGCAAGTGCGCGCGACGATCGCCGCCCGGATAAACTTTTCCGCGCGTAGCTGCTAATTGCGAGCATTAGTGGCAGAGGTAGGTAGAAGAAGCAAAAAAAAAGCAAACGACATACGCGGGCAAGAGGCATTAGAAGGTTTGAAGCGGGCGGCGGCGGCGGCGCTATGAGCTATTCAACCCCCACTTTGTCGTCGGTCCCTTTTTACCTGCGTTGGTCGTCCGCCCGAGAGAAAGAGTGAGAGCCGGTATCACCGGGCCCGCTCTACGCCCACGCCGTCAGTTTCACGACGCGACTCGACGCGGCTTCACACGCCCGGATATACCTATCCTATCACGTCCTATACCTACCTGCTGATTATATTATACTTTTTTTTTTCCTCTCTCTCTCTCGACTTTATTTGTTTTATTTTTCGACAAACGAAATACGCCAGCATTACAATTTTTATCGTTGCACTGAGTTTTTTTAAAATTCTTTTTGAAAAATTATTTCATTTGTAATATTAAATCTACGTGAATGAAAAATCTTCTCAAACTAAAAAAAATAAGGTAAGATTTCTCTACTTGACTCTGCGAATTTCGAGTACTTCGTATTTATTTTTCTTTAATGTTTGGCAACGAAAAGTTTGTTTATATTCATTATCAACTGGCAATCGTACGAACAATTTTAAAGAATGATTCATTTGATTAATGCTGCTTCGATATTTCAATAAACGTATGAATAATTCCGTTAACGATCTTCGAATGTTGTAATGTCGATCGCTCCAACAAAGACTACGCGTTTATTTATTTTTTTCAATAAAGTTCAATAATCCGTGAACGGATAAGTTTCCTTATTTTGTAACAACAGATGATTTAAGAAAAACATCAATGTGATAAAGTGAGTTTAAAAATTGTTCACTGAAAATATTGTAATTACTGCTAAAACATCAAATATTTGCATAAAATGAGTATCGACAGCTTTCAAAAAGCAGTTATCGGCCTATCAATTTTTCAATTTCAAAGTATTATCACGTACTATATATCATACCGATCAAAAATAAAGTGATATTTAAAAAAAAATGTACTCGGAATAACGATCAGCGAAAAGTTAATTCGAGCGCGAAAGCGTTGCTGAAAAGCAAAAGAAAGAAAGAAAGAAAAAAACAGCGAGGCAGAGTACACATGCGTCGCGTAACAAGTGTGTGTGCGTGCGTGCTTGTCGCATCATTCGCAAAGATAAACTTGGATCGATTTTGCCTCGATTGTGTCGCTCGATAAAGCAACGTTATATCTGCCGCTGCCATACCGCAATTATATTATATATAGGTATCTCATCGTTCGTCACTCGCCGTCGTCGTCGTCGTCGTCGTCGTCGCCAGTGTCAAGTGTATTTCACCGATCAGTGTTTCGTCACTATATATGGGCGAGTAGGAGGCAAGATGTCGGCATAGCTGATGTTTTTGAAAATTCGGCTGTGTCACATCCAGCCAGCCAAACGCCCAGATTTCATCTCTTTTTCAACTGCAACACCTATAATACCTCAAACTGGGACGAGCCACGCGATGAAATCAGCTGTAGGTATTTGTATTTTTGAATGAAAAAACTCTGGCGTTGGTGAGTATGAGATTTTTATTGTATTAGTAGCGTATTTGAAGAAAACGATGAGTATTACAAAAATTGGAGTGGCAATAAATGTGCGTATCGACGTAACAGGTAGACGTGAAATATCACGTATCATAAGCACTGCAGGCAAGTCTTGAAAAGCTTTGATGATACATGAGAAATTGTGCTGATTTTGAAGATCTTTTTCTTTGTATGAATGAAATCGGTTGGTTTGCATTACCAAAAAAATATATACGACGAAACATAAAATAAGCTGAATAATTCTAGCCACATCATCGTCACCCGATAATAAACTAAATATAAGACGAAATGAAAAAAAAATGAGAAGTGAGAAGTCTAACTAAAAAAAGAGAATAAGACTTAATTAATTAATGGATCAATTGTATCTGTCAGGTTGCGGTCTGTTGCGGTCTGTTGCGATGGGCGCGTTATTGCCGTATTGAGATTGTTGCTTGTTGCGATTGCCCGAGAGAGCGTTATTGGAGTTGCTGCCGGCGCTGATGCTGTTACCGCTGCTGCGAGGGTCGCGCAGCAGCGGATTCCTCCGGCCAGAAGTTGGTGTGAGCATCGCTGGCGATTTGCACGAGCGTCTCGAACGGAAGATTGTCACCGCTGAAGGGAACGTGGGCCATTCGTTGCTGAGCTTCCAGCTGAAACAGTTGGGTAAGTAAGTATCTTCTCGCTGGTATAAGTCGATCTTTTCTCTGCGCGAATCTCTTTGATATACCTTTTCGAGAAGCAGGAGGCCCTCGTGTTTGACTTTGGCCACGTAATATTTGGGTTCGCCTCGCTCGAATCCAACCACGACCGAGCCTTCGGGCACGTGTCCCTTGGACGCGGCAACCCACTTCAATTTGCAACGGGTGAGTATCTTCAACAACAGACAATCGACATTGTACTTTCTCTCTCTCTCTCTCGAAAAAAAAAACAAAAAAAAAGTAGGATGTTTATTTGAGAATGTTCGTTTCAACAAGCGCGCATCCCATATAATTTGAAGCTGCGCTGCGCGCGGAATGCGTGCACCTACACAGGGGGCGTATATGAGCGCGCGTGTCCGGCTTTTGAATGTTCCGGATATGACGTCGACGGCTCGGCGCTCCCGCGACACCTCTACTTGCTTTATTCTGTCTCTCTTTCTCCTTCTCCTCTCTTTTTAGCTCCTTTGTCTTTTTCTCGATTCCTCGAGCGCGCCTCTCCGGAGGAACGCGCGTGACCTGCCTTGCATACGAAAAATCTCACCAACAGCGACTCGCTCATTCTCTCTCTCTCTCTCTCGCTCTTTCTTTCGGCTTCACCTGTGTTTGCCTCGCGTATACATATAAAGAGAACACCTCCGACACTCGCTTGCTTGCCTTTTCAGAATGCTTATTGCTTCAAAATTTTTCATTTGAAACAAGTCTCTCACTCCGTTCGATACAGCCCTTATTTTGGTAAATTGTTAACCATTCAAACCATAACGCTATAAAGGTGTAATTTTTTTAGATTATTGATATAGATGTGATTTGGAGAAAATCGTCATAATACCTCGAATCGAGTCTTTTGGATAATAGTGAAGTTGTACGAAATGATGCACACGGCCTGGTTGTTTTCTTCAACTTCGTAGCAACCAGCTATAGTTTCTCCTTGATGATATCGGCACGACAAATGTAGATCTCATTTTCCTCAAAATGCCCGCCTCTCAAGGCTGCGGGAGGTAGATGACTGCCGTCTCCTTTCCATAGAGCTTTTTACAATAGACACATTTTTTAATTATTATTAGCCAAATCTCAATACTGATTCTGAAATAATCACTAATAATACGTCAAGCTTTCAGTGTGAAATGTATGAATTTAACAAGATATTTATTGCAATAAATTTTACTTGTGTTATCATAATCGTGTGAATTAAAATCTATTTTGACGAAAATCGTACTAATATATTAAAAAGTATGCATGAATTAAAAGTCAAGTAATAGATTAAATACGTGATTTTTGTAGTACTCCATACGATAAAAGTAACACTTCGATATAAGTGTTACAGCATGATTCGAAACAAATTATAAAACATTTGCCCAGATGTTCACATTTTATCTGTACTCACTATTACATTCTTGAGATGAAAGGGAATATTCAGGACCAAGGCCATACTGAATATCAGCAGACTCTGTCGAAACCGCGTTTTCATCATTATCCAGGCTTTCGTTGTTCAACAGAAAACTAAGGAACTGAGGTGAAATTGGTGACGGATCTCTCCACTGCAATACTGACTTCATGTTGCCACCTTTTCCCACATGTATTATACCATCTAACAAAAACCAAATACTTATTTAACATTGTAAATCTTATTTGCAAGTATAAAAGCTTTTCAGGAAATTTATAACAAATTGAGTAATAAATGAGATCATTAACCTCTGGTAAGTTTAATCCAAAATCGCTGCTTTTCGCGACCGTTGAGGAACCCTGGCTGCTGGAATGCCGCGCTATTGTCACCTACAACCTGTCGTCTGATGTATGCACCGTCTGGCCGTATACCAATCAGGTACACATCTACCAGGGTTGAAACTGAGAAGAATCTGTAAAACATCAAGACTTTGCGTTTGAAATACTACATAGTGATTACTGATTCATATAATTTATCTTATCTTTGATAAAGAGCTTGTGGAAGCTTGCAATTTGAATAAATAATCTTTAAAAATGAGCATGGAAATCTCAAAAATAAATCTATCTTTTAAGCACTACTGATTTTTAGTTCTCTAGTCGTCTTTGCAGTAAAGTACAACGTGACAGCATCTTCAGAATGACTCACATGATCCGATAATGGAAACAATTGTCCAAAATCACTCGATGCTATCACCACGCTCTGCTTCCTATCAGCTGACACTCCTACATGTAATAGCATAAATTCGTTATACTATATATTCAATTTGTCAAAAAAACAATTTTTTAGCTTTCGAGAAAAGCTGTTTTATATGCAGTTGTTATAATATTGCATTCATCTATTGATATACCCATTCCTTACAATGCACTTATTGCATAATCAAATTTTGGAGCTTGCACTCGAACCATGAAGTAAAAACTATATTTAATATCACACATTCGATTTTGCAAAAGTAATATTAACAATAAGTTGTATTTCTGGCGAACATTTTATTTTTTTTTCTATTTTAGGAAATAGAACTGAAACTTTGCACATATGGTGAAACCTACATCATTATAAAATGCGCTTTTCTGAGTAAGGTATAAAGTGTCGAAAAATGCTCGTAAACATTAAAAAAAGTCCGCAGGAACGATTTTTTTCGACATTTTTCCGATATTATAACAAACGGAAAATTCAATTACTTCGTTATTTATTGATAACTTTTTACCGAATAATTATTTTTAAACGAAACTTTTTCTACGTAAAGGTTTTCTTTTTTGCTATAATTTTGACTGATCAAAAATGTTTTTAGCGGTCTTATATAAGCCGAGAAATCAGCTTTGAACCTAATGACGTTTTTTGCCTATTTTTACTGAAATAAGTCCATTTTGATTATAATGTGAAAATGCCAAAAACATAATTCCTGCGAACTTTTTTAATATTCACGACCATTTTATTCCATTTTCCGACACTATATATCTCAAATAAGAGAAGGAAACCGTTTTGAAAGCTCCTGCGAAGAAAAAAACTTGCGATTATTCTGCTCGACCTTAGAAAACTGCATTTTTTATGTGTACGTGATGGAACCATTTTAAAAACGGATTCAGAATAATCGTTCATAAATACGAAAAAAAGCATGTGTAATCTCATACTTTTAGTCGAAATATCAAATTTGCCGTAGAAAAAAATAAAATCACTCTGAAAATTAATATTTGTCAACCTTGAATTGTAAAAATTGTGCTGAGGGAAATGGATTGGAATTACTCGGTAAAAGCCATATCGAAAAAACTACCCATACATTTTTTCATCATGAATCCGTGTAATTTTTCATTTTCGTTATATATTTGTTCTATTTTCTTATCGTCTTTTCACTTTTTCAAAATCACATCTTAATTAACCGCACAAAGTATTGAAAAATATTAATAAAAATGAAAACGTTGAAAGTGTAAGGAAAAAGGTAAAAGAAAAAAAGAAAGAAAAACTGTAGAATTTAGGATCATACCGACATGGCGACATCGTAGGTCCCATCGCGGAATCCATAAAGCCAAGTATGTACCCGGCGTCGCCGAGCGAAAACTGAGGAACATGGGTTTGAGCGGACGTGGGTCTTTCCATTCATGGAAAGGAGTGTCGCTTTATTCAAGTCCAACTTGCACGGCAGTCTTGAGCTTTTCCGACGCGATTTTCACCCAGGAGTTGCGAAATTCATGGCCGTTCAACAGATTGAGGTACGTCACCGTGGCGTTCGGTTCCGCTTGGCATGGGCATCTGCCACGAATATGGTTCATCGTATTGTTCATTGCTCCCAGGACTATCTCGTACGCGGCTTCGATCGGGCTTCGATCTAGTCATTAGTTTCACAATTATTTTACTGACAAAGCCTTCAAATTGTAAATCGATCCATGTCATGAGATTGAAAAATGAGCTTACATCGTGATTTGGTGCCAGTTGAATATGGGCGTCTCTCGCGCATTTCACTGAGAACCGTAGTGCCTTATCGGGAGTCAGATTTTCTTCCAATGGTAAGTACTGATTGTAGTCCCAACCATTTGTGTAGACCACTTTGACGTCGTTACTTTGTGCTGAAATCAACCGATTCACATTTTATTCGTTCTAATGCAAAAATATCTGTACGTTTCTTTCAGCTATTGCCAAAAGAAGTATAATTTTTGAAAATTATTATTACGATTGATCATGTAGATATAAGTACTCACCTGAGTAGACAAACAATAATATCGGTATAAAACAGTAGGATATTTTATTTTTAAACAACATTGTGTACGCTAAAAATATACAATATTTAAAATGATTTTAGTTAAAATGTAATGACACAAACGTAATCTACGCTGCATAAATATATTCGAGAAAGTGGTGCAGCAGTAGCTTCTTCAAGAAGGTATGCGAAAGCAAGAGTGGTCCCCAAGCGACTCCACTGAGCCACAGATATACGACTGGTATTAATAGAGTTTTGCACTGGCAATCCCAAAACTCAAAAAGTAACTCGCCGCATCAAACGGCTTTACTTGTACTTTAGTTGCTGTAAAACCGGTTGCTCGTCTCAGTACTCGCTGTAAATAAAATTTCAAGGTCGTCGAAGCGACAATTAAAACTTCGCTGCAAAATCGACTTGCCCATTTTCATTGCATTCGATCGAGACGATCTTATGGATTATTTTTGATATGATACATTCATACTCCCAAATCAAGTTTAGAGTAGTCTTCCAAGTTGAGAAATCTCTTGAAAAGATTTTTTACTGCTAATTACTTCTACAATCTCATTTTTATTAAGCGTATCTTTTTTTCAAAGTTTAGAGAAATCTATTTGGAATAAAAATATGCCAATTATGATCCATCGCCTTTCATTTTATAATAAGTTTATGTTACCTTATGAGTAGACTAATCCTTTGTATCAAAGTGCTTATAATTAGCAATGCACAAAACGGGTTTAGGCGCATAGAAGAAATATGGCTTTGATCAGTTTTATTCTGTGGATTTTCCCATGTAAGGGGGAAGCCTGTTCATTTTATTTATGATGTCATATTTTTATGGGTCTTATATTCTTCAATGAATGATGTAAGCAAGCATTAAAGATTGTTAAAAATAATATTTGGTGTTATGATATGTTTATAACATCCAGGAATATAATATCAATGTTGTTAAAAAACGATTGTTTTTACTGGATCAAATTAATAAAAGTCAACAATTGTAGATGTTAGTATGTTAACTTTATTTCTATATGCTAATATTTGGTGTTAATTCATACTTAGATGATATTCAAAGATTTACAATTGTCACATAAAAAATATATTTTTAATTAGTAATGGAATATATGGATACGAAGTCCGGAATTTTATGGAATCGACACTCCAAATACAACTTTTACGCTCAGTTGCCAATTAAGTTTGAATGATTGTAATTTTTTCTTCGGTGTAACTTGTTTTCATAACTTTTGACCATATATTTTAATAGAAAAAAATGAAACTCCTGCCAACTCATTAACCTGTTTCTAATTCGAAGTATGTTATTTTTTTCACTTTCGACCACTACATGAAAAAGAGAACCTGCTTTCAATTAAGTTCGAAATTGGTCAATGAGTTGGTAGCAAGCTATGAAACATTGATTTTCATAAAATATATAATAAGCTTTTATATCTCAAAATGAAAAAACTAGTGCGCATTATAAAATAAATATTACATTTAACAACCTCGTTATCACTTTCATTATTTTGTCACTCAACAAACAAATATAGGGGAGGGTGGGGCAAAATGACACTCGGGGCAAAACGGCACCCTTGGGGTTTTTTCATGAAAGAATGCCAAAAAAACTGGATCTCTAGAATATTGTCAAGGATAGTACACCAACCATTTTTGACTATCCAACGACCTGTTAAACATTATTCCCTTGTTTTTAGAGAGCTTTGAATTTTTTCGTACGCTTTTCGTCATGCAGCTGTTGAACTTTGTGCAGCAAGGAATGATAGTTCTTAATTTTCTGTTGTTTTCGGAAAATTATATTCTTATTAGTCGTCTTCTCAGCTTTCTAAATCCGTTTTCAAAAATTATTTTCGTCAATACCAAGATTTTAGAGCCGCGATTTAATAAAAAAATTCACTCGGGGCAAAATGGCCCCCTTATGGAAAACGTCTTAAAAAAAGAAAAATCGGATAAATTGCAGATTTTTCTTATAAAAAAATGGCTATATTCGAATGACCGTGGATCGCCTTATATTCAACGAAATCGAACGTGCGACCAACCAAATTAAAGCTCTTATCGAGACAAAATAATTGCCATGAACCATGTTCAAAAACAATGAAAATCGACGAAACTACAGATCTTTTAATGGAAGGTGCCATTTTGCCCCGACATTTTTCAGAGATCCGAAATTCGACATTTTCGAAAAATCGATTTTTATAACAGAAAACAGGTACGAAAAAAATAAAATCTGGTAGGTCTTTGTAGGGATTACTTCAAAGTTGATTATCTGTTTTATTAAAATTTTAGCCGACTTTAAAGTTAGGGGTGCCGGTTTGTCCCACCCTCCCCTACCTATAATCTCTGTAAAAAGTTGGTACTTTTCAACTTTGTATAAAACTGGCTGTAGCAGGCATTTTTAATTACAATCGAAAAGTCTTTTGCCTGGCGATAAACCTACATACATACGTACCAATGTTGATGCTTACAGACAACATTTGTTACGCACAGCGATGATCGGTCGATTTCATCTATTGATGTTTGATGTTTATGGAGCAAAAACACCTGTTGAAGTTTGCGGACAATGGTGTAGCTGAAAAGTCGCTTGAATAATGTAAAACAATAATACAAACTAAATTGCAAATCACTTGATTATCGAGGCTAAATTGTTTGATAATAAGCCTCTCCTTGAATGTTGTAAAAGGAAATATTTGGAGTTACGTCAAAAAATGATAATACTTTTAAACAGTTCTTATTAGAGTTTTCAACTTGAAAATTTTATTTTCACTTTTTCGGTTCACAAATACACATAGTTAATAATATAGATTTACTTATTTTGCAAGTGTAAATGATTGTAAATAAACCAAATAAGCAGTATATATCATATATTTTCAAAAATTTTTAACTTTCCAAATTTTCCGTAATGTTTAATCAAACTGTGTACGCTATAGAAATACTGTTGTATTAACCAAATTTTATAAATGCCGGAATATTAATTAATAAATCAATGGTAGGTATAGGTATTATGTTCTGTTCGTTGATAAATTCAAAAAAGTGGTTACCGTTCCACCCAGCAGATGGCGAATGAAGCTCGTTTTTCATGTAGTTTTTCAGTCTGCTGCGCGGATGAATGACTGGCCGCGAGCGCCGAGCCAACGAATATAGACGCCTATATTCGTTGGCCGAGCGGACTAGTATACCTATAGTAAGTATGTACGAAGATCGAAAATGTCATTGAAAGTAAAGTTTACACCAAAATGTGATCGTTTACAGGAAACACTCGAGTTTTCAAAGTAATAAGACTTTTCTGGGTGTGGAATATGCCTTTATTGTTTTACATCAATGTTACTTATAACGAGGTCGCAAAAACTATCTGGTTTTACTTGTTACTTGATCCCTAAACATTTAATTTAATGTAAAGAAGAGGTTATGCTTTGTAGCTTTATTTTTTGAAATTTATTTTTGTAAATAGATTTTTGAAAGTTTATTATTGTGCAATAATGGAAAAGTTGAATAACAAAGAAACGATTAACCTCTTAGATTTATCAGATGATGAATCTGACATTTCTGATTTGTTTATCACACCCAAAAAGAAGAAGGTTAAAAGGTAAGTTCAGAAATAATAAATATATTTTTTATACAAGTTTTCTTATGCATAAATAAATTAAGTTATGTTTTGTTGGTTCTGTCAGTTGTACTAAACCAAATAAATGATTCCTAAAACTCTGTTCAAGTATTAATATCAATATTACAGAAGACATAGGTCAAATGGATCATTAAAAACAAGACAAGTTAACTCATACAGCTGTAAGCATTCTCGATTGAGAGTAGCATCATTGTGGGTAGCTGCCATCCTTATAGCTATATGGCTTGCAACGTTGTCTTGGTTAGCTGTAGTTTTATATGGAGAATTGAGAAGAATGGATGTTTCCGTTAAGTCTGGTGAGTTTCATAGAAGTTAAAATATTTATTAATGATATTAAAATAAATTTTTAGTCTTATACTTATGCTTTTAATAATAAATGATTTGCCAAGTAGAAATTATCAAGACAACCTTCTTACCAAAAGAATAATGCTATTTGTATTGATGAATAAATAATTCTGTGAGCATCATATATTGCTAGTATAAAAGATATATATTCTTACAATTGTAATCATTTTTCTTTTAACTTGTACTTTAGTGTAACTTATATTTTCAATAAGAAATAATTCTCCCTTATATTTGTCAAAAGCAATGAAATATTTATAAAGTGCATTATACTTTGTTACACTTCTTTTATGATCAGATCAAACCATTAATTATTTCATTGCTTATTACAATGGAAGTAATCATGTGAGAAATATGAATACTATAATTTAATACATGAGTTGTATGCAATAGTATAAAATTATCACCATTGCAAAATTGAAATTATGAAGAATTGGAATCATGATAGTAGTACTCTCTATTAAGGTACTATTTACTTACAATTAGTCTTTATCAAGGGATTCAAAATTGGAAAATACCTCCTACTTGTAGATGGTGAAAGAGGTATTCTTGATCTTAATGAATATAGATATAACAATCTGAAAATAAGTTATAAAATGTTTACAATATTTTTCAAGTATACCAGCTACAATAAATAAAAAAAAATTAAATTAAAAACCAAATAATTAAAAGAATGAATAGAGTGATCTCTTTCAATTTTCAAATAAACAAGCCATAGTTTTAATTAATTCGTTTTTTAATTATTTCACTATTGCATTTTTATAATAAAAAAAACTCATAAATTTTGTCTTATTATTATGTTGTTTTGAAAATTAATCTTGTGAGTATGAAATTTCTGGTCAATTTCTCGACTTTCTCTGCAAAGAGACGCATTTTTTCGGCTCAAAATCATGATTATTTTTCCTGTTGTATCAAAAATCCATTAAAGAACAGGGTTTGTAATGTATTTTATTAATATCTGTAAATTATCAATTCATTTGTTTATCTAGCTATCAATCGAAAAAATAATAATCAATCTATAATCTTTGATAAATTTGGTTGTGTTTTATGAAAAAAGCAATTTGTTATTTACAAGTATTCGAATTAATAAAATTTATTCATTTACATCCACCAGTAACCGATTGAACAAATTTATTGAAATATGTTTCGATAGACTGGATAATTGAAAATATTTCCCATTTTTCTAACCTTTCATATTAGGTATACGCATATTGCTCCTTGATTTTCTTTCTTATGATAATGGCGTTCTCACATTTTCGTATTAAAAAAAAATTTGGTTCGTAGAACAAATACTGTGGAATAATTGAACAAGATAGCAACATAAATATAACTGGAATGAATATCAATTGGCTATAATCATTCGTCGTTACTGTCTACAAAAGAATTTTTAGAACCTTTTCGCGCGTAATTGGGTCACACCTTCAACCCTTCAACAATGAAGGTAGAAGTATTAGATTTTTCTACAAGGTTTACTCTTTCGATAATTATCTAACAAGGTCAAGTACTTTACTCAATGAGAACAAGTAATAATCTCTGATAAGTAGAACGCTTTATTGGAATCCGATAATAAGCTTTTTTTTTCGTATTGAGAAGGTTTACAATGGGGTTGGATAATAAAATGATGGATATTGAAGAACCACGTTCTTTTTGTAAAAGATATCGTGCTTGCACACCTACATATTACATCATATCGAATGTTTAATACAATTGCACGAAGAAAACGTACAATTTTCGTTATACACGTCAATTATAAAACGCGAATGGCAAGTGTAGCAGTGAATGGACGTCGAGATGTTTGAATGAATCGCATAGAGTTCTGATACGCGAGAGACGCTCGGTTAAAATTGATAACTAATGATATATATCGGGTAAGAGATGGAGAGAACTGCTGCTGACGCGTAGGCGCCCCCGACCCCAGCCCCATATTACAATGGAGTTGGAGTAAAAGCTCCGTTGGCGGCGGCGGCGCGTGCGTGCAGTCGGCCAGTCCACAGGCCAGGCGCCAGCGCCGCCGTCTGGCAACCCTCCTTTAGTCGATATCGCGCGCCGCGCCAGTAGTACTCGGCTCGCTCAGTTCAACGCCGGACAGCAGCCGATATCCGAGCTTTCCGAGCTCATTTTCTTTTTATTTGCTCTCTCACTCGAAACGAGACGAGTTCACGCCTTCCATCCACCGCAGTATTAACTCTCGTTATACGTAAGTCGCTTTTCCAAGCCTCAGTACACGTCAGTGCTATAGAAGTTTGCGTGCGTGTGCGTGTGTGTGTGTGGGTGTGGGTGAGTGCTGTTATATAGATTCGACAGAAATCCACGACGCCCTTTTATCGCCAGTTCGCGTATATCGTTACGCGCCAATAACGAGATAGTTGATCAACGGCGCGTGTGCTAAACTGTATTCTAGGTCAAACAGCCGACACACGACAAACCACATCCTCGCGGTTTTTCGACAGTTTCGCGCATATCGTCTCGCTCTGTGCACGCTATCAACGACGACTTTGCTCGACATGTAAATAATCCAATGAATCAAACGAGTCGAGCGTAAGACTTTTTTTTTCTTCTGCACTATATTACAATGCCATGAGGCTGTCGCGCGCTTCGAACGCTCGAATCGATATTCTCAATGACCATTTAATCAGTAGATTCTCCAAATATTGCTTATTCGCCAATCTCTCTCTCGAGCGTTTCGTCAACTGCTGCGCTCCTCAATCGACTTATCGATATATTGCGCTAATACGCGCTCGATTGTGTGTCAAGCATTCTTTTTTTTTCTTTCTTATCAATCGATTTTCGCCTTTATCGCCGGCAAACGAATCGAAACAGCGTGTTCGTGAATTTTTGATCGATCAAAGCGAGACGCTCGCGTGTGCATAATATGTGCGAAGGGCCAACACATTACAATGGACTTTGACGTATTAACGAGCTTTATTTTCGATAAGTGTATTTATATTACTCGCGCAAGGGCAACTGGCGGAGTGAAAAATTATCCTTATGGGCGATTGATAAAAGTGATCGATGGCTCGCGCAATTTACTTTGCACGCGATAATACGACGTCACGACGTTTGCCGCGCGTGCGAACACGTTTTTCGCGCCCAAATGCTCGGTGTTTGCTTGTGTGCCCGCTATTTATATACATTCGTATCAGATACAGGAGCTTCGCTAACAAACTTCGATGTGTGCTTCAGTCGAATATCCCGCGAGGTACTTTAATTATTCGGCTGCGTCGATATCTAATCAATTTGCTCGCGAAAACCATTTGGAATGTATCGAGAATTTATGTGACTGCGGGCTATGAGCCATATATATTGTATAGTTTGAATATGTCACGTGCTGCGCAGTCAAAACAACTGGCAAAATTGGACACCAAAACAAAGTTATCAATCCGGCTCCCGCGGTTAACATTTTAATAACCTTCATTCGAATTTTTTATTTTACTATTGTTGAGATTAAAAAATAAATCGCTATCAATGCTATTTTAGTCGGTATAATTTCGATAAATAGCGTATAATTTTCTGCCTTCGTAATAACCTATTAATCATGATACTATAGACTGTAACGATGACGCTTTCATTCTCACAAGGTTCAAGCGCCCAACTAAAGAAATACTAATAAATAAAAATGCTATGAGGAAAACACAATCAAAACATCATCACAATCAAAAATACCTCGGCTTCAATAACACTACTGCCGGATTCAGTGTGAAATTTTCAAGCCAGCATAAGAAAATCTTCTTTCATTGCAGACTCAAGGTTTGAAAAATAAAGAAAAAGTACTTTGAAGCGCAAATATTGATAGAAATCTGAATTCGTACGACCGTCTCTGAGAAACCAAACGAGTTTAGCTATTTTTAAGCTGATATACGGAGGATCGTCATGCTATTACGTCAGATCATTGAAGCATCCAGTCCGATCATCAATTAATCTTGTCGGCCTCATGCGTGTGCAAATAATAAATGTCATCCGGAGATATCAATGCGCGTAAATGTTTGCAAGCTCGCCTTTCTCAAACTTATTTTTCGTAAAAAAGTTAGACCTACTGTTTCCACTCGGATAATGTGCCGGATCCATTAGAGATATGTGTCGGGCAACCGAGCACTCTGTTAAATTGACGCTCGCCGCACATTCTCGTTTCATCTCGCTAGAAAAATAGCACCGAATGGAATTGTATCTTGAATCGGCTGACATAACCATTGACGGGGGCCCAAGCCTGCTACCGAAATGTAACATTAGCAATTGTCTAGGACACACAAATGACGAGTACACTCGAATGACAATGTACATAAATTATCTTTTGTTCATGGCCATCGAACTTGCATACGTAATCTTCTGTCAGTTCTAAAGCTTTTTCAAAAACTTTAATTTGTAAGTCTTTTCAGCAGATTGATGTAACAAATCCACTTCATGAGCTTTCGAGCACGTTTTTATTGTTCTACCTCTTCATTTACATTTGAAACGGAGTGTTTTTCATTTTTATGTCTTACTTTATTTTCATAAAAAGAAGCTCATCCGCCAAATGAGAATTGTGCTCTTTCTTATCGTATTATTTAAAACGATGACGCCATGTTTTTTTCTGTATAGTTAACCTTATTTCATTGTATTTTTCTTTTTTGTGATAAGGCATTCGGGTAACCTGAATGCAATGACAGTAAATTAATGACATCTCTGATCGTGTGGGATCTTACTTGCTTTTTTATTTGAATTATTAAAATTCTGAGTAAGATTTAAGTGCAATTTTTTATATTATAATAATACAAGCAACTTTTACAATAAAATTCAATCTTACATTTATCTCCGTCTAAACTCCAAGGTATTTAATCATAATCATAGTATTACGTACAATCACTACTCGTGGAAAGTTTTCCTTTGGTATAATCTCAAAATCGCAACTTTGTCATCATACTTATAGAGAATGACTAGATTTCTACGCTTGTAAAAACTACGGAAAAATAAGGTTTATGAGCGTCAGTATAGGAGACAGAGGAAAAATACTAGTCATGGCAGAAAAAGTTTTCGATGGAACTCATTACACCACTCGTGTCCGTAAACAAGTATACTAATTCGTGTTTATGAGTTTCGGTTGTTATTTTAAGAACGGGTTTTTTTAATTTTCATAAAAATATCAATCGGTACAAACGTTTTTAGAAGTTTTAAAGTTTTCATTGAGTTAGCTTACTTTTCGTAACAAAAGTTATATGTTATAATTGAAGCAGCTTTTACTGCTGGCATTTTTGTCCGATGACTGTTTTTGTTGAAACCGACATCGGGAAATACTTGAGTGTTGTACTTTTGACAAAAAAGTTGCTGATAATCAAATAATAATATGAATTGACCTTGAATGATTCATACCTTGTACAAGCATGAACGTTGAGTCTATACATTTTTTGTGTATCAAAGGAAAACCATTTTTTATTACCAAAAAAATTGAATATATTAAATTTTGGATGAAGAATTTTTTAAATATCTATAGCACTTTTAGAATTTAAAAATTGTTAAGATTAACATTTTATTGATTAATTGCGGCAGATTTTAAAAATCTGAAAATTCTATAGTTGATACTCATGTTTGAAGCATTAGAGTCGATGAGAATAACGAAAAATATTTGTTTGTCAAATATTTTTCAGTCAAGCTTTCGTGCCGCAATCTTTTCTATGACTAATTTCGAACGCAAAGTTGTTATCGAACAGGTATTTTACAGTCAGTCCAATACCATTGAATACGACGCTCAAATTGATACCAATGAAGGACAGATAAAAATAATCGTCATAATAAAATTGTCAGGAGGCAAGGGAAATATCTCGGCACAAGAAAATTACATTAGCAGTAAGCTGCCATAGTGCTAAAGAAAAAAAAAGTGTCCGTAACGTAGCTATAGCTAGAGCAAGACATTTGGCCGGCCGTCGAGCTTGCAACTGGCAAAGGCAAAGAGAAAAAGCGAATTAATGAGCCGGTGGGCATGGCACAGAGGTATACTGTAGTACAATGGAGAAGAGCATGAGGGGGGACGTGCTCGAGGCGCCGGCGCGTATCATTAGTGAAAGTGTTTCGTAATTTATTCAGCTTCGCGCGCCGAAGGACCGCGCGGTGTGGCGGCGGCTGCCAAAGGGACACACAGAGGCCAATTCTCTCGCGTGCAACCTCTGTACCTTCGCTTAATGCTTATAATCCTTCTAATGCTCTACTTTCTCTTGCACTAACGCCTGCATTTATCCGCAAGCTTTGCTACGGCCTCTCATTTTTCACCATTAGCCTGCGGATTTGTCCACTTAATATCCTTTATATCCTTCGCGTCGCTTAGTTACGAAAACATTATACCTATATAGAGGAGAAGCCAGCAAAGCACCTTACGGTGCGAGACAGAATGTCCTTTTTAAGTGCCTTTCAATTATGCAACAATAACGTGCGAAAGCGCAGGATTTCGATCGTTTTTTTCGCGTTCAATGGGGAGTGACGTTGACAATTTTTATACACTTGAATTTAAATGCGTTTTTGGAGCTTCCGAAAGCACTCAATTAAACTTTGATTTTTTTTCAATCGAGTCCAATTTAATTGCATAATCGAAGAAATCAATATTCTGGGCAACCCTGGATACAATCTGGCAAAAGAATTTGTTTATTTCGACTCTTTTACATTTTTCTGATTGAAGTTTTCATTTATACAGATTTTAACACTTTTTTTTACATGTGAGTAATATTTGTGTGTGACAATACTTAAATAACAAACCTATCAAAAAGTATGCAATAAAATGAAGACAAAAAACAAGTTTATCGTCAAGTTATACTTGCAAGCTATTAAGCAGTATCAATCAATGGAATGACTTAGTGGTCTAAATATTAATGCTTTTTCTTGGGTACTCCATCTTACTCACAATCAGTGAATTTCAAGGGCTCTGAAGTAGGTTCCAGCTCGAAAATACTTGAATCTAATTAAAATTAAATGAGATCCCAATCATAAACCTCGAGAGCGAACTCATTATACAGTCGCGATATATATGTGAAGCCATAATTTGTTTTCGAGACTCATTATGAAATTGATTGATCATATAATTAATAATATCAAATATTATATTGCGTTCGTGTTAAAATTTACGCAATGTTCTACTAAAGCGTATACTAATACGTGTACATCCTTCCGAATTATCATACCGCACGAAGCGATCATAAAAAACTGAAATAGTTGACAAGTATGAAATGCAGGTGACGTGAATTTGTCGACGCTGCATAAGTAGATTAATGGTCTACTGCTAAAAATATGCTGGTTGTTGGATAAAGCGCGGAAAACTGACATCGAGTGCTCGTGTGTGTGTGTGTATAATATGCGTTAATGTTAACAGGTGCAAAGTAATACTCGCCCATTATTGACTGGCTGCTAATTTATAGATGGAGCTAATCTATTAATATCCAAGCGCGAAATTTTATTATAATATATACATATACGTACGTTCGAAGCCTACGACTGTTTCGTCATTCGATTGAAAATAACTGCAACGCTAATATTAATATCGCAGTGTGCTATAACGATCGAATAAAAAAAATGAAGCTTTTCGTTGGAAATTTGAGTTCATTGAAATATACGAAATACGAGGAGTGCATATGATCGGTCTATTAGATCTGATGTCTCTTCGCGTACGCGAGCACTAAGTTCGTGCATAAGCATTTATGAGTGACGATTGTGACACACGCATCATATATACATACTTCAGCAAAAGAGCGGGGAGCGATCTATCGGATGAGAGGCCGCGAACTATAAAACTACTGCGTCAGTCGGCTGTGCGCTCTCGCAATATACACACACGTGCTCGCTTTATACTTCTGTTTACCTGTAGCTGACGTACTACCTTCATTTTTTTGTTTTTTTTTTCTTTTGTGTGCTTGTTTTTTTCCCCGCCAGAAGCTCATTTTCCATCTGAATCTGTCATCCTGTCGTCGCATTTGGTCCTTTGTTCGAGACCGAAATCTGGAATAGCGAGGTGCAAAATACAACATTTCAGTGTGTTTCTAAAACAACGAGGCCTCGCGGGTCGCTTTTGTCACGTGCGCGTGCAACTCTTTGTGCGAATTCCGAAAAACAAAGAGAGCCTCTCGTCGCGCTGCAAGCAGTCTGCATTTCTGTATTTTACGTAACGACGCACTAACTATCCTACTTTTTTTTTTACGAAAAAGCGGTTGCGAAGACGTCCAAGTGCCCGATGTACACTCGTTGAGCCTTTTCTATCGATGCGGACTCAACTGGAATTAGTCGGAGAAACCAGTGCAGAAAACGTGTCGATGTCCGCTGAGCTCTAAAACATGTAATCGAGCATTTCTCTTTTGATTCGAGTGTCTCTTTTTTTTTCCTTCTCGCGGCTGATTTTGTCATTTAAAATGACAACGCGTGGCAAGTTTTTTTATTTTTCATCAAGATCGAGTGCGATTAGTTACAGAAAAAGCAATGTGAAGGTTATTCGAGCAAAAAAAAAATATATTTGTACTCGCGAATGATTCAGAATAGAAAGTGACTGGATTCAATGTGAGGCACGTGCATCTGTATAGACAAGTTGGTTTTATTTTCAAACTTTTTTTCTCAATGTTTTGTAATCGTGATGCAACAGTCATGTCGCTTGGAACGTTCTAGCTTATTTGTTGATTGATGATTCAATGTCATACGTAGGCTTATCGGCGTTCAATAATCCAAATCTATGAATCACCCGGTCTGTCTTTTATTACTTTTTTTTTCGTGCGTATGTTTTGTTTCTAACGTATTCTATTTTTTTTCTCGGTACCACTTGCTGCAAAAAATAAATCATGCTCTTTGGCGAAAAAAGTACTTGATTAGCATCACCTTTTTATGCAAGCATTACGTCAAAGCCTCTTTTACATTTGCTAGAATAAATGTATAAAATTAATAACAGTCGGGCAAATGAGCCACTATTTTAAATTAATAACAAATTTTGAAAGAGATCGATTCGGATACCTCAAATTTCGCAAGTTCAAAATCAGTTTTGGATGATCTGAACGTGCAACATTCAGTCGATAACGCAGCTTTCGGAATTTTTTAATTTCAAGCTACCACATGATCTAAAAAAATAACAAGTATAATACTGAGATAACTAAAAATAAATGTGGCTCTGAAATTTAATCTTATCGTCAATTTTAATCGTATTCCCCGAGTAGACGTCGGGAAATAAATAAGCGCAAATGCGAATTGCTCGCGCGCCAAATGGATTTTCAAGGAGAGAACAGATCACCTACATAAAATTATTGAAAACGTACAGTAGGCATGAAAATACGATCGATTTCGTAGCATCACAATCTGGCGCGACAGTTGTATTTGTTCGTCCCCAATAATACGGCATTCCGTTTGTACTTAATATCTTATCCGCGACTAAAGTAGAGAAACTACGATAAGCGTTTGATAAGGCCTGCAAAGTTAATATAGAAAAATAAGGAATGTATATATCCGTTGAAGGTGTCTGACAGATGGCTCGTTGAAAATATCCGCGCGGCGGCTATATGTATATGTATAAGCCTCGAAGCGGTCGTTGACGATTAACGGGCTGGGAGCACGAAAAAGCTCGAAAAGTTTGAGGAGGGCGATGAAAGGGTGGTGTGCGGAAGAAAGTCGGCAGAAAGCGTATGTATGTCGGTGGCGCACTTTCGAATTCGGGTTAGAGCGAATCTAAAAATAAGATAGAAGTAGAAGCGCGGCGATCGAAGAAGAAGTTGGCTTGAAAAAGTTTTTGATGTCTGTTTGGTCAGAATAATTTCGCGGAGGAAGATGCACTGAGGCAAGCAGACCGAGCGAATCCGCAAGAGCAGCGCGAGAAAAGGCTGCCAAGAGAGAGAGGGAGTAGGATTGGGGTGGGGCCTTTCGAGGGAGGGCCCCGCTGAGGGAGGATGCTCAGAAGCGGCAGGCACTGGAGAAGAAGGTGACGGAGCTGGGCTGCTGCGAGGCCGACGAGGACAAGCTGGTGCTCCTCGAGATGGACTCCGTGGCCGTGACGGTGCCGCTGCGCCCGCCCACCAAGAAGATGAAGAAGCGCAAGGAGCTCGACGCCCTCGCGCCGCCCCACGCCGTCTCCAGGCGCAGCTCCGGCAAGCGCAGCTCTCAGGTAGCATCACCCTCCGCCGTCAGCGGCTCCCAGCAGCTGCTGCCTACTCTCACACTTGCGACGACTGTTGTTTAGGAGCTGCTGTCGGAGAGCAGCGACGAGCGCTCGGAGTACTGGAACGTGTCGACGACGAGCGGCAGGCTGGTGGGGCGCAAGGCCCTCGCGCGCTCGAGGGCCGAGGCCGGCTCGCGGGGCCTCCTCTGCTCCGGCCTCGCTCGCGCCTGCAGCCTCTTCCTCGGAGGTGTCCTCCTGCTCGTCACCCTCGTCCTCATCTGGCTCTTCATCGACTTGCGCCAACAGCTCAGCGCCCTCAGAGTCGAGCTCGATCAAGGTTCGTCCGGTTCTTCAGTCGTGCAAGCTCCAAAACAAACAATACTATATGTGATGCTCAACAGAGTGCAGTTGTCTTGATTTTTCTACTTGCCAGTTTCAGCTTCTTCGTAGCTGAGCTCTGTATAACATTGTCTTTGCTTGAATTTCAGTGATCGCTGGGAGCGAAGGTGTTCCCGATGCCCTCCAAACGTGCCACACCCTTGATAGGAACTTTAAAGCTAATATTACGCATATTAATGATGAAATTCGCAAACTCAACACGTCGCTTAATAGTTTTTCAACTCAGGTAAGCCTCGTCATATATATTCTTTTTATTATACACCTCGTTATTTTTCCTATTTTTCAAAATCAAACTTAAATTATAGAGACTGAAGTGGGAAGTAACAATCGATTTTATAGTTTTGTATGATTCTTTATTTCTATAGCAGAGAGTTGCGGCGACTCTATTGATTTCGAATCTATATGTAACTTCACGCTCTAGCCAAATGTTCTCAAATGTATTCATTTACAAATTATAAAGGAAGCGTCCTCGAAAAAGCTACAGACTTTTACACAATGAATTCAAGCAGTTTGGCGTTGTTCGGATCGATGCATAGCTTATTTTTACTTAATGATCGCGAATCGCGTATATAAGTGAGATTCCAATAGCTCTTTACATAAATTTTAATACAGAGCAGGTCCCTGGAGAAGTAACGAACACTTGGAGTCGCTTAATAAATTACTCTTGGGGTATCATGAGTTTATCATGACCATTGTCGGTATTCGAGTTGAATCGATAAAATCTTGTATGAATCAATTAGAATGAAAGAAAATCTGAACGGTAGTATCGATTCTATAGGCAAACAACAATTAATATCGATCAGTTTTTATTTCCTTTTTCGTAAGAAATTCCAAGTGATTACTTCGTGATAATAAAAAATAATTTATTTAAATGTCTGCTTGTTGACTTTGAGTAAAACCGATTAGTTACTGAGGAAAAAATGTCAAATGGCCGAGAATCACTAATATTAATCGTATGAAAATGACTCATTTTACTTGCAGATATCTAAATTCCAACAAGAACTGCAGCAATTGCAAGTGTCAGTGAAATCGGCGCCAGAATTAACGAGCGTCCCCGCTACTGTTAAAGATCTACAAAATAATATAGGACAGTTGGACCTTGAATTTAACGATCTACAGGCTGGTTTCAAAACATTGAAAGACGCTGCACAACATTCTCGAGAAGAGCAAAAGAGTATTTTTAATAAAGTTGAGGTATTTATAATATCATGATAATTTTGCAAACAGCTTTTTTCGTATAACTGTATGCTAAATTATACCAATTTTTCTTATTCATTCCAGAGTACACTGGCGAGTCTACAAAATGTAACTCAACAACCTCAAAAGGTGCCAACAAATGAAACCCTGGTAGAAACTAAAAAGCTGTGGGATACAATTACAGAATTGAGCAAGAATATGACGCACATCAATCAAACGTTAGCCATGAACATCTTATGGTCCCAAGAAGATATAAGCAAGGATCATGTATGTGTACTTCTTCAATGTTAAACTCATCTTATTCTGATAATATTCGTCACTGTGTAATTTACGTTTTTTTGTTTTTCATCAGAAAACGTTGATATCGCTGTTGGATAAAGCTACGAACGCCAGTACGCTAATACAAACGTTGCAGCAGGAGTATGTAAAAAGAAAAGATCAGGAAGTCCTTCAACGTATGGTCGAGTCGTTATCGGATCGAGTTGACAAGATTTCGAGTAGCATAATTCATCAACAAACGCCACAAAACTTAGAACAAATGTATAACACATCTCAATCTTCTGGTGGTACACTAATGTCTTCGTCAGCTGGCTCCAAAAACAATGGCGTGAACGAGCAGCCACTGTTTCAAAATAAACCAAAGAATACCGAAATTACGACTCAGTCAACCTACAAAACCTCAGGTACAGCAAAACATCCTGAATAATATAATCCAACAACACTACTCGTTGTATTGCTTGCCAAAGACATTTCATTCATGGAACATATTTATTTTGTGTTGCAGCCTCGTCATCTGCAACTTCGCCAACGACCGCCAACTAGTTTTCTATTAGAGAAGAATGCAGTGAATGGATTTATCAAATAAGCTCATTTAATGCATGGAATAATATGTGTGTGATTTTCACTCAAATTTCGTTTGCACCTGTACATATGAGTTAGTTTTAATGTTGTCTTTAGTACTTAACACTTATTATAATCGATGAATCAAATTTCAAATTGAATTCCGTTAATAATGAGTGACGTTTTATGATTGCGAAATTCATTATTTCTCAATGGCATAATATTATTCATTATTGTAAAAAATTAACATAATTTGAAGTATTTCATAGTGTATCGAAACTATGTAGAGCTCTAAATTTTTTAATACGAACGAAAGCAGCACGCGAGCTTTCCGAAACTGTGTCTTTTAGTACAAGTTCCATGCAGCTTCAACTTTGTTCAAAATGATGTTTTCGAATTTCATCAAAACTCAAGCCTGAAACACAGAGCATTTGTAACTTTCTATCTACAATATTATTATATTAGGATGATTTTTATTTGTAGTCAACACATTCCTACCTTTCAATTCTTGCAGAAAAACAGCAATTAAGATTTTTATGCAATTTTTAAGGAGTGTAATTTTAGATTTCAGGCCCTTTATTCCGGCCCAAAGTCTGTGATGATACTTGATTTTTCTGCTGAATCGAGTGTTCTTTGATGTTTAACATAGTTTGTATGAGTACGTCAAGATCGCGTATATTATACTCATCCGTGTACATTACATTATCGCTAAGAAAAAGTCCAAAGTACGCTTGAGCGGCTTATCCAACGTAATTTAATGTGCGAAGATTTTCATTGATTATGTGCATAATTTTTTATACTTTATTTCTTCAATGTGTACCACGAATTATTGTAGATTGCGTGACTTCACAACTGATCACTGATACTTCTACTGGTTGAAAGGCTAAACGTTTAAAAATTAAAAATTAAAAAAAAAAATGTAAGATAAAGAAACATCGAACTGCAACCCACTGACTAACTGAAATAATGTATGCAAAAAAGTAACACTGTAACAGTGTGCCTCGATCTATCGTAGCTACCGACTTGACTGACTATGAACGTTTGACTTGCTCAATAAATTAATAATGTTAAACTATGTTATTAATAAAAATTTCAAGCAATAAGAAAAAAAATGTCTTTATTTTGAAAAGTATCTGGTTGCGAATTGGTGAATGTCGATAGAACCGAATTCGTAAGAGTATTATTTAAATAAACCACTTATTTTGATCAGTGTGACAGCAACAAATTTATTGTTAATTTAATGTTAGAATGTCGACTTACCATTAAAAAACGCGAAACAGGTGAAAAGTTTTATAATTTATATAATGTAGTCAATTAAAGCTGGTGCCATTTTTATCATTCTTATAAATTATTTACTATCAGAATCAATGTTTTAGCTCGAAATGTCTCATGCCTCTGTATTTCAGAATTAGATTGTAAACAGCTAGCTGAGAACCGAAAATACACTATATACTGAATGATAATAAAAGAAAAATCTAACAGTATGATATGGAGCTTGCAAGATGAAATTTATTTAGAATAAAGAATTTCTATTCACTGTTTCCACTTACTGAACAAACATTAATTTGGAAATTGGTCCAATGAAGATGTTTTTTAAAAACCTATAAATGAACGTTCGCATGGAGCAGCCAGAGGAAAAGTTGTCGAAGAATTAAAATTTTTTCTATTTTTCTGCGTCAACTGATCCTCTATATTAGTGCATCACGGGTGCGAGATGTTATTTTGATTTTGTGTGGCTGCGTTATTAGGGGGGCGATGTGCGGCCCTCGATGAGTGCCGACAACGACCGAATGGACTAGAGCTGCATCATTCGGCAAAACTCGGGAGCTAGCAGCAGCAGAACAAAGCAGCCGCAGCAGAAAGCCCGCGTGTACTTAGGGACCTGTGCGTTGGCTGCAGCGATCGGCTGACTCTTTGCTTCTCTCTCTCTCTCTCTCTCTTTCTCTCTCTCCCTCCCTCTCCGCCGTCTCTTTGCTCGCTCGCGCACGCGTTCCCCTGATCCACATCCTCTTTGTGTGCGCTCGCTCTCTCGTCATCGCGTGCGCTCGTGTGTGTGTTTAGTTGTTGCCTGTGCCTAGCTGCAGGACTACTGTCACTTTGGCCGCTGTTGGCCGCTTTGCCAGCTGAAGAAGACGATGTGCGCGAGCCTCTAGCCCTTGACAGTTCACGGACGTAATTCGCATATAGCGATATAAACAAGGTGGAAATTGCATCGAGTATCCACGCGCTCGTCAAGCCCAAGCAAAAACTCGGCTAGTTCCAGGTAAGCCTGTTGTCACGCGTCAACGTTATCGCACGTTCAATGGGAAGGTCGTGGCCAAATGTGATTAAGTAAACAGCAGCGCGTACACCTCTCGTCGCTCTCTGCTGCTGTTGGGCAAACCATTTGTCACTCTCAAACTCCTTCGAACTGCCACATACATGCCAGCATACGTAGACCGAGCAGCAGACGCAACAATGCTACGCTTGCTTGCTGCACGTATATACTGCGCATTTCCTTCTTGTCCCCCTTTCCGTTCTGTGCTGTGTATATGTACCTATGCATATAGCCCCTCCGTGCCCCCGCCTCTCTCTCTACTCGACTATCGCTCTTTTGCGTTCTATTTTTTTTACGTCTCTCTCATGCTTATCGATCCCCGGCCCGCGCACTACTCGCGCAAGTCTGGCAAAATAAGTCGTTGTTGCTTGTTATCAGCTGCGCGTCGTCACTCGTTTCATTTGCCCTGTCGTTTCAAGCTGCGGGAAAATCGTCGAGATGCCAATGTCGGCGGCCGCCGCGTATGCAGCAGCAACAGCAGCATAGCAGCTGCGCGCTGCCGACGCGAACGCGAACAAAACAAAGAGGCCGAAGAGACTTAACCTTTACGCGCATACTCCGTACGCGACTACTTATTCGGCCTTGCATCTCTCGTGTTTTCTTTCAGAATTTTGCCTTTTCCAGCCACACACACACACATAGTCAGGCTATGCCGTCCATATTTGTCAGCGCCCCCGAGATTTTACATCGTCTTAGCTGTCGACGCGTATTTGTAAACATTATGCAATTTTC
This sequence comes from Galeopsomyia nigrocyanea, assembly GCA_035047105.1. NCBI lineage: Eukaryota > Metazoa > Arthropoda > Insecta > Hymenoptera > Eulophidae > Galeopsomyia > Galeopsomyia nigrocyanea. The sequence continues at coordinate 11,222,096 of JAWWMK010000040.1, forward strand.
GACTCCTCTCGTTCGTTTGTCGCGCGGAGAACAGCTGTTCTCATATCGCGCACGCATTGCAGCAATGGCGTAATCTATCTCTCCCTCTCTCTCTCTCCATTTCGTTTGCTTTGTGGATAATACGATCCAGAAATGTGGGCGCATTATTAGGTCTGTTTCCATGCCGATGCTTACACATACTAGCATAAAAACCATTACGTAATGTAAGCTTGCATTTCCAAACTACTCCACGCTGAATTTCTTTACATGTTAACGAAATCGTCGAGTGAACGTTCCCTGACGTAATCCATTTTGAGTGTTCATCGCTCGTTCTTTCATTTCTCATTGCAATGTTGAGCTCATTGTTTCGATTACATTTGTTAAAGGTTCGGAAAGTGGAAGAATTTAACAAATCGCAAATAAAAACAGATGCGATATTAGTATAGCGCTTGCGTCCATCGTAGACAGTATAGGAAGAACAACAAAGGTCGAACGAAAAATACACGTAAAAGAGAAAGGATACGAGGGCCACGTCGGACCTTTGGCATAGTATATAAGCTTTGTCCTTGTTTCGCCTCCTCGTTTCCCCGCGTGCGCAGAAAGAAGCATTATTTTCTCTTTCTCTTTCTTGCCTATGGGAATGTATTACATATACAATCGGTCAATCAACTTTCCGTTACTCCCTTCTCCTCTCTCTCCTTCGAATACCTACATTCCAATTTTCTGCGTGAGTCGCTCAATGCACTCCTCGTTAAGTAGCTTGAGCTATAGAAAAATTTGCAATTCAAAATTTTTGTCTATTCCGCTGCTAAGAACTTTACTCGTTTCGAAATACGTATAGTGATGGTTGTTTGGTGAGAGGAGAACGGTTTTTTCTCAAGACTAGTCCAGTAAAACTTTTTGAGCGGGCTTTAAAATCGAATTATTAATATTGTTCGTCGAAAATCTTGATAAAAAAAAACGGCAAGTGTGTTGAGGTAAGGAAAGAAAGGAATGTAGGGAGTGATCAGATTCCAGATGTGGCGCTTTTTAAACGGAAAAATTTAAAGGGCCCGTTCCGACACAACGCACAGCAAGCAGCTGCTCGTATATACATGACGCTCGCGATTCACGAGCTGTTTGTAAACAAAGCTAGCCAGTCGCCTCGCCAGTCGCGCGCGCCTGAATGCTCGGTCGAATAAAAATTTACGCGCACTTGGAGAAGCAGTTCCAGTAATATATAACATTCGTTGTCTTTTGGTTTTCCAGCTGATCGTCGACTCGCAGAAGAGAAAAAGAAGCCAAGCTCTGCCGAACGAGCGTGCGTGGTGGTGATCAGCTGTCGGTGAGAGGGAGAGAGAGGAAAAAAAAGAAAGGGCGAGAGCAAGTTTAATGGCGGAGTCGAGCAGCGAGGCTGCCTCGTCGAGCGGCAGCGTCGCCGCAGAGTCAACGACGACGACGACGATGTCGGGTGGACCCTCGACGGCGGAGTTGGAAAAGTCCGAGGAGTTTCTGGAGCCCGAGCGCAAGCGACGCAAGCAGTCGAGCCTCCAGGCCTCGGCTCAGCTCAACCAAGATGGTCAGCCGCTGGGGCTGCCGCACAAGCCCGAGCAGAAGCTGGAGCACCGACTCGGGGGTATACTCTGCTGTGTCGTCTGCTTCGACTTGCCTCGCTCCGCTGTATACCAGGTACCTCATCTTCTCGCAATCTTTCCATCATTCTCTCTTCTCTCTGTCGCTCTCTAACCTCTGCTAGATATACATATATATATACATATATTTTTCTCTTTGTCTTTATATTTTTTCTTTTTTTCTCCTTCATTTCTTTCAACCATGAATATTGTCATTAGTTTGCATTTGCTACGTGCACATGTCTTGTTCATTAGAAGTTTACGCGTGTGCAGAGTGCACGTCACGGATTTTGAGCATTCAAGCACTGTGACCAAAAGCTGTTGTGCGAGGAGGAGGAAAACGAGCTACTGTATGCTCGGCTCTATCACATTAGGCCAGACTACCCATTCGTTTTGCAAAACCTCTTTTTCGGTATTTCTAACGGACAATAATGAACCTTTTGTTTATTGCTACTCAGACCTAACCCTACTTTTCATTCATTCGATGCAATAGTATCTTATAGCTTACGTTGGAACGCGAATATTTTTTCATTGTTTCTGCCACTTAGTTATTAGTTGTCATATAATTACTGTTGTTACTTATACGTCGTAGATCTCTTTCAAATTTAATAACCCCAAAAATGCACATTTAACCGAAACTTTTTTTCTACTTTGTGTTGTGATGAAAATATAAACGTAATAAAGTTTACGTTTCAAGATACATAATAATGTGTATCCGGTATACGAGCTGCATAATAACTATTGGTCTGCCAAACAGTGCCTTGTGTCCTTAATTAATTCCGAAACAAAATCGTAAAAAGCCAACGAAAATAAAAAAAGGAAAGACAAGCCACCCTACCTCAGTAGTATATCTGTGCAAGTATATACTAGAACAAGTAAGTAAAGTATAAGCGTACAAGCACGTGGGAGAGTAAGCCCAGAATGGCATTATTCGAGAAACAGCTGTTCGTTATTGACAAGCCGCGTATAGGTAGGTAGGTGGGGAGAAAGGCAGCAATAGAGCGCAGCGCATGGTGTAGTGTGACGTCGCTGCGCTGCTCCTGGCTGCTGCTGTTGCTGCTGCCTGATCCCTGCAACGTCACGATCAAAAGTCTGCGCGCACAGCCTGTCTTTTCCCTTTCATCTCGCCTCGTACTCATGCTGGCTTCATCACTCAATTTACATTATATGCGTTCATCGAAATACTTATTGCAGCTCGTGCCATCGACCCCGACATCTTTTCGTTTCATCACGCACTGATTGTTCAACAAATTCACTCAATTATAGCGGTTATTTTTTAATTCATCGTTGATATTTCATTCTTTTTTTTTTATTTATTTTTATTCTAATAAATAATTTTACATTCTATAGGTCATCTAGGGTTCTCCAAAAGTATAGAAATTCTGAGTACAAAAATAGCATAATGTACAAATGCATTTTTAAAACCAAAAATTTTTTTAGATGAAACCTTTTGTTTTGCTATTTATTTTTCTTGGTAAATTAACTTTTTCACATTATTGTAAAAAGAAATTATTATACGTATGCCTTTACGTATAGAGGTAAGTAAATGCATGTATGGACATAAAGAATACATGCTTTGAAAAAAGACTGAGTACCTAAGTACAAATATCTAAAATAGAATTAAAATTGAAAAAGCTTTCAAAATATTTTTTTTTATCACGAAAGTATCACGAGATAATTTTCAGCAATAAATAACGAATCTATTTTACGGAATTCAATTCATCATTTTACACAATTTTTTTTTCAGTGGTTCATATTTTTTTAATGGGAAATTGATGTATTTTGTATGTATGATTATTAAGTAAATATGATATAGTACTAGACATTTGAAAGAAAAATAATTTCTTTGCTAGTCAAAATAATATCCTATTTGAAGTTCACATTCCGCTTCCTAAAAACCTTTAAACTTAAAGTATTATATGAAAATAAGTCATGATTCAATACTTTGTGGCATAAATGTTAATAACTTTATTCATACTAAATACACCGCTGATTACTTTGCGTTATCGAATAATGTTTTTATTCAAATGACATACACAAAAGCATGTAATTTCATCAACTAATTTAACTATAAACAGTCTACAATGACACGATATATTTTGTACTCAAGAATTTGAAAATAGATCAAGTTTTTGCGTTAATGTATAGACACGAATAAATGCGTTTGTCGAAGTATTATGCATTAAAAAAAAGAAAAGAATGGCGTATAATGAATGTAGAGAAAAGCACAAAAGCGCTGTGAGAAATAACAGTTAAGCGTACCTAGTTTTCTAGCTCGTTTGTACCATCATGTATAGCCTGCAACTATTTTTTTAAATAAAAAATAAACTCAAAAGTGATCAGTTATTTTAAGTCTATTTTCTCTGCCCCATACAGATACTTCCGACAATAACAATCCTTTCCTCGAATCCTCTCTTAGTTTAGATAATCATAATAAAAATAGTTGAATGTTGAAATTTTATTTGAAAAATTGAGGTAACAAAAAAAAAAGAGGATACAACTCTTGGTTTGCATAGTTTATACCAGGTATTAATGATAGCGATACTGTTTTGTGTTTCAGGTTATAAAACATCAAAGTATGGGTAATAAATACGATTAAGTTTGATTACTCTATGTTGACTAGTGTGTATCGAAGGGGTTTCTTTCTCTCATAGTATTGGGAACTTGAAATTGATGGAATTCAAAATTAGCTTGATTTTTCAAAACAAACTTATTAGTGCATTAGCAGTCATTCCTCTACTATCAATTGTTATTTTTATAATTTAATACAGACCGTCTATACTGGTTGGAATAAAAAGGGATTTCAGTGAAAGTCAGTTTGAACATTGACTTTTACTAAACTCGAAAGTGGCTTTATTAATCTAAGGATATACGATTCTTCGAGAAGCACTCACTTCTAATGTGACCACTTGAACTGGTATATGATTAAAAATATTTGCGACATTCGTGTTCACAGTGTGCCAACGGACATTTAATGTGCGCCGGCTGCTTCACTCATGTCCTGGCCGATGCCAGGTTGCGAGATGAGCAAGCGACATGCCCCAACTGCAGAATTGAAATCAGCAAAACTTCTGCTTCTCGAAATCTTGCTGTTGAAAAGGCAGTCTCAGAGTTGCCAGCCGAATGTCAGTACTGCGCTAAAGAATTTCCCCGAAATTCGTTGGAACGCCATGAAGAGGTCATGTGCGAGGAAAGGTAAACATACTTCTGTTTTATTATTTTTTTTTTTCAACATCAATATTTTTCAACTTCTCTCAAAAAACTGACTGCAATCGTAATTTTTCACAGAATATCCAGCTGCAAGTACAGCAGGATTGGTTGCCCGTGGCGCGGACCCAATCATGAGCGTCCAGAACATGAAACTCATTGCGTTCATCCCAATCGTTCAGGAGCTGATGTCATGGAGGCTTTGCACGACATAGATACTAAAAATTCAGAAGAACGCAAACTTTACGACAGTATCTTTGATCTTCTTTCATTCGAGAAAATCACTTTCAATGGTAAATTTGGAAAATCTCCTGATTCTTGTGAATAATACATCCGATTCTACTTTAATGATGAATTTAACAAAAAATTATTATTTTCAGATCTCCAGTTGAAGCCATATCGTACCGATGAATTTGTGCACAAATTATTTTACGAAACCTCTCGTTTCTCGGCATTTAACATGCAGTGGGTTGTTACCGCGAGAATAAATAACAGTCAACGAGATCCCACACAAAGCTCCGAGCGTGATATGACTTATCAGGTATCTGTAATTACAACGCATTTACATTTTCAATTAAACCTCGTTACTGCATCAATATTCCAAACTTCACTTCTAATTTTCAGCTGATACTCAAGACAAAAACTACTTGTCCCTTACCTCTTCATTACCTCATTCTGAAAGGGCCATTCGGTGACATGAGGATCAATCCTAGAATCCACAAATTCGACTTCACAGACCAGGAAAATGAAAGTCCCTACTTACCACTACCTTTACCAGACACAGCTGAATGCAATAGACTACTTGCTGCAAAATCTATCAATTTTCGGTAATTCGAAAAAATTCAAAATCAAACATAAATATCCATTCTTTCCATGCAATTAGATTTAACGTGTTTCATTTATGTTTCAGGATAATCATGTTTTTAGCTCCCAAGTAGCGGGTTAAAAAATGTATAATAAATCATTCAAGATCGTAATAGCTATAAAGAATACTTCGATGAGTATATTGCTTTACCTTTAATGACGTTAATGTTTGCAAGTATAAATAAATTGAATTATTATTTACATATTGTCAGTAATATTAAAATTAGTCTGTAACTTTTCAAATCTACGTTTTCAATGGCGTTTTTGTAGTAGTTTTTAGTTGATAATTATAAAAATTCGTGCACGTGAAGATAATCAATTCGTTCAAAGCAAATACATGAATATTCCAAAGTAGATTTTGAATATTTTCCAATCAATGTTTCGAAAAACTTTGCCGGATTACGCCGGGTTCGTTGAAATAGTTGACAGTTCAAGATTTTATAATTGAGTATTATAAAAATCGTAATATTATCAAAATTATTGTTTTTTTATATAGTTTTAGATTGTACTAGTAATATAAATGGCTTATTTCCACAAAAGAATTGATGGCTATACTTTTTATGCTTCTACCCATGTAAATAACATAAAGAGACTTGATTTAGTCAGGCTATGACTACGGTTAAATTATGAAAAGATAAATAATTAAGAAAAAACGAAAAATATAATATTGAGTATTGTATTGAAATATTTAGAATAAAATAAAATAACTGCCCTGGAAAAGAATGTCTCGTTATTTATTTTTCACAATGACATCCTGTTCCTATTCCGTATATTTTGCGCAACACTATACTTATTGTAAGGATGCGTAATTGAAACGTGATCGAAGGCATTAAAATAAGAGATCTTTATTTGTACATTTACCAGGAGAAAATATAGACTTGATTTACAATTCTGATAAATTGATAAAAGTATTGTTAGTTGGCTTTGGTCCAATGACATTATTCGGAGGAAATATCAGAGGATTGAGAGTAGTGTTATTCTCTATCAAGCTTGTACTCAGGTACTTAGGGGATGGCGGACGTGGATCGGGCTCGGAGCAGCCAGTCAGCCAGTATGTCGTCACTTTGCCTTTGCCTTTCAATTCGACCTCGCCCCTCAATTCAAGATCGAATGTGCCATAAACCGTGTCTAGAATATCCTTTGCCGCCTGCGACACGTGGATTTTTAGAGCTGCGAAAGAGAGATGTTATTCTTTAATTTTCTCTTACACAATTATTGTACAATGATCTTCTTTTCAAAGAAATAGCCTAACTTAATGAGGCACGTGAGAGGTACACGAAATGTTATTTAAAAATAGATGAGAACTGTTGATAGACAGATTAAGTTGCGTCTGATTTGTATTTTGTCAAAACTCATAACTCATTGAAGTAATAATAGAAGTTGATTTCCAAGAATGTGACAAAGAAAGCGTAAAAGTATGTCCTTGTGTTAGCACGGAGGACGCGGTTGCAATCAATGAAATAGCTTTTGGATTTCCGACTCTTTGTAAAGTCTCTTGATTCGCCTCATTTGTATGCACTTTTATATGTAATTATGTGACATTCTGCTTTAATTATTTTCTTAGAATTAATTTAACTTGAATATGAAAAAAGAAAACAAAGTTTAGAAGATGGAAAGATTGAATAAAACCGAGCAATTTCGGCAAGTTGAAGAACATACGTAGGCCGGATGATTCCATCCTCGATGCGGTATTGACGGTGTCGCCGAAGAGACAGTAGTGAGGCATCTTTTGGCCGACGACGCCCGCGCACACGTGTCCGCTGTGCACGCCAATCCTCACGCTCAATTGCGCGTCCTGCTTGTGCATTATCGTGAAGGACTTGACCGCGTCGAGGATGGCCAATGCCATCAGAGCAATCTCTTTGGCGTGCTCATCGCCGTTCCGCTCCGGCAGACCGGACACCACCATGTACGCGTCTCCGATCGTCTCGACCTTTCCTCCCCACCGACAACCAGTTTTATTTGTTATGCATACCTAAACATCGATTATTGCTAACTATATAACTGCTGTGCGTACCTTGTAAACGTCGTAAAAACCAATGATACGGTCGAAAGTGCTGTAGAGGTCGTTCAAAAAATCCACCACCTCCATCGGCGTGCTATTGGCGCAGAGTGCCGTAAAACCGACGATGTCGCTGAAATAAATGGTCACGCACTCGAACTGCTCCGGCTGCACCATCTCCCCCGCCATTAATTGACAAGCCACTTGGCTGCGATAACAATTACCAATGTATACTTTCTTTCAGCTCTATTCTCGACTACATACGCAACTATAAAATCTTACAAATAACAATTACCGTGGCAGTACTTGATACAACAATTCCTCGCTTCTACGCTTCTCCAAACTCAACTGCTCGGTTTTCTCCTCGACTAGAGCCTCCAAATTATTCGCGTATTGCTCCATTCTTCGCAACAAGTCGTCCATTAAGTTTTCGCAATAGCCTCTGAAAATTCAACAATTTTATTGTTTACGAAAAACTTCGATTGCTGGCTTTTTTGTTCGCGGAATATCAAAGCATTTGCCGAGCTCTCGCCCGTCCCAGAGAGAGGCTAGGGAACAAATTGAAAAATACGTACTTCATGATTCCTCGTATAGTTCCTCTAATAGCGTGAAAAGTAGGCCTCTCCTCAGGTACTTCGTTCCAGCATTTTTCCATTAACGATAAAATATCGGCTGGACAATCTTTTTGTGCTACTTCGGGACGAAAAGGCGGAAATTCCGAGGCAGCGACTCTATTGACTATCTGAGAAAAAGAAAGTAACCGTTGCCAGTGATCTAGGATGTTAATTTGCAAGCTTTTAGAAAAATTACTTTCAATTGATAAAATAATATCGTAAAATGCAATAGTTTTTATATAAGGCTTAACTAATGACAAAATTCAAATGTGCAGTTTTATTATATCGCTTTAATAGTTTTTCTCTATTATTGTTAAATGTAAGTGAAAAAGCTACGTACTTCTTGACAAGTCAAATAGGTCCTTGCCATTTCGTAGGGTCCGCCACGAATCACAATTTCTTCCAGAATAATAGCAAAACTATAAACATCTCCTTTCTGCGTCGCGACGCTGCCAGGAGTCACAGTCAAGGAAATTAATTCCGGGGCCACCCACAGCAATTCTTTCATCAAATTCACACAGAATTTATTCAAAGATATTATATTAATTAATAATTAGCATATAAGTACGTAATACATGTATATAATTATACTTGTATAATATGTTTCATCCATGATTAAGTCAGAAGGGGTAGTCAGAGTTTTCAGACCGAAATCCGAGATTTTCAGAACGAAGCGTCCATCGATCAGGCAATTGCAAGATCGCAATTTTCCGTGCGCCGATACTTCACTGGCGTGTAGATATGCCATGCCCTTTTAACGACAAACAGGATATTAATAGTTGATAATAGTGCGACGACATATATGGCCAATTCCACGAAAAAACTGCCGTAATTTGGTAGCATTTTTTCAAAAATTCAAACTGAGGGTACGCTCTCAATTTTAGGGTTACGCGGCTCTACGAAGCATCAAAAGTTTCGC
>JAWWMK010000040.1:11231390-11254031 GCA_035047105.1 Galeopsomyia nigrocyanea
CAAAAATACAGTCACCAACATGACGAAACAGTCGGAACGTACGGACCGACACTTTTCGCTTTTAACCGAACGTGCCCTTCGCTTTTAATCGAACGTGCCCATAAAATTCCACGCAGAAACGTTCCCCCACTACCACTTTTCTGTTGTCGTTGCTCGTTGCCGTTGCCTGTTGCCGCCATGAAAACGGACCCTATGGCGTGTGTGTGTGTGTGTGTGTGTGTGTTTACACACTATATTATACGCGCCATGGCAATTGGCATAGCTATATGTTTCGAGTAACTCGAGTGAACTCGAGTTTGACGCTACCGAGGCCGAGGGTAGGGAAACGGAACACGCGCGAATAGCGGCAAATAAAAGTGAATAAAAGTGAGCCCCGGTGGCGTACATACATACAGTAGTCTAGTTATATAGCATTATATAGGGTACGCTGGGGTACGCGGGGGTACGCGGAAGGGAAGGACATTCAACAAAGATCCGGAAAAGAGCGCGTGTGCGCGGTTGTTGATTGATCCTGCGAGTTAGCAGATACGGGTACGGGGGCAGTCAAGTGAAAATCTAGCCATAGCAAGAGTCCAGAGCTGCGTAGTTTGGCAAAAAAGTAAGAAAGAGGCATGTCGGTGCGTTACACGCACGCGGTGCTATGCCGAATTCCGCAATCGTTACGCAGCCGGGGCGATGTGCAGCTGGACGAGGCCCGAAAACAGCACCAGGCGCTGGCCCAGCAGCTGCGCGAGCTCGGGATCGACGTCGTCGAGATGCCACCGGACGAGAGCTCGCCCCTCTGCGTTTTCGTCGAGGACACGGCCGTCGTCTGCAACGGTATTGCTCTTATCGCTAGACCCAATGAACCATCCAGACTCCGAGAGGTAAGTCAACGCTATTGATAGTCGATCAAGCCCATTGACCAAACATTCGATGCTCTGCGCGCATATAGACATATCATTTGATCAATTATATCATTCGCCGCGCGTTCACATTCGTTGCGTGATCTCATCCGCGTCTCTTTAAATATGAGCACACGCAGTACCTACTCCAATTTTTCAATTGCCTCACGAGGTCGTTAAAACACTCTACTGTATACATTATTATTTAACGCCAAGCAGCTTGGACTTAATGTTCTATCCTTGTTACTTGTTAATTTTGTGCTAGTTTTCACCACTGCTGTGATTTATTTTTTATTATTTAAGTGTTAGAAAAATGCAAATATAATAACACTCCTAACACTTTCATGGTCTTATTATAACTAACTGGTGGCAGTTGCAAAATTTTAGTACTGCTATTTCTTTGATTATACTAAAATATTATGAATTATCAAAATTCAATTTACAGTAATTTTATCTTTCTACTCAAACATCATTATTAAAACTACTTGTCTTCTACTATGTCATATTAAAGACTAATAATAGTATAACTCTTTTCCAGATTGAAATAATACGAGCAGTTTTCAAAAAAGAATTGGATATTCCATTAATCGAAATGGCAGATAAAAGTGCACGATTAGATGGTGGAGATGTCTTATTTACAGGTTCATTTCAAATAACTGAATAATGTATTAATATTTTGAAGATCTTTTTGTAAAATCAAATTTACTTTTTAGGAAGAGAATTTTTTGTTGGTCTATCACAATTCACAAATGAAGCTGGAGCAAGAGCAGTTGCTGCAGCTTTTCCAGAGTATCCTTGTGCTCCTATCAAAGTAAATTAATCAATAATTGTTAGTTTTTCGAATGTGAACATTTCTAGAATTTCAATATGCTTTTTATTCACAGGTAGCTGAATCTAAACGTCTCAAAGCTCTAGTGACAATGGCCGGACCTGATGTCATTTGTGTTGGTGCTGGAAAGGAATCGCAGGAAGTGCTTAAAGTATGTAATTATTCTGTTAGTGCTCAATTCATGTAAATTTAACTATTTTACATTATTATGAAATTCCCGTTTCAGAGGATTGAAAGAGAAGCAACCTACACTTATCAAACTTTGACTGTTCCTGAAGATGAAGCCGCTAACGTTTTATATGTTAATGGAACTCTTATCCATCGAGCAAATGATGAAATACCTCAATCAAGTAAAGTTTTTGATGAAAAAGTCGAGTTTCCTGCAAAATCATTAGCAATTTCTCAACTTGCAAAAGCTAGCTCTGGCCTGACTTCTTGTTGTTTATTAATACGTCGACCACGACACATAAGAAATATTTAAACAATAAGCTAATAGCCCAGATTTAACTATTAATATTGCTTTAGATGAATTTGAAATTCATCTTACTATTAAAAAGGAGATTGAATTCTATTGCTTAGAATTGCCAACAACTTTATTCCCAATCATTTTAAAGGTTGGTAAATCATTATTATAGGAATTAAATTATTCAAATTCATTATCATGCTGAAATGTCAATAAGAATACTGTTATCAAAGTCTCAATGAGCTAATGATTTAAAAAAGAAATATCGACAGATTTTTAAAAATTTTAATTGTAATTTATATTGCAACATTTTCATTTAAAAACTTTTATAAGATATATATTTTTTTTAATTTACTGCAGTCAAAAACCTGATAACTTGCATACAGAATCATTGGATAGATATTTGGACAATATTATCGAAACTGTAATGACCAGTTTTATATTTGTATATTACATTACAAAATAAGAAGAAGAAATAGAGTATTAATCAATATTATTAAATCTTGTATGCGTAAAAAATAATAGCTAGTTAATTCTTACAATTGACAATTTATCATTGACTACTGATCAACATCATGTAGTAAGATTCTTTTACCAAAAATTGTTGAAATCGACGTTTTGTAACCAGTGACAACTAAAAATCTTAAATTTTATTGCTTTATATTATACTTTTGTGATACCATTTAAGAATTCTTTACAAGTGTATATTTAATGTCAATCACTGTTGAAGCACTTGCTTTGAAAAATTCATCAGTATACACCAGCAAAGATAATTGCATATTATATTTAAGATTTTGTACTGATGTGAAAACTGCACAAAATTTTCTATTAATAATTTTTAGTTTTTTTTCCAAATGGGTATTTATTATGAAAAAATTCTTTTATTTTGTTTGAAAATCAATAATTATGTCTGGCTCTCTATTATTTCAAAGGTGTATGGAAATTAAAAATAAATTGTATAATTCCACAGTATAAAGATATTTTCCATATTTTTAAACAATAAACGTTACTAGTCTCTACAAAAATGTGTTCAAAAGCTATTCATAAAAATTTGTTACATTATACATATAAATATACATCAGCTTTGATGTAAAACTGGTTTATAGCAGTTAAGAATCTCGAGCCATAATAAATTATGAAGCATTATGCAAGGCACTTCAATGTATTCTAAAAGTATTGTTTTAATTTAAATATAAATTGAACAAAATGTTTGAAAGATATATGGATGATTGTGAAACATATTTGAAATATTTCACAGAGAATGTTTCATTTCATGAATGCAATAAACCTCTGCATCATTGTTCTTTCATTTCTTTTTACTCTGAGTTCTGATTATCGATAAAATAAATGAATAAAATATTTTCGTTACTTTTTATTGAAAAACCTTTTTTAACTTTTAATTAGTTGAGGTGATCAACTACTGATTGAGATATCTACAGTTTTTGCATTCTCTTTTTTATGCCTAATTTTTATTTTATGTACAAAATTGTTCATGAAATCATTAATAGATTAAACATTTATCTTCAGCTTTGGCGTTGATCATCTTCAATATTTTTCTCATTGCCCCTTTTGATCCCACATCAAATGTTCTTGGAAATGGTGTACCTTCTGGTCTTTCATATACTTTATGAATTATTTGTTCCCATTTTACTGGAGACACAATTTGTTTGATTAAATATTTGTGATTAACTTTCATACTACGGCTGTATGTATTTGTAGAATAGTTAGAGTAAACAGGAACATTGGGTTCACCAAATGGAGTTTTGTGTAAAGCCTTGATAAATGATTTGAGAGCTGGTTGCATTAAACTTGTATGAAATGCTCCAGATACTGGTAGCCTCTTCACTTTTTTTAAACCAAGACTCTGGCTGTTTTTTTGTATGTAGTCAAGAGCTTCATTACATCCTCCAAAAATTTTTCCTTGAGTGTACAAATAGATTGCAATCCTTCAAAACAATTCATTCAATTTTTAATAACTAAATAAAATAATTTGTGCTACAGCTTGGCCAGTTTGATAAGCAAAGAAAGTTCTTGCAACTAAACGTAACTAAGAATAAAAAACTTACTTGCAAACTGGATCAGATGCTCCAATATCCATAGCCCATTTCTCAGCTTGCTGACATATTAGCGCTGATTTTGCTTTAGGTGTACAATAAGATGAAAGCATCCCTTGTGCTGACATGTCTGAAGCACTTTGCATCGCAGCAGCTCTAACAGCAACTAATCGAAGTCCTTCTTCATATGGCATAGCTCCAGAAAATATCAATGCTGTAAGTTCACCTACACTATAACCAGCTATAGCTATACAAGAGTCAATTGCTCTAGGTCTTTCTTCTTGTAATTTTTCAAGAGCTGCCAACGATGCTACTACCGTTGCTGGCTGATTGAATTCAGTCCTGTCTAACACATTCTGTGGACCTTTTAAGCACATTTTTAGAAGATTGTAACCAAGAATATCATTTGCAATATCAAACAGTTCTTTGGCTCTTGGAAATTTCAAATACTCTTTGACGTCTCCTACTTTGATAATACCTTGTCCAGGAAATAAAATCACTGATGTTTCTGACGGATCTATTTTGGGCTTTTGGGGTTTCAAATCCTCTGAAACTTCAGCAGCATTTTGAGGATAAGGAGTTGTTGCCCATTCTGTATTGTTAATTTCAGAAAATGTGGCAGAATCTTTCAATAGTTTTGAAACAGAGTCTTCTTCTGGTTCTTTGGATGGGTTGTCATCTTTTGATTTACTAGAAAATCTTCTAGTTTTCAACTCAAAACGTAACTTTTGACTAATTGAAAGGTTAAATATTGCTTTCAAATTTTTAGTACGTTGAAACATTTTTCAAACGCATGTGACGTTATAAAACTATTAAAAATAACTTCCGTAACAATTCAATTACTTTTTACACACACTTTACGTTACTTTCAGGTTGCATTGCAAATATATACTAATGGAAAGCACGTGTTGTACTACTTGTCGACCGGCGTTATATATTATTTACACATGAACATTATTCTATCGCGATTACAGCCCTTGTGATCACTATACATGTGTATAACCTATTAACCTAATCCGGCACTTATATCCGGCATGGCGCATGGCAATGGATCTATAACCTTCCTTACCAACCGAGTCGCAGTAGTAGCAGAAAATGGCAGAAGATGTGCCGATGTGAATTGTGAATATTGTGATTGCAATCACTGAAAAGTACTTTTTATGTGTTTTTATACAAAATTACTCAACACATAGAGAGTCAAAATGTTCAAGATCGAAAGAATACTTTTGCGAACGTGTAAAGATATAAAATATTTCAAACCAGCATCTTTGTCATCAAAACTATTTACTACTGACAAAATACCTGCTGATACCTCGGAAAGTACCGACTCTCAACAAACTTTGCACGAAAAACCACAAGAAATCAAAAATAATAATGTAGAAACAGCATCAGTTAGTGATTTTGTAACGGCATTTGCAAAGCAAACTATTCATACCAAAGAACAAGAAGAATTCAAGGAGCAGACAGAACAAAGTCAATCATTTGCTAGCTTGCTAAGGCATTCTAATTTAATGCATGTAAGTTTCATGAAATAAACTTCATAAAGAAATTATATTCTACAAAAATTTCTGTAGTCATTTCATTTAAAAAAATAATTTATTTTTTTACAGATGGGAGATCCTGAAGGCAAGATTGTCATAGGAAAAATATTTGAAGTTGTCAACAATGATCTGTACATAGATTTTGGCTGGAAATTTCACTGTGTTTGTCCAAAACCAATAAAAAACAATAGGTACATAAATTAGTTTGAAAAAAAAATAATTTTCTTTAACTTACTGGTTGATTAATAAATATGTTTTAGTGATTACGTGAGAGGAGCTAAGGTGCGTCTGAGGGTAAAAGACTTGGAGCTTTCAACCAGATTCTTAGGATCTACTAAAGATATAACTTTACTAGAAGCAGATTGTGTACTTCTAGGCTTAATGTCAAGTCCAAGTAGAATACCTAAGACTGTTGAAAAAGTTACTGCGGCACCAGTCTGAAGATGCATTATATAAATAAAATGTAAAATAAATTGGTTTTAGATTAGTCAATCTTGAATAAGAATTAAATACATCATTTTTTCAAGTTTGAATTGTGCATTATTGCGAGTTTTATGCATATTATTCAACTCACGTAATAGTTATGACAATTTTTTCATTTGAATGAATTATTTATAATTTATTGAATTAGTTAACAACTTGTCCTGCAGATGTCGTATGTGTGAAACTGAGCTTGAGAGAAAACGCGTAAAAAAAACGTAGAGGTTAGGTTTCCGTTTAGTATGTGTTGTATGACGTATCTCTGTTTAACAACAATCTCGCGTGGTCGGCGTTGTACAGATTGCGTAAAAATTAATTCCATTCACATCATTATTTCAATTAATTATATTTTTACCTGAAAGAAAATATTCAAAAATGGTTAGTATAGACTTTTTTAAAGTTGAAATTATAATAATTATTGATCCAAGCAAAAATTAAAGATCAAATTAGATAAAAAAATATAGGGCGAAAAATATAACGCATATAAATGTTCTAACAAATATTTAATATTTCTTTCTATGTTGTAGGAATCAGACATTTGCAGAAGTTGTAGAAGATCTTTAGATGAAACCAATGAGAATAATATTTTTCAAAAAGAAATATTGATAAAATCAGTTGACTTACGGAGTATCAACGATAAAAAATGGTATATGAAAGTGTCTTCTGCAATTGAGCTGATTACTGGACAAAAGGTACTTGAAAACATTTTTGTAATTCCTTTTTTTTCTATAAAAAATCTTGTTCTTATATTAGTTACAATTTCTCTAGGTTCTGCAAGAAATGAAGCTGCCTCAAAAATTATGTCAAGTCTGTTTTCAAAATGTTGAGGCTTTTATCAACTTTCGATTCCAATTAATAAGGTCTGAAGAAATTTTACTTCAATTAGGATATTCAGATTCAAAAGAAGCAGTTGATAATAAAAGCAGGGGAACACAAAATGTGCCATCGTTAAATCCATCAATTTCTATCTCAGATGTAAATAATAGAATACAAAAAAACGAAAGTCGAGATAATCCAACAAAAAGTGAATCAAGTAATCGGCTTTCAATTTTGAAAGCAAATGATGAGCGTACCTCAAAATCAGTACCTGAAGATCTTATAAATGTTGATGACAGTAGTGTGTCTCTTGATATAAATAGTCTTCATGATTATGGCCGAGGAACAAATGATTTTCCAATTAGTAAATTAGAAAATGATCAAGAAAACAACAACCTTAATGATTCAGATAATTCTGCTAATAATCCAATGCATAGAGATGAAGATGTGACTATTAAACCAATTGATCATGATATTGAATCCGAAATAGATGTTTGCTCTGGTGAAGATGATGAAGTTTTAGAATTAGATGTACAAAAACAAAGAAATGAAACAGTGGAAATAAACAGTTCATCAGAATCTGATATTGAAGTTTGTGACTATGAACCTGTTGGGAAAAAAGCCAATTATAATACATTTTCTCCTCCTGTAAGATATTAACTAAACGTAACATTTAAAGTTACAATTTTGTAAATAATTGTGTGTATATGTACTAACTAGTAAATTAATTTTATAATATTGTAAATATAATATTGTTATGGAAAAAAAATGAAAGATATTTTTCAATATTTGAAGATTGTAATGATCGAATAATTGTGAATTTAATTGTAATTGTAAAGTGTCTCGAAGTAACTGTGATAAGAATTTTTAAATAAATTACGTCTGTTTGAAAATTTTATTATTTATTAATATTAATGTGTTTAGTTTGCAGAAAATTACAATAAATATAATTAATTGATGACATTTTTCAGCTCATCATTTTTTATTATAATTATAATAATAATGAATGAATAATATAGTACGCATACATACATATATGTATATTAAATGTTCGATCGAATGATACCAAAGTTGATTAGATTGATTGGCCGAGGCTTTATGTCCTATGTATATGTTTGAACATCACAAACACATATGTATGTACGCACGTATGTCGGTATGTGTGCGTAATGCAATACATACGGTGTAGGGGGCCATACACATCCGCATGTTTACGATTTCGTCATGTTTTTTCGACGATCATCTATACTTTGGAATAAATTAATCTGTTGTCTTAATTTCGAATTCTAGTGAAGTAATCTATTGTGCATATCATTATAAATAAAATATGTATAGTCTAAGACATTTAAAATCATTATTCAAAAAGTAAGTTTTTTATAAAAGTTCATTTTTGTTCCATTAAATTGATTAACAAAAATAAATCATTGAACCAAATGTAACAAACGAATAATTTAATGTTCTAGAACAGAAATAACCTATGATAAAAGAACATTTTCTATTAAACCACCGAATTTCAATACTAAAATAGATAAGGTAATTACTTTTTGAAAGATTGAAAAACAATTGTTTGCATTTTTACCTGATTTTTCACTAAATGTTTCTTTTAAAAATTTTCAGATTCTCATAGCCAATAGAGGAGAGATAGCATGCCGCATTACAAGAACTGCCAAGAAACTTGGAGTGAAAACTGTAGCAGTTTATAGCGATGTTGACAAAGACTCAATGCATGTTGATTTGGCGGATGAAGCATATTGCATTGGACCAGCTCCTTCAGCTAAAAGTTACTTGAGACAAGATAAAATTATAGCCACTGCCAAAAATGCCAAATGTCAAGCCATTCACCCTGGATATGGGTTTCTATCAGAAAATACAGAATTCTCAGAACTATGTCAAAAACAAAATATGATTTTTATCGGACCACCTGCTCAAGCTATTAGGGATATGGGAATAAAAAGCACATCAAAATCTATTATGGCTAAAGCTGGAGTACCTATCATAGAAGGTTTCTTTGATATACATTTTGTAATGCCATTGTACAAAACCATTTTAATACTTATAGTTTAAATTGCACAGGATACCACGGAGAAGACCAGTCTAATGAAACTTTGTTGAAAGAAGCTCAAAAAATTGGTTTTCCTTTGATGATTAAGGCAGTGCGAGGTGGTGGAGGCAAAGGAATGAGAGTTGCATGGAAAGCAACAGAATTTATCCAAGCATTAGAGTCTGCAAGAACTGAATCTCAAAAATCATTTGGAGATTCAGCTGTACTCTTGGAACAGTACGTTGCTGAGCCAAGACATGTGGAAGTGCAAATTTTTGCTGATAAACATGGAAATGCAGTTTATTTGTTTGAAAGAGATTGTTCTGTTCAAAGAAGGCATCAAAAAATTATTGAAGAAGCTCCTGCTGTGAGAGTTGTTCCATTTGTTTGATTACTTTGTGTTTACGTTTTTAAGGGGTTTTTATTTACAATATTTATTTACAGCCTGGAGTTTCAGAAGAGCTTAGAGCAGAACTTGGCATGGCTGCAGTTCGAGCAGCAAAAGCTGTGGGCTATGTTGGTGCTGGCACTGTAGAATTTATAATGGATAGACATACTAAAAAATTTCATTTTATGGAAATGAATACACGTTTACAAGTTGAGCATCCCATCACAGAGGCAATAACAGGTACAGATCTAGTTGAATGGCAGTTAAGAGTTGCAGCTGGCGAGGAATTGCCTTTAAAACAGGAAGAAATTCGATTAAATGGTCATGCTTTTGAAGCTAGAATTTATGCAGAAGTAATTATTAGAAATATTACTTGAAAATATCAACATTGATACAAAAATTTTTTATTTGAATGCGGCATTTTTTTATAGGATCCGCGAGGTGGATTTTTGCCTGGAGCTGGAAAACTTATTCATTTGACTCCACCGTCAATTACTGAAAACATTAGAGTAGAAACCGGTGTTCGCCAGAACGACGAAGTATCCGTTCATTACGATCCAATGATTGCGAAATTGGTTGTCTGGGGAAAAGATAGAAACGAGGCTTTAAACATAATAAGATCCAAACTTTCAGAGTATGATGTGAGTATGGAGAAATGCATGCAAATAAATTAAAATGATACACTTTCATAACTCATACTAACATTCAAGATCTTCAGATTGCAGGCCTGGAGACAAATGTTGAATTTTTAAAAGATCTTTGTTTGCATCCCAAATTCCGCAACGGCGAAGTTCATACCGGATTTATTGAAGAAAATTATGAATCATTATTCCCTAAATTACAAGTTCCAAATCGGGTTTTAGCCGAAGGTGCTCTTGGTTTGATTTTACATGAAGAGATTAACTCCTTAAGGAATGCTATGACAAGTGACAATCCTGTTAATCCCTTTGTCGTGGAAACTGGAGCAAGATTAAATCATTTGTTGAACAGACACATAGATTTTAAAATTGGAGAAGAAAGTTACTTTGTTGACATAAAATACACTGAACCAGATGTGTACTCCATGAGGATAAATGATCTTGGACCTTGGAGAATTGTCAGTGGCACCTTAAGAAAGCAAGGAAATTCTTTAGAACTGAAATCGGAGGTTGACGGAGTTGTTCAGAAGTCACGAATAGTAAAAGTTGGCAATGAAATTTACTTGTTTACAAACGTAAGATTTTTTCCTACTTTGATTCAATGTCAACGTAGAACTATTGGGAGACAAACTTAATACATATTAATTTTTTAGGATCGCAAATGGCGATTGACTATTCCATCACCCAACTATGTAAAGGAATTGTCAAATCAAGGTAACACAGCTTCTGGGGCAGCTGTTAGTCCAATGCCAGGGGTTGTGGACAAAATAATGGTGAAAAAGGGAGATCAGGTCAAAGCTGGTGATCCACTACTCGTCATCGTCGCAATGAAAATGGAGGTATAATAATATTTATAAAATATTGGAACTGCATTCATTGCGATACTTTTTTCAAATAATTATTTTTAACTTTTAGCACACGATCAAAGCAACATGTGACGGAATAATAGATGACGTTTTATGCAAAGCAGGCGAGAATGTTGGCAAAAATAAACTTCTAGTCAAGTTCGAAAGTGATTCTTAAGCAATCGTTATGGTGGTATAATAAGTGTAGCTATTTTTCATCGATTTATTGCGCGCAAGTTTACAAGAGCAAATTATTTTTTTAAAAGACTTTTACTGTGTACAACAATAATAGTAGAAATGTTATCTACCAAGGCGTGCAATAAAATAGGCATTCCGCAAATGTGATAATGAATAAGTGTACAAAAACGTTGATTGTTACAAAATGTTTATTAATAAATCATGCTGATCATTAAAATAGTCGCCCTCTATCCGAAAGCCAGGCAACTATAGGCAAGCTGACGTTACACGCGCCGGTCGTCGTATCCCTTAAATGCCTGTAAGTACTGAAACTCCCGCTTGCTGAAGTCATAATTCGTGAAGACGAGAGAGAGAGCAACATATGAGCAGCCAGTGATATCATTTTTTTTGCAGAGCTGCACTTTCTTTTTCGTAGCATGTGTTCCGCTACGGATGGTGCCGAGTAAGTAATCATCTCCTTTCGTTTGATTTATAAATTGTTTAATATTTGCATCTCAATTGTTTGAAAGCTTGCACAATTTTTTAGCAATATGCTTTTAAAACTAAGAAAGGGCTTTCAATTCTGAGTTGAACTGACCTTGATAATTTTCGTCTTCTTGTTCATCATTTTTCATTCATAAAATTTTTTTTCATTTTCATTTATGACTACTTCACTCAAATAAGAGTAAGCACCATTGCATTTACGCTATTATTTAATTTTATCAGAGCTTTACTTGTATTTGCGCAAGCCCTCAATCTTGAGAAAAATAAAATTGCAAGTATCGTCACCTAGCCATTTGACTTTTTAAAAAGCTTAACTGCACAAGTACGACAATGTCGAGCTGTAGACGTAGAATTTGTTATCTCAAATAAAATCAGATAATAGTTATGGAATGAAAGCTTGCAGGTGTAAGGAAATGAAAAAAAAAACAAGCCGGCGTCGATTAATGGGTAGTCGTGAAAAGTGCACAAAGCAATTTTCCGCGTGAAATCGAAGTTCGTCACGAAAAGCTCGAGCTGGCGAGTAAAGGAAGTGTTGGGTAATGAGCAGCAGCCCGCACGACTGTCACACTTGACGTGACAACCGCGCT
Organism: Galeopsomyia nigrocyanea; assembly: GCA_035047105.1. Classification (NCBI taxonomy): domain Eukaryota; kingdom Metazoa; phylum Arthropoda; class Insecta; order Hymenoptera; family Eulophidae; genus Galeopsomyia; species Galeopsomyia nigrocyanea. The sequence goes on from JAWWMK010000040.1 coordinate 11,243,638, forward strand.
TGCTTTCTCTTTTTCCACCCTCTCTGCCACCATTCCCTCCTACTCCTCCCTTCCTTCCTTCCTTCTTCTACCTATGTAGCTTTCGCGCCCTGGTACCTATCGCGCGCGACGCCGCGCAACCCCACGCTCGATTCCAGCTTTTCTCCATTTCCTCGGTTCTCGACCTTCTCAAAATTCATTTTTTCCTCTCCTATATAGTTATATCTACCACTGACGCGCATGTGCCACGAGTCTTCGATTTTTCCTCCCAATAAATAAGTCTTTCCGGCTTTACGTTTAAATGTAACAAGGCTACGAAATATTCGATAGCCTGGTCGTCATCGAGATCACTATCTCCTTACGTATAATATATAATTGTCGTCTCGTTCAAATTAAAAAAAATTGATTTATTACATATAAATTTGACTACCGGTAACTCTAACACTTATCTTACATCGCATCTACTTTGCTCAAACATTGCACTTTTTTAACAGACGTTATTTAAATGATACAAGTAGGCTTCTGCAAAAGCTCGAAAAGCTCGAGCTTTTCGAGCCCCGAGTTTTCCACCTCGAGCTCTGAGCCAGCTCGACACTTTAAGCTCTCAAATTTTTCGAGATTTTTGACTGCTACAATATAATAATAACTTGCAAACCCGACATTTTAACACATACTTATAGACTCCATGCGTAAAATAATTCGAGAGCTTAAAACCTTGAGCTGCTCGGAAAGCTCGAGTGGGCTCGAGCTTTTACCTTCGAGCCCGAAACGAGCCGAGCCTTTGCGGAAGTCTAGATGCAAGCATAAAACGCGAGAAAGTTAAAACAATTCATAAAATATCAATTTGAAACGCTAGAATAAAGTCGGCAAATGTCTAATTGGTAAAATGGTGATTGAAGCTTGTTCGCAAGTAGATACATATCGAACATATAGTAAATATCGCCAGGTTGTGCTTGGCATGCAACCGCCACTTGGTGTGCATTTAGACTTAGACATTAAAATCAATCGGAACGTATGCTGCGGCAATTGTTCCGAAAGAACATTCGAGCATAGTCGTTTGTTCGAATACTTCATCCAAAGTTTTGATTGATTTCTCGTGAATTTTGCTCGATAAAATAATGATAAAAATACAACAAGTTGTATATAACACGGAGAAAGCTAGTCGGAAGAAGCTAATGGACGATTAAGGAATAATAGCAAATGGCATGACATAAAAAATGAAGCTCGCGCGGATAGAGTAGATCACGGCACGATGTTTTAGATGAAGATAAGAGCTCGTTGGGGGCCGGGCGCGAAGCATCGAAGGCAGCTAGGGCAGAAGGTCAAAGCGATTTGTTCGAAGGCGCGAGCCACGACACTTTCGTGACAGATACTCAATTTCACTTTTCACTCTTGATATTTATTCGTCTCTGTCTTCTTTTTTTTTTTCGTTTCGAGCTCTGGCTGGCATTATTATCCCTACCAAACGTGTTACGGCTGCGATCGTGCAGTGTGGTGGTGGTGCTGCTGTTGCGATCAGAGTTTCGATAACGAGTCTTTATCGCGCGTGAACCGACTGTTGCAAGTGCGATATGCGCCAAAGCTAAAACTTCGCGGACATCCGTCGAAAGCGATACCTCCCTCCGCGATCTTCGCGCTGCTGTCTGCTTCGCTTTCTGCTCACTCATTTGCAATAAGCCAACATTATACAATCTTTCTTTTTCTTCTTCCTCGCGCGCGCGCACGAGTCAATGGCTTTGATGCCTCGTTAAATCCGCTCTCTCTCTCTCTCTCTCTCTCTCTCTCGATACTTTAATTACTCTTCGTGATTCGTTTGAACGCCCACGCGCTTCTTCGACTCAAGATCGTGCATCGCGAGTTGCTTTTCAATTGCAAGGATTTAACTGCCGAGAGCGAGAGAAAATCCTGCGATGCCAACTGAAATTGAAGACGACGATTTGGCCGGTTATGTCTTATGGTAATTATCATCACACTTCAGCTATTTCAATTCAGAATTATTGAACATATTTGTTATTTGATATAATTGCACGTTACTTTAAGGAGCCCTTTCGTGTTACCAGGTGTTTCACAAGTGTGCATTTGTTCGATCGCTATAAATGTTGTCGTGCCTTTTATTAATATACCTGCTGATACAACTGATTCTTATGTGTATTCGACGTCTGTGAGGTGTAACTTGAATTAGCGCACGTAAAAAGTTTTTTTTATTACAGCACTTAATTTTAGACTCAGATTTCTTTTTTTAGATATCACGCACTTGATTAGAAAGAAGCTCTCTCACGTATATATTCGATCGCATGCTTCAATCAAATCAAACACATTGTTCGTACTTTTTTTCTTCACTTTTTGGTTATCGGTTCGAGCTATGGAGTATTTGATCGATTTATCGTTGCAGAGCTGATGCAGGCTATTAGTTAGATGCCAAAAACGAGGGAATTTCAGTCTGATACAGAACTCTAAGCAAGCTATAATTGCGGAACACGCTCAGATTTGCCGCGATACTATTCAGCTTGCAAACTTTTCGCCTTTTAGACGCCAGTCATTACAGCACGATCTTAAACGCTAATTTTGTTATTAAACTTGCATTATTCCTCACGTAAGCTGCTGTGTATTAGATCGATAATTTTTAATATTCAATTTCGCCGTTCTGGAATGTGAAAGTTCACTTGTAATTAATTCACATTTCGTATTGTAACTACTTGCTAAATGGATAATACCACCGATAATAGGTAAGATACATTACTTGAACATGCAATTGTTTTTAGAGTTTGTTTTAATATGCACTGCACTAAGACGTTTTGATTAGTGTTGTACAACAAAATAAACTGTTCAGATCTAAGTAAATAATTGGTTTGCCTAATTGTGTGTTCGAAAATACTTGTTCATTGTTATGTTTTCCGTTAGTTGTTTGAATATCACCAGAAAAAGATATAGGGCCCAATATATTACAATTTATAATTAAAAAATAACATCTCGTGAATATTTGCTATCATTTATTAAAGTCCATTCTAACAGCAGAGTACAGTTAAAAAAGTCAGTTCCAATTTAGTAGTCTGTTAATGTTATGAAGTTATATCGTTCAATTATGAAAACCCTCTTTTAAAAAATCAGTGACCGAATTTTGTGAAGCATTTAATGACGTCACGCAATAGTTTGACATTTTATTGTCTTTTGTTTACAATTTTCTGTGAAAAGAGGTTGTGTTTGGCACGTAGCATAATTTTGAAGCCCAGAAGAAAATTACAGAGGAGCGCGGAGTTTGCTGAAAAAACGCTAGATAGTTATTAAAAAAATTTGATAATGTTGTTTCGGCCAACTCATTGTGTTCGTATTTGACGAGTACCAGGAAAATAGCTGCACTTTATATTAGATATAGGAATAGTGTAGAGATTGATCATAGAGTAAAAGTATAAAGAATAAGGACAAAGAAAAAGGGAAAGTAGAGCTTGCGGAGATAAAAAGAATCGAATGAAAAGGGCCTGACTTGAAAGTATATTAGATGCACCATCAAGGAGTAATCTTCACTCCAAGGTTTAGCCTCGAATAATAATCATATTGACAAAAAAATAATATGAATTAGTAGATTAGTGTGATAGAAATACTGTGAATCAAAAGTTTCTTTAAAATAAATGTTAGAAAATGAATTTTCAAAGGTATCGTAGAACTGTCATGTTATTTTTCAATTGTTTAGCCTTGTTAACTTTGAGGTTTTGTTTACGTTCATAAATTAATTTTCAAGAATTTATTTAGAAGAAATTACTGCACTAAATGATCCGAAATTCATTCGCAGTACTTCCATTACACTAATCTACCAATTTATATTATTTTTTCGGCAATATGATCGTTATTCGAAGCTAAGCCTTGGAGCAAAGATATATCTAGAGATTTGTATGGAGGGACCTTAAGCGCGATATGAGAAAATGGTAGGTGCAGGGTAGCAAGCTTATAGAAGTATAAAAAAAAATTGTGTATTTTGCATTAGCGGGCGTGCTGGTAGCAAGTCGGTGGCGAAGAAGTCCAGCGGGCCATGGAAGCTCAACGCCGTGGCGAGAGCATTGGCCACCGCGGGCACGGTCTCGCGCCAGTATCGATCCAGCGTCGGTGGTAAGTTTGCGCTTTCACATCAGCTCTCCTATGTATGCACAATTCCGCGCCCGCGAGCACTTTGCAACTCTCGTACCAAAACTCTCATACTCTGCCGCGCGCTCCCCACTTGCGAAAAATCGCAGGAGCCCACAACTGGAGCAACGACTTTGCCGGCTTCACGATTTAATATCCCTCGCACGCTACTTTAACTCGAGCTTTTCACTCGATCAACGCACTTGCTTGTCGACTGCACTCACGTGCGCGCGAATATTCTGCCGATCTTTCAACTCTTTCCTCTTCTTTCACTCAACACACTTTCACCGACTAATTTCTCATTTTATTTTTACTCCGGCACTGTAAGCAATTTTCCAAACGTATACAGTTGAGCTGCTCCTCACAGTCTGACTTTTTGAATGCACTTTTACAGTTCATATTATCAATGTGCAATTCAATTTCAACGGTATTATTATAGTTACTGGATGTGATACACAACTATTTGTATTCAAATTTTGGAACTTTAACAATACAAGCGACTGCCAAATCAAAATGATTGTCTGAACGCCTGTAATAAGCCAACTTACAGTCCAACTTCATTACATTAGAAATTGATTAATGGAGTAAAAGCCAATTGGTAAATATATCATAGCAAAGATACTTTCACAGTATTTCAAAAGGGACCCGAGTGACAATGAATATTGCTTCATACTCAACAAATCGTTTCGTTGAATAATGATGTCATAATTTGTTTCAACAGGAGATTTGCTTTCACATTACGATAGCTATGTACTTGTAAGACCTTATAAATAATTTACTGAAATATGTGTTTTATTGTTCTACTTAATATTCCTCAAGTGTAATTTTATTATCGTTTATCTATCGCAAAAAAATAATGAACACATTCTTTTGCTTCAATAGTAGATGTCTATTCATGTATGTGTATTTCAGAATTTCATCGATATTAATTTTGGGAATTTTTAGGAATATAAACTACTCCATATCAGTAGTCATACAAACCAATGAATAATTTTTGCTCCAAAATTTAGCTCAAATAAACATTAAAAATAAAGAAACAAAAGTTTAAATGTATAGATCAATATAATAAAAGTACTATGTATTAAGTTTTGGCTCATTCGGTGCTGTAATTATCTCAGAACGATTTGTTAAGGTTTCGTTCATTTTTAAAAATGCACTTTCAAGAAGAATTTCATTCAAATGACTTATACACGGAACCAACCGAAATTGATTATTTCCTCAGTATTAAGATGCTTATCGAAGCTAAACCTTGGAGCAAAGATTATCCATGAGTTCCTATATCTATAGATATGTGGAGGGGCCTTGACGTTATACGATATCGGAAAAACTTGCCCTATAAAACCTTGTGAAGTTTAAAAAATAAGTAATTTTCGGCAATATTATTACAACTGCCACTAGCCGAAAAAGGGAAAAAAGTAGCCGCGTTTGCTACATGGCAAGTATTACAAATTCGAACGATTTCAATTCATTGGTATGTACTTATTCAACGAAAGATTTACGATCACCACAATTTAATAATATTCGATTTCATATGGTTCGCGTGCATTAAAATGGCTAATTTTGACTAAACAAGGATCTTGTTTTCTCTCTCCTTGAATAGCGTGGACTTCTAAGAGTTTTCAAAGTCAATCAAAGCCCTTGATACTCACGAAACTTACCACCATCCGGTAATTGCGTCTACTTAAGTGAAAATAGAATTCTTCGGTTAATTTATACCTAAAGGAACCGAAAAAAAAACTTGCTTCCGATCTTGGGAGTGGCACGCAATAGTTTTACAAGGTGATTTTTTTAAGGTTTTCAAAGCCTCGCGTATACCATCATTTACATTAGAGCAATAACGATAGATACATCACGGTTATCCAAGTGAAGTCTGCATCTGAAAAGTCAATAATTCGACAAAAAAAAAACGGGAGTAAAATATCGACTGAAAAAGTAGAAGGAATACTCTATATTTAACTACTAAAAAGCTGATTCGGCGTGCGAGTTATACTAAAAAAAAGGTCATTACATTGCATTTCACGTGTAGGTTTGTTTGTCTTTGGCACGATATCTGCGGGAAAAGTAGCGCAGTTAGGAAGTTTATTCTTCGAGCGGCGGCAAATATTGTTTAGATAAGGAGTTTTTATGACTGCTGTCGGTGTGTAGATATATCGTGTAGGAATTCGTTTTGCTATTGGCTATCGTTGGATGGAGCACACAGTTAAATTGATATATCGTGGATGGGAAGAAAGCGAAAGACGGCAGGTTATACAGGGTGGTCGGCTAATCAATAAGTGGCGGAAAAGGGAAAATGATTGGGCTGTAAAGGTTAATCGAAGAAGCAGCGTGGCGGAATAGCAGCAGCTAAGGTATATAAGCGGTGGGATGTTATCGAAGTATCGACGGCGCTTTAACGAGCTTGCAAGCCTGCAGTTTGCTCGCCTTAGAATAGATAGGGGTGTGGGCTGGCTCGGGGTCGCACGGGAAAGCTCAGCTGCAGAATCGGCCAGTCAGACAAAGAGAGCTATGTAGAAAGGAAGGCCGCGGCGGCGGGTGGGGCGCGCGCCACTTGTACGATTACGACGATTCATGCATGCGAGCACGTGCCGATGCAGCCGCCCGATAGACCCTTAACTTTGCTCGCTGCACGTACGAGCTGCAACAATTACAGCCTAACGCCGACGAGCTCCTAGCCGAGCCTCCTCCTCCCTCGCTAGCGGCAGTCAACGCAACGCGCCCCGCTCGGACTCGCTGCTCTCGGCTCGATCTTTCTGCCTGCGATTATTCGCGCACTGGCCAACATGCTACTCGATAGCACTGCTGATCGCAAGCGAGTGGAGGGCGGATGAGCTTGCGAGCATGTAGGCGCAGATCGGCTCGCCAATGGACGAGCTCGGGACGAGTGTAAGTCAAGAAGCGGACGAGAGACGGCCGCCGACGCCTCCCCCGCTACCCTTGACCAACCTGCCCAGGACGCTGATCTGTCGGCCCGGCGAGTTGCGCCGCGAGAAGCCCACCTATCTTCGAGATCGAGGTAAATAGCGCCCTGACACCCTTATTGGCTCTCGTTCAATTTTTTTCTTTCTTGCGACCCGTTGCAGTTAACCCTCTCTCTCATTTTTCATTATGCTATAGGCTCGCTCCTTCTCTCTGTTATTTTGTTTCCTAGCAATGAATTTTTTCGATTTTTTTTTTCTGCCAACACCGACTTCTAGCCAATCATTGTTTTTTTTTTTGCTATTCCTGCATCGACGTACTTTCCTCGAGTCACGCGCTACTCCTAGTCAATTAAAAGTGCAGCGCTGATGTTGCAGTGCTTCCGATGAATTTCGATAGGATTCGTCGCGATGGATGGAGTTGCGGACGCTGAAAGTAAATATCAACAACTTTTTTTTTCATTCTGTTGTTTCATCGTTTTTTTTTTTTGTGATTCAAAAAAAAATGTCACGGATGATACGCTAATATTCATTAGCTGTCGATGTCGTCTGGATAGACGCTCGTCGCGTTTTCTGTCATACACTCTCGACACGCATCTCCATTCTTTTCACACGACGCGCGTGATGTCGTTCAATTATGCGACACACCGAAATATTAATTCCGTTCACGTTACTACTCGAGACATGCAATTTCCCTATAGAAATTTCTTTATCCTGATTTTTCACTATCAGCTACTTTTACTTACCCTTGAAGCAGCGAATTATTCACACGAAACATTCACATTTGATACTCTAATAAATCCATTCATAACGCGATCCAACATGCTCGTTCTCGAGCGAACTCCTGTCGCAGATTTTTCTTCGTCATTCCTGAGTTGACTTTCATTTTGCTCGGTTACGCCTACGAGAATTATACAAAATCGACTTTTCATCCAAAAATGTAACAATGCCTGATGATACATTGTTCAAAGCGAAAGTAATTTCTCTATTACACTAGTGTTGTGGAATATTTTGAATGGAGTCGAAAAAGTGAATCATGAAAAATTTCACTCCAACGTTATGCCATGCATCCTTGCTTCGCAAATTATTTGCTCATGAAGAAGGTAATTTTTTCTCAATTTTGTTGTATTTTATTTGACATCTTCAAAGATATTTCATTGGATTGCCAATCAAGTTCAATCATCAGTTTTGCACACACTGTCTGGAATAGATGTTACTTAACTTGAAATTTTGATGGATGATATTGCCAGTCAAAGTTTTCTAATATTTCAATGTCAATCCGCAACATCAGAAGTAAGCCAATCTATCGTTTATGAATGCTTCTGTTCGGGGAATGTATCGATTTAAAAATGTCGGAAAACTTTTGCAATTGATACCTTGTGTAACGAGTATGAAAAGACAAGGTCAAACAAGCTTTTTTATACAGCTGTGCGCGAATCCTTGAAGCTCATAAAACTTATCAAGTAGAAGACAGCTCGCGAGGCGACGAAAGTATTATCCGCGTGTATACGTATGTTAGAGTTTTCAGTCGACAGAGGTAATTAATTGAGAATATCACCACAATTGTAAATACATTGCGTTTATTTATTTTCAAATATGTGTACTGAGATGTTAACTTGTCCAATATTGTACAGTTTCTTGGATATAAATTTATCTGCGCAGAATATCAATATTTTTTCTCAATTTAAATCCAGAGTATTTGAAATATTACATTTTCTTTGACTGTAAGATCTTAGTAATCAGAATCATTGATCAATAGTAAAAAGAAATTTATAGGTAGTGTTCGATGATTTACAACCTACTCTAGATTGCATGCTTGTAATGAACGTGTGCTTTCACAAACTAAATGCAATGTCAATGAACTGTGCAAAAAATGAGTATATATTGCGAAAAGTGAAACGTTTGGCTTTTGCATCATTTCAACTCTCGAATGTCAAATAGGAATTAATTTGATTTCAGTACATTATTTCGTAAAGAATAAGAATCTTTATTAATTATTTTTATGATTAGCCACATTTAGAATAGTTCAAGGTGATAATAGTATGTGCCTTTTAGCGTAATTGTAGTGTATTTATAAAAATGTAAAGAAATCCCATAATAATTATTATCTTATATCTCATACTTTAACATTTATATCTTATGCGTTTAGAGTGCAATGTTTTATAAAAGTTGACTTAATCTAAAATCCAAATTATTCGTTAAGCAAAGAATGTATTGTATTTGCAAGTAGAAAATGTGTTTCCACGAATAATTGTATAATGAACATAAAAACAAAGTCTTCCTGATTGAGCAGACAAATGTTGAGGATTCGTATGAAAAGCTCCATTTTAGATAAGAGTGTGAACATGCGGTCATTGTGTTGCTCGACTGTCTTGATTGAGCCGAACCAATTGATTGTTCATTTTCATTTTTAAAGAGACAGTATAAAATTTTTGAAAATGTATTTTTTTTGTAAATTACCATGTGCCGATCAACATTTTTGACAATAGTAGATTAAAATAATAATAAGATAGTGCTGTTACAAGATTTTGATAATTATGCAAAATAGTCGAGTTTGCCATAAGCTATTAGTATATTTTAAACAATTACACCGTAGTAGGATATACCAAAAGTTATTATATCATTTATTATATCCCATTTGACTAGATACATTTGACAGAGTAAAATTTACTGACACGGTTTTTCTCGGTGTAGAATGAACAGTCAATTAAATCGCGTCAAGTTCAAAAGCATTCGTTAGAATACCCGTGTTTATGTATCAAAGCTAGCTTTTCAATGTCGGAACCACGCTTCGAATAATGGATTCGTGATGGGTTTATGTCACCATGCGTTTTTTTTGTTCTGCAAGTGCATTCACACGTGAAGCTACAAAATAACAGTCAGTGTTAAAATTTTTTTATGCACGTGTTCTTGGACTAAACAATCAATGTTGCAGAAACCAAAGAACATATAACAAGGGCAGAATGAGACAATATCTCGAGGTAGAACGGCCCCTCTGTGGGTTACCTTTGAAGGACGAACAAAATAAATTGACTTTTTGGTACTTATAATATGACGAAATCTATAAAAAAAGCAGATTTTTGAAGCCAGAAATAGCAAAAAAAATATTAACGCTAGAGCTTCTTGAGTTTTTTTCTTCTTCTTCCTTGAGGTATATAATGCCGGAAAGAACATTAGAAAAGAACTACTTTTTTCTGGCTTATCTATATTTTTGTCACTTGAATTTTTTTTCGATAAAAATAGACTTATAACTTTCGCTCGTAGCGTTTTTCCATTGATTTCTACAATAAAACCGATAGAACCATCATAATCTACGTGAAAAAATACATCGAAAACATGTATCGCATTATCGGAAATGATTGTTAGGGGTCCTCCAAAAAAACA
>JAWWMK010000040.1:11267347-11279975 GCA_035047105.1 Galeopsomyia nigrocyanea
ATATATACAACATCCGCTCCACGCCAATTTCGTATCTCTTAGATACAAACCATTCGACCAATTCGTTTCATCTTTTCACTCGCGATGAGCTGCTGCGTGATCGGCCTTTCAAACTCCATCACGCAGATCGCTTTCGCCAAATTTCAGCCTCTCAAGAGCACGTTCACTCAAGCGAAGACAATAAAACAACTTCCATCATAATATATCCTCGCTCCCGTATTACTTCGGAGCGAAGATTAATATCGTCTATACTACATACAGCTTGCAGACGATTAATCTATATTTCAATCGGACACTATGATGTACATTACCGATCTATCTTATACTTGCAATATTGCGAGCATAAAACTAACACTTTCTCGTTTCAACTGTGCACTTCAACTTTCTCTCGCGTACAGCAAATTTTGATTTTCTATAATATTATATTTATTATTCACTCGTCATTGTTAAGAAACTATGTATACACATCGAGTAATGGCGAAACGAAAAAAAAGAAATATTGCTTATCTCGTGATACGAGCCGTTCTGACAGCGAAAGTTTTTTTTTTAATTTTTGTTAAGATCGCGAAGTGAAATTAAGCGGCTTTATTGTAATGTATGCAGTGAAACTTAATTAGCGCAAGCACAGTTGACCCTTGGAACGAACAATAGACAGTTCGTAGAGGAGATGCTATTTCATTTTTAACGAACTGGACAAAAGATCGTTAAGCACGTGCGTGAGGCCGAAAAATTTGACGATGTGTGCGTGCTCTCTTTTTCTCTCCTTAGGAGGCCGTTAATCTGAACGTCGATGGTGAAATCAGATGCGTTAATTCATGCTCGTCCGAAAGCGCGCGTTTGTTTTCACTTTTTTTTTTCACGAGCGAGCGAATAATCCGTATCGTTGGAGATATATATATATAGATTAGATTTTCCCCCCTCGCGGGTATGCCGTGTAATTGCAGTGGAGAAAAGTCCTGAGATATCGCTTCTCTCGTGCAGTTCAGTTTCTTACTTCTTCTTCGACTGTATATTCACACTGCTGAGCGTCGCTCGTCGTTCTGCCGACTGGCCACGCGTGTACTCTTGTATCCACGCTGCACTGAACACGCGCGCGGGGGTACCTACAGTTCTATTCTTCAGGATGCACCTATCGCGCTCCTTTTCTTTCTCTCCTTTTCTTCCTCTTGAGGCCCAATCGTCTGAGCTTCGAAAGTACGTGCTTACATATTTCCGCGCTTTTTCGATTCTTAAAAAATCTATAGACGAAGGAATATACTTATATTATATATCGATACATTTCATCCGCACTTTTCCACTTCCAATCTCTAGTGGATCGGGAAAGCGATCTGGTTAGCTGGAATCAATTGGAATGATTCATAAAATTTGATGTGATCGTACATGGTCACGATATCAATCGGGTTTGTGTGTTGGGAAAGCTTTATTGCGTACTCATATCTTTAGCGCAAAGATTAGTTGAAAATTGAACTCTTATATAGACTATTATGAGTAACTGACAAAGAGAGTGCTACATCTTTGGGTCACCGATTTTCTTATAACTTTGGGAACTCTTTCTATACGTAAAAATATGTGAGAAGCCGCGTCCGTTGAGTCTATGTATAATACTCGTTTTTTCAATAGTTATAGGCTTTTTTTTACAAAATTGAATAAAATGAACGGCTCCCTTACAATAAAAATAGCTTGTAATCTAAGCATTGTACAGTTTTTATAATATTACCAAACTAAAACTGAGAGTAAATCCTATCAAAGAAAAAAAATTTGTTGAAAAAAATTTACCCGTTCATAATTAGTTACGCGGTTTTAAAATTTGCTAATAAAGATACCGATATAATTCTTTTTTTCCAAAAGATGGCTTATTAGCTTATAAAACTTTATCACGGTATAACTTTCGAACGGGTAAACCTTTTCCGACAAATTTTTTTTTATCGAAAGGATTTGATCTCAGCTTTCGTTTGGTACTGCTATAAAAATCCTACAATCCTCAGATTACAAGCTAAATTCATTACAAGAAAGCCATTCATTTAGCCCAATTTTGTGAAAATAGCCTGTAGCTATGGAAAAAATTAGTATTAGACTGAGTGGATGCGGCTTCTTACATATTTTTACGTACAGAAAAAGTTCCAAAAGTTACAAGCAAATCGGTGACCCAAAGATGTGGCACTCTCTTTGTGAGTATTATTCTGATAAACAAAATTTCATAAAGTATATGGCTTGCAGATGTACGAGGCAACATTGCAGCAGTTTAATGGAGACCTCGGATTGACATGGAGGTCATGATTCTCAAAATTCTGGCACTGCTTTGCTGCATTCTTCATCAAACTTCGGGTCAATGTAAGTTGCATAATTTTTACTGCTTTTTACAGTGACGTTCGAAGAAGTGTTGCAATCACGTTGAGTTTTTACATTTTTTCTCGAAAAGCTGAAGCGCGATGTTAAAAAAAAAAATTATTATTGGTTTTTGCTTTTTTGTTGTTGTCACGCTAAGACGACTTCGCGTTCACAAGTACCTGCACAGTAGTTTAACGACCATTTGAATTTGGTCGAGGCACGCGAATAACTAGCGGTTAACTGTATCTAGGTCCCAAATGCTATATAGCTGCTCGAATTTTATTTTACTAGCAAATAGGCATTATGAGGAAAGTCATTAAAATTTTTTCACTTGACATTTGTTTTTTCGAGGTCAATTGAAAACTACGATTTTATGCCTGTAGTAATAAACATTTTCAATTCGACAACTGAATTTTGACGCAATTAAAATGCATAAGCCGCATTTAAAGTGAGTTAATGACATTATTTCACAACAAGTTTACAATTTTAAACGAAAATGCAGACGGAGTCATTGTGTAATATACGTTGTATTTCAATGAAAACAAGCAATGTGTCTGCTATTATTCTTTATGTTAACGTCAAGAATACTAATTTCTTTTTTCATTGAGAAAACGTAAAAGTACCATTCATCTGCAGTAGATCGATATGTAACTGTAGTTTGCTTTAGTGCGGTATTTTTCCTAAACCGATGTGCAATAATAAAAATGCTTGATATAGATATATAACGAAATGAAAATACAAATATTTGAATATCGGCAAGGTGTTGAAAATGGAAATCGAGTGCGTCTGCAAAAGGAAGCGCTGCTGAATTGCCGGTAAATTTCCCGTCATTTGCAGCAGGCGAATCTTTTCCCTGTAAGTGCAATAAAATGTGAAAGAGCGAAGTTCCTTGAGCCGTTGGTGCTATTTACGCCTTCGGTACTTTTTTACGAGACAGTCGTTTGTGAAAACGTATACTGCAGCGCGAAGAAGCTATTATTGTATTCGAATGGGAAGAAACAAGCAAGCAAAGATACATATCCTTCGCGTTGATCGCAGTCCTCCGTTGAGAGAGTCAGGCGCAAAGTTAGCTTTTCCAAGTACTTACTGGAAAGAAAGTGATTGAGCAATTCAAACTATATATATTTCAGTACAATCAACGGCAAAGCTTGTATCAAATGTAGGATGCGATCACTCAAAAAAATTATAGAACTTACGTGTGAGACTGAAAGAAAAGTTTATTAACCCGCGCAGTTGAAAAAGTGGAGGATTTCGTAATAGTCGACACGAGCCGTATATCACTGGACAATAAGCTCATAGCGATCGTCATCGCAGCGAGTAACGAAACGCCGCGCAAGGAAAGGCGCGTCGTAAAAGTATAACACAAAGCCCGCCGAGTCGAATGAGTTATTATCCAGCTTGAGAATCGCGCGCATGCTGCTATTAGCCTACGGTTCGTACGGCCAAATTGGCGATCGACCGGGCGATGCGAGTTGCTTATACATATATATTTTCGGCGAAAGTCCCGGCGGAGCGAGAAAGAAAGAAGAAGAAAAAAAAATGAGTTTGTAGAGCGAGCTAAATAAGGACGTACATAGGTATACGCGGGGGCGCGCGGCACAGAACAGCGGGCAGACTTGACCGGAACTTCGCTCCAAGGAAGCGCGCCAAGCTCCTGCGGCTAACCTGCCTGCCTGCCTGCCGTCCACATGTACATACATACGTATACGCATATCACGCGCTATCATTGTGTTTTATTCTCGGCTTTGCTTGCATATATATGTGGAGCAGTGTTGTGTGCGTGTGCACGTACAAGCGTAAACTACAAATGGAACATCCACTGACTCGCCCGCGCGCTGCCTTATACTCGCGCGCGCTATCGTCTATTCCCTTCGATCCTTATCGGCGAACCAGCTATGTAGAGCTTCAGCAACTCTCGCGTTTTCCAATTTTCGATTTAAGTTTCATTCTCGCTTACATTTTTGTTTTCACTAACCTATCTCATACAAATGATTTTTTTCAATTGCAAAATTAATTTTTCTTTTTTCATTTTTATTTTATGAAACAAATGACAGTTATGGAAGCTCGAACAACAACAACGAAAAAGAACGGTACATTTTTCTGTTATTGTTCAAGCGGTTGCTTTTTTACTTTGCGCAACTCGCAGCTCTAATATATAAGCGCTTTGGTGCATGGAAGCGCTACGTTGTCCGCGGCGGCGGGCAATTAATTGAAAATGCGTTCCATCACGCTGGTTATTACATATTCTCTCTCTACCGTTTTAGCGCGTACATACATATAAAGCGAACGGTTATTATATAAGTCACGCGAAAAACGAATGTTACTAATTGGACCAACGGTACACAACGTAGAATACACACTGCAGCGTTCGCATTTTTCTAACTTTCCGCTTTTTTTTTTTTACTCTCTCGTAATTTTATAATGGAAAAAAAAATTTTTTTTTCGATTCCTATTTTTGATAACGACGCTAGCAAAAATGAGCACTGTAGAAAAATAGTGACACGTGTTATTTGTTGAAGTTCGCACTGGAGAACAAGTGAAATTTGAGAGAGGTGAAGATGACACGTGAGAAACGGGTTTTTCTCGCTGGTGCAGCGGAGCACAATGGGCGCACGAAAAACCGCAGTAACGGCGCGAGCACGCATTTTACAAGAACGAGCCGGATATCGAACCGGCCCTGGGTCACCGCATTATTTCGGACCCTCCTCGTGTGTATATATACATGTACCACATCTCGCGAAGCCCCAGAAACATCGCTGCGCTCTCACGCTACCATTCATTCGCACAATCAATTGTAAATTTCGAATTATTGGTGTATTCCATGATCATTTCACACTGGTCGAGAGTACACCATTGACTTGCAGCTTTCATATTTCGCGAGAGAAAAAAAAAGAACGAGGAAGGTGTAATTTGAAACATTAATACGAATGCACGATCTCTCTCTCGCGCAAACAGGCTATTTTTTTTCGAATTTAAGTGTACAGTGCCATTCGCCAAAAAAAAAATGATAATTGCTTTGTTTTTCTTTCCTCGGCAGTAATACGAGATACGAGATGCTTTCTGGAGAACGGCGCGACAGCGGCCCACCTGTTCGTCAGCGAGGACATGAAGGTCGGCGATACCATCGGCATCCTCGGCGTCCTCGGCGATCCAGGCCCGAAGGGTGACATCGAACTACGACTCAAAGAGGACGACAGCCCGGTCGTGTTCTCGCCCTACTCGCGCAATTTGACGCTCACTCGAACCCTCGATAAAGAGGGCGTCGACGGTCCTGCCAGCGTTTTCATCAATGTTATCTGCGAGAGAAAGCATACGCTCGATCCGGTACGTCGATGACATTCTACGTAGTTTTTGCTGTTTTCTCGTTCGTAATGTATTCTTAAAATTACCGATTATTTTTAGGGTTTCATCATTCCTGTAAATATTAGAGTTACTGACGCTAACGACAATGCTCCGCAATTTATCAATGCACCCTACGTGCTGAATATATCCGAGGTAACGTACTCTTTTATTACTACGTCAATTTATAATAACTTATAGTATCAACGGCTCAAATTGATCAACTTTTGTCTTTGTAAATTAGGTGACTGTAGTGGGAACACGAGTACTGCAAGGTGTTAGAGCAGTGGATGCCGATCAGCCTGGACCTTACTCGACTGTTCAATATTCTATTCTCCCGGGGCCTCATGCTGTAAGTAGACACATTGTTCAATTCATTCGTTCATAAGTTAATACCTGATGATCGATGTTTACAAATCTTTCGAATTGCCTAAACAGCCTATTTTCGTGTATTGCGAAGAGGCTTCGCTGGAGGTAACATTAAAAAGCCTCGAAACTTAATTACGCTGTAAATTATGCTTCTGTGATGACGACAATTTATTACACATAACTGTATGCATGTTCATGTATATTTAAAGAATTAAAAAATTGATGTGAAGAATTAAGAATAGTACAAAATTCTAAGCATGTAAATATCATGTAGCAGAATGATATTTTGTAAATTAAGGTATACGAATAATGTTCAGCAATTCAATCTAAATCACATTATTTGTTTCACAGGATTTTTTCGTCTTTGCAAATGCACTGGAAGGAACGTTGGTTTTGCGCAAACCTCTGGACTATGAAACTCTCAGCAATTTCTCCGTCGGGATTCGTGCGCAAGTAAGGATACAATTTTCCTCCGGCTATCGTTCCCATTGAAAAAATGCTGAATTAAAATAATGGAATATTTTTAGGACCAAGGAAACCCACCGCAATCGTCGACAACCATACTCTACGTAAACGTGATCGACGCGGATGATCAAAATCCTGCCTTTCTCAACGACCAATACAGGGTGTATGTCCCATTGCAAATAAAAACGGTATGTTATTTAGAGACGAGAAATATTTCAAAATTTTATTGTTCAGTTAAATAAACCCAATTTTAATTTTTTTTTTAGAGAAAAATTTTGCGCGTCGACCCAGCCCCGATCAAAGCGGTAGATCAAGATGTTGGCATTAGTGCTCCTGTCAGGTACTCTATACAAGGTGCAATTCTGCCCTTCCTCACGCTAAACTCCGAAACTGCCGATCTGATTGTCATTCGCCCACTGCAAGACCACGAGCTTATTTCTTCGGCAACTCTTGTGATAAAGGTTTGTGATGAAAATGTACCTGCAAACAATTTGCAGAAAATTAATATTTGAAACTGATGTTCTAAAAAAATTGTTCTTTTAGGCAACTCAATTAGACAATCCCGACCGGTATGCCTTGGCGACCGTTATTGTTTCCAGAGAAGGCAGTACAGAAGATGATTCCGTAAATGGTAAGAAATATTATTTGATCAAATTAAAAGTCTACATAGAAGAAATAATTATGCAATGTTGAATATTCAGGAGTGATCGGTGGGCGTCTACCAGTGCGATTTGTACTCAAAGACTATCACGCGAGTGTTCCCGAGAATACGCCATCCGGCAGCGTTATTCTTACTGCGGGTGTCAATAAAATTGATCCGGTACGTTGCACTTTTGAAATATAATAACGTTGAAATATACGTGATGAAATTTTATGAACTAATATTGTTTTTATGCGCTTCTAATTTGCAGAATCTTAAATTTTGGCTAGTTGGTGCTACCGAAGATTTGGAGAGATTTTACATTACAAATTCGGGCGAATTGATCCTCAAGGGTAATTTAGATTACGAGCGAAGGATTCAACATAGTTTTCTGGTTCACGTTACCGATAAGCATAACGTAAGCTTACAGTTTGATGTTAATATTTCGTAACGGTTTGATCAACTAAATTGAATCGATAATATTTATTTTGATTCCAGAATGATACGGCAAGAGTTAATATTTCAGTAGAAGATGTCAACGAATGGGAACCGAGGTTTCGTCATCCAAGATATGAATTTCACGCTAGAACCTTGAGAGAAGGTTCTATAGTTGGTAATTATTCCAATATATTATTTGATTTCAATATGAAATACTTGAACCTTCTATATCAGTGTTGCTTACTTTAGAAAGTTATAATTAATATTAATAATTTTATGTGTCAAATAAAATAAATATTTTTATTTTTATATTTTATAAAAAAATATTCTATTGATTCTCCTCGTTACACCATGATCGTTACGTAGCATTTATACCGTAATGTTTACAGGTAGACTTGAAGCTGCAGATGGCGACCGCGGTGATCGAGTTTCATTATCTTTAAGAGGACCTGATGCGAGGTAATTTTCAATAAGTTTAATGAAATATTTCAAAGATGTTCATTTAAGTAAATTCCGAATGTCCTCAGGTCGTTTGAAATTCGTGATAACGGAGAACTGATTCTTCGATCGATGGGACCATTCAACGGTAGCATAGCTCGTTTAGTGGCAATAGCTTCCGACACGGGTAAACCTCCAAGGTAATTGTAACTTATGCTCATAATTTCCAATGAAAAAATAAAATGTAGTAATTATGGATCTCATTTTTTGGTAGATCGAGCATGATACCAGTGATAGTACATCTGCCGGATATAGCCAGTACAACGCCAGTGGCGGCGAGAGCAGCTCCCGCTTGGCTTGGCAGCAGCGTTTTATTGGTCGCGGTATTTGGTGCTGTTCTTGGCCTCCTTGGAGTTGTTATATTAATTCTCATTTTGTACATTTATAAGCAGTAAGTCGATTATAACATTCACTTAATATGCGTATGCAGAATGACGAGATGCTAAGGACGTGTAATGATTTTTCAGTAAAAGGCCAAAGAGCGGAGGATCGGTAAGTTCCGTTGGCACGGGATACAGAGAAAAGTCGCCGGTTCCCTCGGCTTTGAGCCCGACACCACAGATATTAGGAGCCAGTATCTTACAGGACACCTTGGAAATATCCAGGGAGAGACGATGCGTGTCCAATGACATTGACAATCCGGTGTTCGGAGAAGACAATGACAGCTACAACGCTACAATCAAAAGTAAATTGAACTCGTCAACTGTCACTGTGTCGAGCAATGTTTCTTCATAAATTGTTGTAATAGACGATAATCCCGACGAATAGGTGTCATATCGAACCGACAAATGCCGCTGTACTCGAGGCACAAAGTGGCGCCTGCGCCCGAGCCACCCGTTCTGTCGGCGACCTCGAATATACCCAACGTCGGCGGCCTCGTGCAGAACATGAACGACCTCAGTGCCCGTAGCAACATCAACAATTTGGAAACGGCCTCGCAAAACTCCTCCAACTTCTCGGGGGATCCGCCGGACTCGCTGGCACCAACCTGGCCTGCCGAATCCATGTCCAGGCGAGTCAAGAAGCTCTCGTGGGACGACGATGATCGGGTAAATTGCATGGCTTTCTTCTATACATTTTTCAACAGTTTCAACAACGTCCGCGCCGTTACATACTTTTCTTTTTCGTTAGTTCGGTTCGATGGTTGAATTTTACAATTTGACTGATTTACTTCCTTCTGTTGTTGAGCAGACGGTGGACAGCGTGGAAATAGCAGCGGAAGCTCGAGCAAGCACCAGCCACGCCAACAACGAACAGCTGAATCTGACCGTGTACTTTTGAGCTTCCACTTGATCGAGAGACTTAATCGAATTCTCTCATGTTGTACAGATATAATTGCTACGCTGTGAAATTAATTACAGTCGTGCTGAAAGTACTTTGTATGTACACTTACACTGTTTAATAAAAACTTATCTCATACACAAACGCCTACGCTAAGTCATTTTTTCTTGATCTACACTACTTTCACGAGACGAGGAGGAATCGATACAACAACTTTTTGCTTGGCTGCTTCGCTGTAGACCTATAATAAATCTGGAAATCAGGATTAGTAGGTCGGATTCTTTTTTCAATAATACATTTATTGATGTGTAATAATAATGTAGTAGAACGATTAACAAATAAGATATAATTTTTTTTTATTCATAAGTTAGGGATTAGAAATTCGAAAAAAAAACGACAAATGATAATAGAACATATTTAAAAATAATAGCGAGTAAAACTTCAAGTATCGCGATACATAGTTTCTTATTACTACTAATGAAAGTATAAGTAGTACCTCAAAACAGGATCTCCAAATCCGTTCGAACCATTATCTAAAAGCTGTACAAGTGTATAATAAGGCTAGTAGGTTAATCGATGTTGGAAGTCTTTACAAACTCGAAATTACGAATCGCGTTGACAAAATTGATCTTGGTACCAATGGTTTTTCGCAATTTGTGAAAATCGCACAGTTATGGGCAACTTCATTTTTTACGCAACTGTATACGGTTCCGAGAACATTTTGCCTGCATGTGTAAATATCGATGTCACTTCTTCAGTTTCACAACGGTGTATAGCCTTCGGGTTTCCCGTATATTACTTGCAAAATGATGCTTTCTCAAATTGATAATTTGACTTTTTTTTTGTAAAAATTAATTTTCGCAGAGCTATACTTATTACTGGAACCACTTTTAGTTTATTTGGAAAGCAAGTGTTACAACAGATTCAATTAATTTTGAGTATGAATACTAAAAACTAGGTGTTTTTCAAAAATATCAAAAAAGTATACCGATAATCGTAGCAATAATGATAGGCGTATCTACCGGCGGAAATGTAATGTTAATCGGTACAGGTTGTCAATTATTATTTGTCAGCTCGCAAAGTGTATATCATTGATATAATAACGGTTTTTCCAATAAATGTATAACGGGGCGCTAGATCAAAAAAGAAAAGGAGACGTCAAGTCAGCGTCGAGGAGGAAGCAAAAAGGCGTCCGCTTTCTCAGTACGAGATCGGCGGTCCAGCGGCGGCGACAATCACTGCACGCGCGCATCCGTCTCACCCGTTGCGGGCGCGGCTCTCAAACGAAGTGACAATAATCGGCAATTATATTTCGGTAGGTCGCTCGCTCGCGCACGGACGTCATCGCTGTCAAAAAAAAGAAGAGACCTACGCTCTTACACTTACATGCAGAGAGTTAAGCTGCGAAGGCAAAAGAAAGTGTCGCTTATGTGCGTTGGCGCGCGCGATCACGAGCTGCGGCGGCGGGCGGTGGGAGAAAGTGGCCCGGAGCGCGGATCGCGGGCGCCGCCGTCGCGCAGTTGGTTTTCAGGATCATCGCGGCAAGGCCGATCACGGATCGACTTCTTCACTTCGAGATCAATATTGCGAGCTCAGTCTCTTTGCGATGGACGCCGCGCGCGCGTTGTCCTCTTGAGTGCCGGCTAATTCCTTCCTCGTCTTTTGTCGTCAGCGTGTGAGTGACCTTTATGCCTAACTTCATTCTCGGTTTATTTGACGCGATTGCAACGACCCACTTTTGCGGCAAATCATTCGCGCGTCCAAATTCCCTAGTTTTCTTCTTGTCAGTTTTCCTTTGAATTTTAAATTAACGTAGCGACAGAACAATTATTGCTAAATTTACCTATAAGCTGCTATAGTCGCAATTCCGTGCGAAATATATTAAGTAAACGACTATATGAACCAGTGCAAGTAGCCGATAGTTTAAAAGCAACAAACAACTCATCTGCGTAAAGCGCCACACGAACGCTCTCCAACAATAACGTAAATTTCTCGAAAATAGACGTAGAAAGATAAACCTTGACGCAGCGAAGCACGGAATTTCCAGGAGAAAGTTTGAGTCGTTGGTGTGTGTAGGACCTTTCGCGCGCGCCGCGCTATGCAAATTTCCACGCGATCTGCGGGCCTGAGCCGCCGCTCATTATATATACCATTTCACTCTCGAGATAAAACGTACTACCTACAAGTTTCCTTATCCTCCGACGTTTCATTACAACTAATTATTTAATCGACGTTTAACGTATTCTTGTTTCAGAAGCCATCAGCCATGCCAAAGATTCTTCGTATTCTCATCTTCGCTGCGACGTTCAGTGCTGTTTTCGCTAGACAAGGTAATTTTTTTTTAAATTTGTTAATTCGAATGACTCATTCTTCATTGAATTTTCTTTAAAATAATTTACGACAGGATACGATAGAATCCTTGTGCAATCTTCTCCTAACATTTCGCGGAGATTCGGAACTCGTTTTTTTTCATACCTTTATTCGTAAAACTTTCATCTAAAAAAATGACAAAACGTGTTTTAGCGCGAGAGCCGTCATGGAACGAAACAATAGTAGGCGGAAGCATAAATGCGCCAAAAACGAAATCGATTGGCCCCTGGAGCGAAATCCTGGAAGACTGGGTCACTTCCGCCGCTGATAATTACAGCTCCCGAAGTTCACGGGTGATGAAGCTTGGCGACACGACCCTCAAAGTGCAGACCACTCATAACAAAGGTCCGACCAATAAGCGAGACGTCTCCGAAACCGATCTCTATCTGCTTGGTAAGATATTTTATTAATTTGATAGTTGAATAAACGTGTTGAATTATTACGGAATGTTTTTAACGTTATAAAGCTTAAATTGGCTCTAAACTAATCAATGTGCTGTAGTGTAATGATTTACCGACTAACCATCATCGCCGTAGAGTCAGTGTGTTTTATTTAGTGAAAGTATAAGCAATTAGCGCATAAGTATACGGCGAGTATAGTTTCATCACTGTCTAGCCGACACAATAGCCACTCGCGTCATTCTCAATCATTGAGAATGAGAACGAGCTATCCTAATAATTATAATGATATGTAATTAAATTATCGTAAACCATGACAGGAGCGATCGAAAAACTAGTTTACCGGGTGGACTTCTTGGAGAAGCGCTTGAAAAGAGCAGAGGAGCTTATATACTACGTCATCGCCGGCAACAACAAGTCGAAAGGTACACTACAAAAAAAATTTCTTAAATTAAGTAGTATTTTTTCTTAAAATAAGTATGCAGCAAATTTAAGTAGTCCA
>JAWWMK010000040.1:11280075-11313028 GCA_035047105.1 Galeopsomyia nigrocyanea
GACAAAAATATAGAAAAGCCGGAAAAAAGTAGTTCCTGTGGACTTTTCTAATGTTCACGAGCATTTTCCGGCACTATGTACTTCAAGGAAGAAGGCGAAAAAATTCCGAAAGCTCTAGCATTATTGGAAATGATTGTTACAATTTTTTTTTGCCATTTTAGGCTTCAAGAATCGGCATTTTTTTTATAGATTTCGTCATATATGTTCCGTGTTTTATAGATCGAGAATTTACCTATAACCCTAGATTAATACATAAAAATATATACAAAACAACTATAATTACAAATTATTTTCATCGAGAAATGACTCTTTTGCAATGGAAATAGCTTGTAATATGAGCAACGTAGAATGTTCACAATATTATTCAACGGAATGTGAAATCTATAAACCTTTCGATGAAAGAAAATTGAAAAAGGTTGAACAGTCACAAATTGATGCAGCAACGAAATTCATTTGAATAACAAGTCACTTTTTTTAATAAAGCAGTTTATTCAAGATCTAATTCTTTCTATCTAGCACATTTTTTAAAGATCTGATCTCAGATCATTATGTGGCAAAATAGATATAAAAATTTAAATATACGGTACGCTCCTTGTAAGATAATATATGATATCTATTTAATCAATTCCTTTTAAAAGTTCGGTATATTAAAAATTTTTGATAAAAGATAAACTGCAGATAAATAAATATAAATAATACAACACTCGCTTTATCAGAATAATACTTTGGAATCGCAGAGTTATCAAATTGGCTATGTTTTATGAATTATTTTATTGATAAATGCTCATAAAATATAGCAAACATTTATTTGTTCCGCATTTGCCTATCGTTAGTTTTCAATTTAGGTAGATGCGCCAACATTCTTTATAAAATGTAATAGAATCACTGCCTAGGAAGTTGTGAAAAATTAGAAGATGAAGCAATAGGTAATTTAGTATATTATTCTGGTAAAAATGTGACGATTAATAATTTAAGTAAAGTTAATTAACCATCCGTATTCTTCGTAAAACATGTTGAAACTACCTATTTACGACCTAATTTTGTTTTGTTTCAGGTAAGCTTCACTATTTCAATACTGTGAGTATAAAGTATAGCAAGTATTTTCTCACGACAAAATTGAGCTCTTACCGATTCAATAAACAATCAATGGTAATATTTTCTTTATTATTGTTTACTCGTACAAATAATTATAAGAGGAGAATACAGGCCATCAACTCAAATGTTTGCAAATTGTTTTACATGACTTGATTAACTTGAATCCTTTGAGGGTTTAGTTGCGTCGCTGGAGTTTAAAAAAAGTTATCGACGTTTATCGTTTCAAATGTCAACTTTGATGTTTCAGCTTTATTATGAAAATTTTTAGTGTGTGCCAGATCTTCATGACGTAATTAGTTTAAAGTCCGCTCGCGCAACACCAATGTTATTTTTAAGTATTAATCTCTACCAGTAAAACAATGAGTGTCAACTTATCAATACAAAGTGAAAGACACAATTCTTTCAGCAATAGTAATTATTGTAATATTAGGTCGTTTGTATATTAAGGAATAATTAAGGAACGAAAACTTATTTACGGAGTGACGGTCGTAGTTGCAAATAGGTTGGAATAAGAAAGCGAGTGAGGGAAAGAACGAGAGCTGAGAGTGATTCGTTAGTAAGGTACGTGCTTCCGAGTCGAAAGTCAAACATAGGCAAGATAGAAAGGGAAAGAGATAGCGAGAAAGAGAGATGGAGAGTCGCTTCATTACTTCGC
This sequence comes from Galeopsomyia nigrocyanea, assembly GCA_035047105.1. NCBI lineage: Eukaryota > Metazoa > Arthropoda > Insecta > Hymenoptera > Eulophidae > Galeopsomyia > Galeopsomyia nigrocyanea. The sequence goes on from JAWWMK010000040.1 coordinate 11,281,826, forward strand.
ACGCAGAAAAAGCTATCCAACGGCCGTTAATAGCCACACGAAAGTCACGCACATATTGGCCCTAAACTGAAAATTAAAGTAAAAAATCTAGGTGAAAACACTTGAAAATTGAATCGACAGACTAATATACTAAAATTGTTGAAATTGGACAAAGTGATCATGAAACTTAGCTTTTGTTTTCATGGAAAATATCGATTATTCGTGAAATTTTTGTTGGATGATTATTTTTTTGTCAGAATAATGTACTAAGGGCGCTTATATGACGAAATCCTTTTAAAAAACACACTTTTCTGGGGTCTAGAAAGGAAAAATTTGTTTTTAATGCTAAGGCTTTCGGACCTTTTTCCTCTTCTTTTTGAAGGTACGTAGTGTCGGAAAATGCTCGTGAACGTCGAAAAGTCCTCGGGAACTATATTTTTTCAGCATTTTTCCGATATTAATAACAAACTAAAAATGTAATTATTTTGCAATTTTTTGGATAACATGTCACCGGATAATTATTTTTGAATGAAACTTTTTTCTACGTAAAGGTTTTCTTTTTGCTATCATTTTGATTGGTCAAAAATGTTTCTAGCGGTCTTAGAAGCCAAGAAATCAATATTTGAAAAATTCCGTTTTTCGACTATTTTCTGTGAGAAAAGCCCATTTGATTATAATGAGAAAATGCCGAAAAATTAGTTCCTGCCAGTGGTGGGCAGTAACGTCTTTATTTAACGGCGTTACTCGTAACGTCGTTACAGAATTTTTAGAAAGTAACGACGTTACTTGTAACGTCGTTACAAATTTTTCCAAAAATAACGTCGTCACGAGTAACGTTTTAAATGACATTGTAACGACGTTACATGTAACGACGTTACTTTTTAAAAATTTTGTAACGAAGTTACACGTAACGTTGTTACAGAACGACGTTACTTCCAGAAAATGTGGCTTCGTTACTTTCAATACAACTATCTAGCCGTCGAGTAGGATTCTACAAAAGCTTGAGCGACTCGAACTTTCAGTCTCCCGAGATGTATTGGGTAGCCTAAAAAGATAAATTCGGATAAATTATACACTGAGAAAAAAATCTTCTGGTAAGAAGAAGATTCTTCGTGTTGCAAGAAGATTTTCTTCTCAAAATAGCTTCAAAAGAAATCCTCTTATAACAAAAGGAATCTTCTTGTTACAAGAGGATTTTTCCCTCAGTGAAGAGGACACCTTCTTGTATCAAGAAGAATCCTCTTGTTACAAGAGGATTATGTTCATCTTGTTATCACAGAACTATTTTTTACAATGTACCAATAAATACTTAATTTATTGTGTACGAAGGATGTAAAGGGGGTCTTTTGTGACCTAGGGTGCAATTGCAGCACGAGCCGAAGACCACTGCGTTGGTCCACACTGAAAAAAATAGTACTCTTATAACAAGAGGACAGTAATTTTGAAAAAATACTCTTGTAATAAGAAGAAATCCTCTTATTACAAGAAGGTGTCCTCTTGTAGTAAGAGGAATCTTCTTGTAACAAAAAGATTCCTCTTGTTACAAGAGGAATTAATCATGACGTTATATTGAGAAGAAAACCTTCTTGTATCAAGAGGAATCTTCTTGTTACAAGAGGATTTTTTTCTCAGTGCACCATTCAAATAAGCGGCGCTTTAGGTACACTCAAAAAAATTGCACTCTTATAACAAGAGGACAGTAATCTTGAACAAATTCCTCTTGTAACCAGGGGATTCCTCATGTTACAAGAAGGTGTCCTCTTCACTGAGAAAAAAATCCTCTTGAAACAAGAAGATTCCTTTTGTTACAAGAGGAATTTAATTTTGAGTACAATCATTTTGTGACAAAATTATTCCTCTTGTAACAAGAATAATTTCCTCTTACGACAAAAGGATTCTTATTGTTACAATAATATTTCCTCTTGTACCAAAAATAATCCTCTTGCTACAAAAAGAATAATTTTGCAGCTATAATGAGATAAAAATCCTCTTATGTCAAGAGAAATCTTTTTGATATTAGAGGATTTTTTTTTCACTGTAAGCAAATTCGCAAAAATCTTAGATGCGCAATAAAAATTTTTTTGCGAAAGTAACGCGTTACTTTTTGTTGTAACGTCGTTACAATAACGCGTTACTACTATAACGTCGGTACTGGTAACGTCGTTACAAATTTTTCTAAAAGTACGTGACGGTAACGTAACTTCGGAGTTGCCCACCACTGGTTCCTGCCGACTTTTCAAATGTTCACGAGCATTTTCCAACACTATATACCTTCAAAAAAAAGAGGAAAAAGGTCCGGAAGCCTTAGCATAAAAAAAAAATTTTGCCATTCTAGACCCCAGAAAAATGTGTTTTTTGTTAAGGATTTCGTAATATATGTGAAAACTGTACATATTACATTTATTTTTATTTTTCTACGAATGTGAATATTTCAAGTTAATTTCTTCGCATCATTTCATTGCTCCTCGTACGAAAAGCCCATGCTTTTTCACACTGTTATTTAATTTACCAGTTGAAGCGATACAGTTGCAATTCGAAAAAAAAACTTCATACTAATTTCTCATGAGAAAGTGAGAAGTTATTGCAAAAGTCTTATGAAATAAATCCAGAGAAAATTGATTGGAAATGCCGTAAAACCGAAGTTAAGAAGAGTTAAGAAAATTCGAAGAGTTAAGAAAAAATCAAAATTAGATAAACCATGTTGGAGAATAAACTCGCTTAACCATAATAAAAAAAATGAAAAAATGCGATGATTTACAGCTATGCGCGTGAAAGCAGTATCTGGAGTGAAGCAAGCAAGCGAGAGAGAGAAAGTAAATACATGTATGAGTGTAAAGTGCGAGAAGCAGCGGGAAAATGAAAGTATTGTTTATGTTTGCGGTGCGTTTACGAGGGCATTAAATATGGTATACAGAGGTAGAGGCGTGCCGGCCGAATGAAAACGTGAATAATGAAGGGTGCGCGCGTTGCGCTGAAAAAAAGCGCCGATAATGAGGTAAATAAATAAGGAGTGGGAGGCAAGGGGTAATAAAGAGAAGATGTTGCGGTGGTGGCGGCGTGCAAAATATGAGAAACGGCGGACAGAGTTGCTGGATAGATAGAGAAGAGAAGGAATGGGAGCACAGGCAGCTGCAGTCGAGTTAGGCCGGTGCCGAAGGCGCTCGTTAATTTGGGGCCAAAATAGGTGCTCACGCTGTGCCTAAGGGCCGACTAGACGGAGTGCGAGCGAGACAGAGCACGAGCGGCGCATTTACGCGATATAACATAGTTAGCAACATTGGAAATTACAGCTCGTACGCGAAATTACACGTCTCGAGCGGCCTCCCAGGCCAACTCTCCGTATCCATTTGCGTTTCCGCGTCTGCGCGCCCGCACCCGCACCCGCCCGCTCGCGCCTGCACCACCCGCGCGACATGCGACACAACACTGATCACCTCTCTCACCCCCGCGCTGCTGCGTCTACACATACCTATAACCTACCATCTTACCACTACCGTGTTTATGTATATAACCAGAGCGCCAAAGTACCGCGCTAAACTAACACGACTTTCTGATCATTTCGTCGACCTGTACTTTCTGCAACTTGCAGCTCCATTCATTCAGAAACGAGCAATACCATTGCATTAACGAATCATACTCAAATCTTAAAGCAATATAACCGGACGAAATCCCGCTGCGATCAAAATTTTCCTCTGAATGCATTCACTCGCCGACATTTGCATTCGACCTCGTCTTAATTATAGGGGGTCTAGCGTATACTTATGGACTGCGAAGTTTGAAATGCTCCAAGGAGAAAAGGAAGAAAATCAGCGAGGAGGCGTGAAACGGAATTAATGAGAACGAGAGAAAGAGAACGAGGTAAATGTGGCGAGAGAAATCCGGAAGTAGGCAATGAATCAACGAGCTGCAAACTATTCCGATTCCATCCACTCGACTCCCTTTTTTCCACTATTCGCTCTCACGTCCCTTTTCTTCGATTCGCTCTCGTTTACTTAGGGGAATACAAACTTTGCACTATCCAAATTTATTATATCTGCTTTGTTGACAATGGAATGCTATTGCAGATACGTGCATTCTACTTCAACGGAAGCATCCGATTGATTTTCTATGAATTTGGCTTCTTTTTTTTTAATCAATCGAATAAAAAATGCAATGCAGGTTGATTTACTTACGCGTTTTTTCGATCGGCATTTTTTACCGCGATGACACATAATTAGCGATTGCTGGCATGCAAAAACTAAATTTAAATTAAGATCGGGTGAATAACCGTTGCTGAGCGTTAGCTCATATTGTATCGGAAGTAGCGCGTTTATATTTAAACTTTGAATAAATTTATATGCAAACATACCGGAAGTAGCGCGTTTATATTTAAACTTTGAATAAATCTATATACAAACATCGAGATCGAGTTATTTGTATCAACGGACATATAAAAACATTTTTAGATTGAATAAACTTGGCTGCTCGCCATATTTTTTTTATTTTATTGAACTTTTATTAAAAATTTTTCATAAATACTCTATCAAAAAAAAAAGTCATAAGTAAGTAGTTTTTAGCCATTTTATATAATTCACGGAAAAGTAACAAACGATGTTCTCGAAGAAGTTCTAGATCACGCGGTCTAGCAAAAAATAATTCTATAAAAATTATTCTTAAGAAGAAGGGCAACTGAACTACAAAAATACATCACGCGAAAAGACAGCACCACATTTAAAAAGAAATACTGCGAACGATTTGAGCAGAGCGCTTCTTGAGTTTTTTACTATTTGGTGAACTGGATTCAAAATTAACAGTATTGCATTTTCGATGATTTTACAAATTCAGGTCAGTAAATTTTTGACGCATTTACGATTTCATCTGTCGCTAAAATATTCCTAATTATCACGGAGCCGTTCTTATTCGAAGCGATTGATATGACGGACATTCGATGCATAGTTACCATAGCAACAAATTTTTAGACAAATAGACTTGTGATTACATATGTCACGAATTTCACTCCTGTATCGATTTATAGGGACAGTTATTCCAGGCATTTTGAAAATACCACTGCAAATCGAGAAATAATATTACGGGAAATAATTTTAGTTGATTTCTATCAAATGAATAACTCGTACATTAAATGTTGCAGGCGGTTTTTCTAGCCCGTTAGTTGCAAACAACGCGAGTCGTATTAATTCCCAACGAATATTTTGTGTGAATATTATTTTTCTAAAGCACGTTCCGTTGGAATGTGTGTACTAGATTCCGAGATATGGAATGTAATTGGCGATTCTGTATACCGCGCTAGTGGATGATGTAGTCGTAAAGAAGCCGTAAAAATTCCACGTAGTTTATTTTGAAATGCAAGTAATCATGAACAAAATTGCGATTTCGACAATTTTGTAAAATAGTCGTTATAATCGTAGAAGTAAAAGGATTGTTAATTGCAAGTTCGGAAGAGATCGGGAGTAAAAACTATTCAAAATAAAATTTAAAATAAACAAATCCGTTGTTTTTTTATAACAGCTGGTTATTCCGAAAAGTCAATTAGATGTTACAACGAAAAATAAGCTATTTCCATTCAAAGAATATGATTATTTGATAAGAGTATGACGAATAAAAAATTTGCGCGAAATATTTTGGAGCGAAAATACGGATTATGTTTGGATTTCAATTGCAATGGAATTTCTAACAACGGGATAAAGCTTGGAGCTTTCACAAAAAATGATAGAAATAATGTATCACGGGCTATGAGCTTTTTGACGAGATAGTTGTGTATGAGTCTTTGTGCAGAAAGAGAATTTGTAGAGCGCGAAAAGCGAGGCATCCCGTTCAGAGTGATTTGCAGTGAAGCTTAACCTTCATTCACAGCCTCCCATGTGTGCGTACACAACAGAGGGGCCGAGCGGGCAGCTAGCCGTCACTTTTAATCAGCCGCAATGTCCATTTGTAGCTTGCCGCTGGCTAACAGGCTGATGTTACACGCGTCCATCACTGGCCCGTCATTATGCAGTAATGTTCGAATTTATGCGTTGAACGACTACGTGCTGCATCTCTTCTCTCTCTCCCTCTCCGGGTTATATGCCTTGCTCCAGCCATCAATGGATCCCATCAAAATACTCGTACAAGCATAGTGCTTCTATACTCTTTCATTTATGCTCCATCTCTCTTCTACATTTTCAATTTTCAACAAAAAGAATATTGTGTACAAAATAATGTGAAGTTATATTTCATTTGAGAGTAAATAAATTGCCAGGTAATTAGCTTTCCTTTGAATTAGTGAACACGCATTTAATTATCTTCAGTAGCTTTCGGGGCAAACATTATCTCTGTTTTAATTACTTTTAAATAATGGGATTCTAAAAAATTTTCATCAGTAGTAAATGCAAATGCATTTCCTACAGTTTCTATTCGTCCTTCCTGTAGGCCACGTTAACATTCAATTTTAGAAACTAACACAAAATCAGCTTTCATATACAATATTCTAATCAATACCCCGTTCGTCCACTTGTCTATACATGAAGTACACGCGAGAAAATGGGGTAGAAAGAAGCCGCGTTTATAACTGGAATTACAATAACGGCGTATGAAAAATTCAAAAGTAAACTCTCTTATATATTCAATGCTGATGTCGCATCTACATATCGAATTCAAAAACTTCAAGCTCTAGCACCTGACAAAGAAACACGTTACCAAAACCCGCGGGAAAAAAAATAGAGACATATGAAATATGTACTTCAAAGTGCGAGTGAATTCAGAATCCCGTTGGGCATATACCAAAATAAAAGGTACACGTTTTCAAGACTAGACCAGATATGTACCTCTATGGTTTAGGGATCGCTGAACATGAATGCGCTGCCTGCGTCGGACCGCATTACGTCAGATTCAAGAGAGATTCAAATCAATTTCATATATTCTATGGAAACATTTAGATTTTGGAGAAATTTGTGAACCATCATTTTTTACTTATTGTACGAACCTTTTTCAATTCAATTTTTTTTACAATAAAAACCATTTTTAATTCAATCAATAAGTCTCACTTTTTACATTAGTAGCCACTAAGGCGCGCCTCGCGTGCAGATTGCAGATTGTAATAATTCAATTTTGAACGTTCTATACAATTTCAAATTTCGATATGAACCAATTCGAACGTCCTAAATTCGATACTATCTGACTTCACTTCGTCTTTTTTTTATTATATAGTGGATTAAGATGTCCATTTAGTTGTGGATAAATACATGAAGTAAAGCGAAACTAGTTCAATGATTCTCTCGGGGAAAAATCATCGGCTTTTTCTTGTTGTATAATGTACTATTTATTGGTATTATGTCTAAATAGTTCAACCTACATTTATATGTTGTATCCAGAACTGCTTACGTGAAGATCTGGCATATACTCGACGTTGATATTTTTTAACGAAAGTATTTGATCTGAAATATGTAGCGTTTTATTTAAAAAAGAATATTATTTTCAATATAAAAAGAAAGAATCTTATTTAGACCCTCAGCGCATATACAAAGAATCTTATTTAGACCCTCAGCGCATATACAAAGAATCTTATTTAGACCCTCAGCGTATGGCAAATAGGTAAGTTTGTTTATCGTGCGTTTTTGTGCGTGGCTTCGCGAAAATCTTGGTTTTATCGTAAGGATCAGTTTTCCTTTCTCAATTTTGATCAGCGTGAAGATACCAGGCAGAAGACGTCGATAAACAGCAGGTTAGAAAGAAATTTGCGGCATTAGCAAACAGCGTGGAAATAAAAGAGGAAAAAACGAAAAGAGAGAGAGAGAGAGAGAATGAGAGTAGCATCTTTATTACGCCTTAGGGTCGGGAACCCTGTCTGACTTTTTGACATATACAAGATAACAATTCAGCCAGTTTTAATAATACTGGCAATAATAAGAAATAGATTATGTGTTTTACAATATATCATAATTAATATTTTACAATAAATATATAACAATTTCGACAAATAAAAGACTAAAGTTACGCTTCGGTACACAAAGATACAGAAATATGTACGAGACAAGCGGTGACAAATAAATGATGCGTAAGAAAAGAGTACAAGACAAAGTAGTACATATGAAATACAGTGCTGCTCTCTCTCAATACGCTAATGAATAAGCACTGCATTAGAATGATAAATATGAGTTACAATTATTACATAGAGTAAATTGCAGACGAATAGCGAAGAAATTTTTAGATTAACAAGATCTCTTTCAGAGTAAATCGCTGTATACGAAGACTGGTTCACTTTCCTTAAATAGACGACACCATTACGTACGATTGGTGGTGTGCAGCCTAAAGACTTATAAATTTTACGAGCTTTGAGTAACAATAAGAATGTGGATTTCGGAAGTAAGTTCATGACATTAATTTTACAACTATCTTTGATTCCAAAAATAGTCTGCGCGTTTACATTTTTCAGCGATTTGATTCGATTTGCAAATGTATCGCGTATGTGTGGCGAGCTGAATTTGACAACAAAGGCAGACCTTTTTTCTGAAGTATTAGTCGGCTTGGACGTGGCGCTAGACTTCGTTATCCAACTTCGCGTTGAAGTGATATGCCTAATAATACTAGATAAGCTCGCAAATATAAGCAGTCGATTTAAAATTTCAGTTGGATGTATGTGTGACAAGATGGTACTCCAGAGATAAGCAACTCGCAAGGGTCGTGTACGACTGTAGTTTCGGTATTTGAGCTCGTTACGCATGGACTTGTATTTGCAATAGCTTGTCGATTGAGTGTTGTACATGTATTGGACTTGAGCTGTGCTATTTCTTTTTCCAAGTTAGAGACGCGATTTTGCAAGTTTTCATTTGTTGTACTGACTGTGTCTATCGTCTCTGAAAGAGCTTTACGTGACTTCGCAAAAGTGGTAGCTAATTCTAAATGCGCAGTGCTTAAATCGCGAATCAAGCCGATAAAATTTGTCATGATCTTTTTATTCACACATTTAAATTCGGCTTGCATTACAAAGTCACCCATTTTGAAAAGCGCGCGAGACAATACTTTCAACTGGTGAAAAGCAAGAAAGCTTCAGCAGCAGCGGTCGACGGGTCGAGCGCAGAGCGAGATGCCGAAAACGAATCGATCAGCTGTTGACAAGAAAGCCAGCTGATGCGAAACTTAAAGGCGAACCTTTAAGACACGAGCGGATCACACCAACTAAGTATTCGGCCGTTTGATGTGCTTGAGGCGCGCGAGCGGTGTTGTCAAATCGCGGTAAATGCGAGCACAGCTAATGAATGACTTGCGGAAATTTACCTAATTTAGCGGACAAATTTAATGGCAGAGTGCACCGACGTCAGGATGCACAGAAACAATGGTCCCAATGAGATAGGACAATGATGCCGAGAAAGAAAAAGATCATGCAGTTTTCGCAAGAAGTAACGATCTCTCACACGCAATTCGCAAAACATCACACAACAGTAGACAGGCGGGCAACTACGTCAGTAGACAGGCGGGCAGATACGTCAATGGTCTGCATTACAGGAGATGCATCGCAGAGCAAGTGGTGATGTGGCTGATGTGGCGACGTGCATCAGGTGGATCATGCAGTCATGGAGAGCTTCTTGAGCAAAAGTGAGAAAGTCTTGTGTTGCCGTCGGCGCAGGCAGCGTAGCAGGTTGGATGATTCGCAGATTTTGAAGATGGCCGCAAACACATTGACATCGTACACACGCGCAACGATTTGACAATTTCGCAGATTTATAATAAATATGTCACAAAAACGGTACAATGAAGACTCACAAATTTATGACAGAGCACAAAACTGAAAACGGGTACAAAAACGAATACAAACTATAAGTAATGCCAAAGCAAAAGCCGAGAAGACGGGAGCGATCGAAAAAGACGTCCGCACACTTCGAGAGAGAGAGAGAGAGAGAGAGAGAGAGAGAGAGAAAATGAGACAAAAGCAAGCGGAGAAAGAGGGGTAGAGATAGGGTAGGGTGGCTCTCGATGTAGCATCGAATTCCTCAATTTACAGAGGCATTAGCGCGCTACGTGAGTTTGCCCAGCTCGCTGGGATTTAATTCTTCTCTACCGGCCAAACACGAATTTCCAGTCGTTCTATCGATGCTCTTCGAGTAGCTCTCGCTCTCTCGGCCGGTGGCTTCGCAGCTATATCTCCATGCTCGTGGCGCGCTTTCGCGCTCCGAGGAAAGAAAGTAAAACGTGTATAGGAACGTTGCGGGCGAGCGAGTGGCTTTGCGAGAGAGTGAGAGAGCGACGCGCGCCGAGCGCAGAATAGTCGTGCACGAATCCCATGCGGGCACCTGGACCACCAGTGATCCGCCTAAATGGATTCGTCCTGCGGAAGACATGCCGCGCGCGCTCCATCTCCATCTCCCCTGTCGCTCCTTCTTTGCTTTACTATCTCGCCTAGCGTGTCAATGGCTGCTGTGGTTTTGCCAGGCTCTTCAGCTTCTCTCACTCTCTCTCTCTCTCTCTCTCTCTCTCTCTCTCTCTCTCTCTCTCTTCCTGGCTGTCTAAACTCCGCTAAAAAAAAACTGTCAACTTTTCTTTTCGCCCCTATCCATAAAACAAAGCATTTACGCCCAATTCCAATAAGCTCTCGTTTTTTTTCCAAATGGAATTTACTACCTCCCAACGATGTGCCTATCCATTCTCATTTATTCCAAATGAGTTTTCGTTGGAATTGCTTCAGATTGAACAAGTTAGCCGAAAGTTAATAAAATTTTCTTCCGGAATAATTGTCGTTTGTTTCGATAAAAAAACTCCTTGCGAGCGAACTGTACGCCCCGAGCAATATTTCACTTTGTGCGTGCGGTCGGACCTTTATTAATGTCACGAACAATAATAAATTGTAAAGTTGTGTTAAGCGAATTGAAAAATAAAACGTATATACGCGGGGGAGAACGTGCGCGTAGTTGCGAAAGTGTGAAAATAAACGATGAGGTCGGTGGGGTTGGGGGTCGAGTTTAAATTGGCGGTATCGCGCGTTGCCCATCGGCTGTTATTCTTTCGACAACATTTACAGGTTCTCGTGCGAGTGAGCGGCGGGCTCGCGTGCGATATCGCAATCTTGACGATCTGGTTACGGCCACGAGGCGCAATCTAGCCAGCCGTGTCTGCACTTATACACCGTTAAGTCGGAAAGCCCCCCCCCCCCCATGCATATATAGCATTGGTGATTACACGCACTCGCCCCGTAGCACACACTCGACTAGTAGTAGCAGCGCGCGATAGCTGGAATTAATGCCGTTCGACTTGTACCTCTCGCCACCAGTTTGCGATATCGCCAAATTCCATGACGCGCCTTTGTCGGATATTATTTATTCAAACGCAATCTTTCCCCTCAATCAGTCGTTCGATAGATTCGCAGCCGACTGAGACGTATAAGTGTCGTGCGCGGCGCCGAGTAGTAAAAGTCAAAATGAGGTCAGACACAAGCTGAAACGCTTGGACCAAGTGAATTTTACGGTGGTATTCAGTAATTTGCTTTTAACGATCGATAAATTAGCACAGCAGCAGCGTTATTCGTTGATTTTGATAAGTGGTTGGATAATTATTGAAAATTATGAAAAAAGCGTTATTTTTATCTCATCAGAAATAACGCAACGCAGTCGATACTTGTTATTTTCAAAAGCAAACAAGCTTTTACATTACATTAAGTATTGAGAGGATTATATTTGTTGAAACTCGGAGTTGTCGTCATCAAAGCATAACTTTTAATGAATAACACTGACGTTAAATCACAATAATGAATTCCAGAAAATTTTTTTCGATTGCGTTGTTCGTTTAATTCTGAAAATGCAGTTATTTCAAATTTCAACGAATAATGCTTTTAATCAGTTATTTTGTAGAATTCATTATTGCGACTTTGTTATTCGTCAAAGTTCTGTTTGAACGAGCCCCTGGCGAAACGGCTAATATCGCACGGATCGCTGCAGTTGGTCAACGAATCGAGCGCGGCGATATTCAGTTTGAGTTCGATTATGAAATGAGAATAGTCAGTTGTAGGGGTGGAGCTATCGAAAATCGATAATCATTAATCAAGCCAGAATGAGGCTGGTCGGGGAGCGGGGAGGGCGCTGTCAAAGAAACAACAAAACATTAGTCTCCCTCTCGCTGGCAGAATTCGGAAAATGGGCGACACGTCTCATTTGGCCGAGGTACACAGAGTTGGGAGGGAGGTGGCGATCGGTCGTCGCGCGCTGCGACCGCGGCAATAATTCAAATCAGTGACAATGCAGCGGCGCGCGTGCGGGAAAGTGAGAGTACGAGCTCGACGACGAGCGAGGGAGAGATGCGAGCTGTTCATTCCCGTGTAGCTACAGAGCGGAGATGCTATAGGTAGGCGCGCGTAGGTCGGTGGGGCTAATGCGGGCCATTTAAACGTCACGGGGCATTGTGCCATAATACGCGCGTTTGCATAGAGACAGAGCGAGAGAGAACGAACGCGCAGGCAGGCAGTTCGTTAGGGGACCGTTTGTTTGCTCGCGTCGTTTCGCCTCTCCATCGTCGACCCCCTTTTTACCTGCACTCCACTTTACTTTTTCCCTCGTTTTCGCATATTGTCAATCCCCTGCCCCTCTCTCTTCTTTTTCTTGCATGCATCTTCCGCTGCACTCGCACGTTTTATTCCTCTCATCGAGTCCTTGTTTTTCTCCTCCAACATTTTCCAAATAAAATGGGAAATGTCGTACTCGTTATTTGGAATAAAAAGCGAGCTCGTATAATCGGTGTGAATCTGATGACCATTAGGGGGCGATTGTTGCCGGCTGGAGGTCAATTGCTCACGGTGCGATGCTAGGCGTAGGCCCACTCATTTGTGCCACCTATAATGCCTCGCGCGCCGGCTATATGGGTTACAAGGGATTTAAAGCTCTCGCCCCGAGTCCGCGCGCGTGCAGTCGTTTTCATAATTTATGCGGCTTAGCGAGCAATTAATTGTTGCCCCCGATAAACTGGATGTCGCTCAATTAACAGCCGAATCGATACGCCGGCCCTCGCGCTTGAGCCTCATACTCTTGCGTATTCTCTGCGTTGCATTCGCTACGTGTAGGCCGAGCTTTAGCTGCGGGAATTGATCGAGCTGCCTTTATACGTAGGTGTAGTGTATACGTATACGTCTTATAGCGTATGCAACACACCGGCCAATTCCTTTTGGCATACAGAGTTAGCACTGCCACTTTGCTGAACTTACCTCTCGCTCAAACTGCGCGCTAATTGCTCGGCCAATTTCATTAGTAATTCACCTGGAAGAACAACGACTGATCGGAAATTATTGGCGATATTGCGAGTTCGCGGCCGCCCACGCCCACGCTTATACAACTCGGCAGGGCTCTCGAACCCGCATTTCCCAAAGTGCTGCCCTATAACAGCTTTGCTAATTGCTTGTAGTCCAATTTGCCGACGCTCCGGCTGCCAGCAGCTTCGTTGCTTTACTGGGCTTCTTTACTTCGACGTGTAACAACTACATTACACTGCGCGTACTACGCGCTCCGAATATCAGAATATCGGATTGAAGATATATAGAACAAGCGAGGCGAAACGACCAACAATGCAAAACGACAAACTCGCTGAGAGAGAAAGAGAATGGGAGTATCACGCGTACTTGATAAACTTATTTTCTTTGACGAATATTTCGCAGTGGCAAGCAAGCTGCTGACGAGCCGAGATTAAATTTTCTCTCAAGTTTCGTTTCAAGTCAAACTTTCAATCCGGCCCGGGAGTCGTCTCTCTCTCTCTTTCTCTCGCCTAAGCTACAGTCTCGTCTTCGCAGAGTGTTCATAGGAAATTTTTTTTCTGCTTTCTCAGTTGAAAACTTTCGCCCAGATGCTATATAGCCCCGCTAACCTTGTTTTCAAGCCGCGCGCGCGCCCTTCAAGCAGATTTGCATAATGCTTTCTGTTTTCTTTTATTAAAATTCAATTTCATGAATGAGTCAAACAGGTAGCTTGCCGCAACTTCTCAACGAATCACCTCACTCCGCGGCGGCTTTTCGGCTATATCGAGGCCGCGTAAACTTTTATACGTATTATGCGCGGGACACCCGCATTATACAAGGTTTTCCGCGTAGGCGTAAGCTTTTGGAAGAAAGCAAGCAATATAGTGGTAAGGCGCAGGTATATACATATACCGAGTAGAGGATAGCAGACCTCAGCTGTCAAGTTGCGACTGCTCGAGAGTTGATCCGATGCGCGAAGCTTGCAGACATTGTCGAATTCCAAGCCGCAATCCTTTCGGTGGTGGGCGAGTGCCAGTCAGGCCGCATAAATCGCTTGAGGCAACCGCACACTCGATCACTCCCCCTTAGCTAGTCGCTGCCGCTGCTGGCGCTGCTAGTGTCGGGGTATAACGCTTCGAGAACGCCCGGGAAATTGGGTTATCCGCAGCTGTCAGGGCCGTGCTTTGCTTATTATAGGCGCAAGCGCGCCAACGTCTGTGCACATATCAACTCATTAGCCGTGACTTGCCGGAATATCTTACAACTCGCGCGCTCTCGACGATTAATTTTGACAAGCTGATATTTGCAACGAGTGCCGAATCACGCTCAATTTCCGCGCGAGATTCAAAGATATAAACTTGGAGTTTGCAAGGGACTCGACTGTTGGAGGATTACTCGGTAATGCAGCTGCAAATGTTGTCCAAGACTGAGTTCGCTCGACATTGCTGTGTGTAGCCTTCGCTCGCAGCAGCTAGGGGCTCATTGTCTTTGGACTGGCAAGGCAGCTCTTTATCCGAACATTCTGCCGGTGCTCCCTCGTGCCGAATTCCGTTCGATGTGGCTTTCGCCTCGGTTTTCCCCCGCGACGTCGCGTCGCCTTGCCCAAATTCATCAGCGTGCACTTACACCTCGCCGAGCGGCTGCAATGTTGATCAACTCGAGCTGCTGTACACTTCACTCGGCTTTAATTAATGTATGCTCCATGCCCCCATGCCGCTCGACACACATTCGCAGACTCGCAATTCACCCTCCAATTTTAGCAGCGATATATAATCAAACATTAACCGATCGCGACAGCTAACACAGTCAGTCGATCAGTCCGAGGCTAACAATACGCTTTCTTAGACACCTGCATATTACGCATGTGTGTGATCACTCGGCGGCTCGCTCATAATGTACAACGTGCACGCATATAGACGAGCTAAGTTAGGCGGTGGGTTCAGTGCGCGCGACTCGCAAACAGCTCCCGACGAAGGATCGATGATGGAATTCCTTAGCGAGCAGCTCTGCCGCCGCGAGGCTACATAAAGCTCCGAGAATCGCTAATAAGGAATCCAGCGCGGAATTTAGTTTGATCGTTACTCCTATACCCGTATTATATACGCGACCACTCGCGACCGAAAGATCCAATATACTTTTTAATCGAAATTGCTGCTCGGAAAGGGGAGAGAGGATGCGAGTATAATTATTGTTTCATGGTAGCGCGAGCGACAAACATGTGCTCTGGAAAGGAGATCGGGTACGGCGGTAGTTTGAAAATCCGAAATATAGCAGAGTCGAGGCGCGGCTGTGTGGAGGCAAACTGCTGCAAATTAGATTAAAGTTTGAGAAAGCGAAGGTGCGGTTCCAAAAGTTAATTTACAGCCAAGATAGAAAGAGCCGAGAGAGAAAAGGGGGCGGGGGCGGGGAGAGCAGCAACGCAACGTAGCAGCTATTATTTGGCCGTACGGGAAATTTCGATGGGAGCTATGTATGGATCCCCGTGCTGCTGCTGCTGTTGCTGCCGCTGCGTGTTTACGAAAACTCTCTTGCCGCAAGCTTATTCCAGCTCCCACTCTCTCTCCTTGGTCCAACAATACGTGCATAGCTGTACGTAGGCGAGGGAGTTTTCGCTTATACCGATATATAGCTGTTCGTAGTCTAGCACTAGTCATTAATACGCACCAGCAGAGACATTCGCTCTTTACTCCTTGCTCCTATTTCCGTTTCTTTCTCCCTACACTATCCCCCCTCCTTCGCGCTCCTCTCTTTCGGCGCAGCTTTGCGAACTTTGCGACAACGCCTTACTCTATCATGACTTGTCAAATGACTCCCCTAATTACCTGCCAACTGTTTTTAGTATTAATTACAAGCCTCTTCTGTCTCGTTTTCACGACTCACTCTCCTCTCATTTTCTCGGATCGTGCGAATTCTCGACTCTCTTTTGTGGACCATCAAAATTCTCCTCTCTGTCTTTCGCTTTCTCTGTCAATTTTCGTACTATCTCGGCGGCATCAAAAGTACTTTTCTCCCCGGCTTAAACGCTCTACAGATAAGTCATTATTAACGAATGACGACGATTTCGTCGGGTCTCAACAATACTTTGCCCTGTTAATTAGGTTGGAAGCTAAATATCGGATTTTCGATTTCATTACTCGAATTGCAATTTACAGAACCTCCGAAATTGAATTTATTTCAATCAAGTTGCAAACCTCATTTGGAATGCGGCTTTAATTTGGTCGTATATTCAAAGCGCGTTATGAAATTTCTAATCGATATCAAAATGGGAATTGTAATTTTGCTGATAGATTTCTAAAATATCTATCGTAAAATTGGAAGATTCGACATGCATTGCTCTAGTTTCCGTTTGAGCTGGTCAAAGTTTTCGCAAATGCCTCGATATTCGATTGATTCGGGCAAAATGGGCATTCGAATTCACAAAAAGAGACGTATTACTATGCATGTGTGCAACTTTTTGTTGACTATTTCACCGTGCTGCATTTTGCAGATTTTACAAAAACAAACTGGTTCTTCTGTCAAGACTTCGGGTAGTGGAATTTAGTTTTTCGTATCGTCTACGAGATGCAATAATAATTTACAACCGCGTTATTTAATTTGACTGTCTAGAAAATGAGTAAAATTATACATGCGACTTTTTCTATATTTACTGACGATCAAAGATTATTGTTATTTTGATAAATACTTGTATAAGCTCTCGAGTGGCTTCAAGGCGCGCGAAAAATTCAATTTCGTCACATGCTTATCAAGTATGGAATAGGTCGCGTTCCGTGCACGTATTATGAAAAACATGTATCACACATTTTTATCCTTAAAATTTTGTACAAAAGTTCGATTACGATTGAACTATAAATAAGAGCTTCGTAATTATCGTTACTCTCACCTGTATAAGTCTCGAAATATATCTCGACACATATTTCTCACACTGACATATTTACTCGATTACCGTGTCTGAAAATATCAATGACGTACATAGATAGGGTCTAGTAATTGAATAATTGACGCGTTGTAGCTCTTAGGTAGATTGAAAATACTGGCTCGGCGAGCAGACATATAGCGGAGTCAGCGAGTGACAGTGCGGGAAGCTGGGGACCTACGACGTCCGAGAGAATGTATATTTTATTTGGGCGCGTGGGCAAGCGAATCGACTTAGCCTCTGCGACTTGGCTTTGCTTTGGATCTTCCTCCGTCAACCCATTTTCAGCCTAGTGCTGAGACAGAGCCGAGCAGGGATGGAAGAAAGCCCATCCGCTCCCCCTCTCGATTCACTTCCTCTGAGCCCTCGCACGTTCGCACGTATCGCTGCGTCACTAAAAGCGCTAAGGGTCGCCGACGGGCGACGAGGCCACCCTAAATCTTGTCTAAGCGAATATTATTTCTGATAGAATACGGACTAGCTCTTTACGAACTGTCTCTCTCGGTGTGTAGCCCCCTCGTGATTTTCTTCTCCTTTCGTTTTGTCGAACAACAACATCTTCTCCGTGCCGTGCAAGCAAGGTCACGACACGTATATCGTATAGAAGAAGAGTAAGATGAGCGAGAGCTGCATGTATAGAGTGGAGATGCCGGAGAAAGTCGAAAAGTTGTTTGAGACGTCAGTCGACCGGGACGAAGATAAAGAGACTGGAGTTCAGCCACGTTTTTGGATACGAGCGAATTCTCTGACGCGCGCGGGCGCCCAACTGCTGCACCCACATACGTATTGCTCGCGAACCAACAGTCTCTCGCTCTGCTTTCTTTTTCCAACCTCCAGCGCCACGAGTTTGAATTGCTTGTGGATTATGTTTTACAAGAAACTCCAGTTTCTCGTGCGAGAGCACTCAGACGAGAGCTGTCATTTTTTATGCTAGCTGCCCCCCTCCTCGCATGCACGAGAAAAGCAAAGTTCTCCTCCTCAAGATGGAACTTCCTGAAAGCTTTCACGCATCAGATTTTTTTTCAAAAGTCCAACGCCAAATTTTTCATCAGCTCCAATTTTTATCTTTCATTCTTCCCATTTCTCAGAGCGCCAAGGCGCCCTGTTTTCTCCCCTTCCATCTGACTGTGCCAGTAGTCGGATATTTGATTGATTCCATCAACCGTTTACTGTTCATATTTATATGATCAATTCTCAGCGATAATACTCAAATCGAATATCAATTTATGTAATGCAAAGCCATCAATACCGAGAGTTCTCAACTCTCGTAATTTCCGCTGGAGTAGAGAACTGTCGAAACTCGAATCGAACTTTGTTCCAACGAAAAACATAAAAAGAAAACATCAAATAAAATAAAAGAAATGCCATTAATCTGGCAAATTGGAAAACACCAGGGAAATGAGATAAATAAATCGTGGGCAACGCGATTGGTTATACCGTTGATACAGTCCTGAGGGACTGTCATCAAAAAAAAAAAAAAAAACGGAAAAAAGAAAAAAGAAGAAGAAGAAGCGAGGCAGGCGGCGCATTTGAAATTCAGTGAGCATGAGCAAAAGTCGCGCTGGCGGTGGCGGCGACGGCAAGAGGCCATGGACACACATAGGGGGACAGGACAAACGAGGGAGAGAGTCGAACTACTCGGTGATTCCTCGCGCAATTCCCTTGACGCGCGATTTCGGATCAGCAAACCTACATGGCCTGCTTTCCTTCTTAGCTGCTTTATCGCTGCCATTGGCTTTCGGACTCCTAATGCCTTTTGCTCTCGTTATTTCCAGAAAAGCGCTTCCATATCTTCGCTCATCAGAAAACCTCTTCGTCCCCGTTTCGTTCAATAAGTGATGCTTCTTTGATGTCTATACACGCGACTAACTTTATTTTACCACGTGCGGCGGTGGCGAATGATCTGGGCAAAAGTTATCTTTGGCTGAATACGCCAAACTCAAACAGATGAACATGGCTAGGCTAGGCTCAAAACTTTGATAATTCGTAAATAAAGTTTGCCTCTTTACTTGGCGCAAAGTTTCATGTCGTTAATGAGGTTATACAGTTGCGCTAGCTCACGCGGTTAAACAAGTGGCACTCCAAAATGCTGCTGGAAATTTGAATTTGCATTTAATTTGACAAGATTGCCACTACGCTTGCAGAGCCTTATTGAGCGATTAAAAAGCGCAAATACCCGCGTTAACTTTAGTTATTCGCTTATAGAGTTGATTTGGATTTTCGAAATCTAGTCGTTGGCTGTGGCGAAGCTTATACTCCCTAGAGTCGCCAGCGAGCGGCTGCTGCTGCTACTGCTGCTGGCGGGTGGGTCGCAAATTTGTCAATTTCGCGAGCACTCTCGCTCGTTTGCCTCGCCCAATTCAAAAGCACGTGCGCGCCAAAATACGACGGAAAGAGAGGAGGGGTGAGGGGGGAAGTGAGAGCGATTGTTTGGCTCTCCGTCGCCCGCCGCAGTTTTCTTCAACTACTGCGAGAACAGACGAGTCGAGCCGACTAAGAGACGTGCCACGTGCAAAAGTTTCGACGTGCCTCGCAAAGCCACTATATAGACGAGGGAACGAACGACTCTCTCTCTCTCTCTCTCTCTTTGTCTCGAGCTTCAATCGTTATCGCTTCATTTGACGTCGGGCTCGCGGGCGACGCAGGAAAGAGCAAGGAAAGTACCTTTGAGAGTCCTCTATTAATTTGCCCGGATGACAAATAAAACCGCACGCATTCGCCTTACGCTTACTTAGTTTTTGTTCAACTGAACTCTCCCCGAGAAGCTTTGTCGTTTGATCTTTCAATTAGCTGCCAGAGTTTGATTTTCCAATTAGTCAAGAGATATCGCACAAGAGATAGCTATACTGTTATTTGGCCTGATTGATCGAGCGTCGTACGATAAAAATTTGATGAGATGTGCCAAGGGAACAAATGAATCAAGGTCGTAAGTAGCTCATCGATCTTCTCCGTGCCGGACCTTTTTTCTCATCCGAGCCTCAAACGAGTTAATTGTCCTGAAAGAAAAGCCAAGCGCGCCGCACTGTTTTACTTGCTGCTGATGATTGATCGCGTCCTCGATGTATATACTTTAAGCTCGCAGTGGAGTTTTTTTTTTAATTTTTGAAAATTTTAAGCCTCGTTCCTCTCGCCGAACAATTGCGTCAGCATTTCAATCCCATTCCCGGGGATTATTTAAATAAAGCCTGGACTTGCGCCCTATTTCACGCAGCGCCCTCCTGGCCTTTTTTCCATCTCTCTGTGCATAAGCGCGACGATTAAGCTTTTCACTTTTAAAACTTCGGACTCGCCGCTTTTATGTGAAAGAGCACACGTTTTTCAGTACTCGACCAACTGACCTGGTCTACCATAAATTGTGTAACCTCGTTAGAACCAAGAGATCGATTCCTTAATTTCAGTTTAAGCTGCCGAGAGAGAAAGTCACTTAAACACTTTTTCATCAAGCAACCACAAAAAAAACAGAAAGTAAAGCCCTCTCCTACTCGCGGTATAATTTATGCAGATTTTTTTTGCCTTTCACTCCTGAACGTCAAAACTTTAATTGAATTTTTTTTCAGATTTTTTTTGCCGAAACATTTTTCTCTCTGACTATTATGATCGTTCTTTTATTTGAGGAGAATGCTCTGCGTTATAACATAAATTTCAAAAAACTTTTATATAATTCGGATTTTTTTTAACGTCTTCTCCAGTTAATACTCGCCAATGTTCTAATTCAGCATTGGAGTCTTTGAAAACCAGCCCATCGACTTTGGGGTAGTACATTTAGTTAATGGCTGTCCGTTCTAAATTGATTTTAAAAAGAAACCTAATTTTGATCTCTGAAAATAGTCAAAGCGAATTAGCCATATTATTTGCAGACTTACAAGTTTATCAATTTTTTAATACTTACGCTATTCGAATACAGCAATTTTGCGATCGAAAAAACTTTATTCTATTTCAATGTTTTCTTGTATAAAGTAAAAAAACTTTCAAAGCGGCTTATCAGTAAAAATCAGTTTGATAAAGATAGAAAACATTTGAACTAAAATTTAATGAAAATTTTTTCATTATATCGAGATTATAAAATCTCGGAGCACACACAAAAAGTTAAACACGGGATTTTTTAATTGAAAAGACTACCGAATTTTCCGAGAATAGTTAAATATTAAATTGACTCATTGCACGTTCGACAAAGTTTAGCGAGTGAATGAGAAAAAATGATGCAAACTCCAAACCTCGCTTAAAATGAGAGCTTAATGTTATATAGGTAATCGATTATTGGAAGATGGTTGGTTTGCTATGCCTAACGACATACTTATCAGTCAGATTCTTTGGTATCGTCCTTCATAGATAAACAGTGTGGAAGGGTTATTGTCCCACCTTCCCCATGTCACTATCTCCACGTAACCTCATTTATAAGTACATATATAGTATGATATTCTAAACGACTTTTATGTATTTTTTTAGTTAAATAGCATGAACGAGTGAAATTGATGAATAATCACGTGTTATTGGTGGTTTTTTGAAGTTATCTCGATGATCATGGATCAAAAAAAAAAAAAAATTTTTTTTCATATATCGTTTAAAAAAAGTATATTTTTATATCTGGCAGAATAAAGTACAAAAACTTCCGATACGAATTTCATTTATGAATGTCTTGTTATGGCAAAAGCATTAAATCCTTGTTTTTCGTATCATCCAAGCTTTGTCCATATTACAATTGTTTTGATAAAAAAATTACCTAAAGAAATTTACAATATTCGAATGTAGCTGAAAGATATCGTCAGTTATTTTGGTCAATGTAATATAGTCCGGTAGTACACGAGATAATAACGGATACTCACGGAAACCGACAATCCTGATTATGCATTAAATCCCTAGGATTACTAATATTTAACGATTATACCACTGCATTGAAGCACTCTGATGATCTCCATTAAGAACGTTGAACGTTCTATTTGCGATGACTAATGAATGGCGCTATCGAAATTGCAGCGAACCCAATATCACGCTGCAACGATTCTGTTTGTACTGATTCGAACAAATGTTGATGGCACTTCATTAGAGCATTGGTTTTTTCTCACTTTTATGTTTGCTGCTATTTTTTCACCAGAAAAAAAATTAACGTGATTGTTCACGGGGACGAGTAACAATTAAGGAAGTGTGATGGGTTTATGCAGATACTTGAAAAAAACAGCATTCGTATTTGAATATTTTAGATTGTTCAAGAGAGGGAAGTAGGTAGAGGGAGGGAGAGGGAAAAGGAATTCAATGCCTAACAATAAGCATTGTTTGATTGATTGTTTGAGCGGCGGAATCAAGTCGGCGTGGAGCCTTTGAAATGAGAGCTCCGTAGGGAGAAACTCAAAGCATGGAAAGCAGTGGGGCGCGGTGAGAGTACAATACAGAGATCCCATCGGAGGCATTAATTTATAAGTTCGAGCTAGCACGTCAAAGAGGGTTTTCAAGGCCATACACTGAGTGTAATTGGCGAACAGTATATAAGAATTGAGGGTAGACTTTACATAACGACATTGTTGTATATCATGAAATTAGTTGCACAAAGCTAATGCGAGGTGTGATGTTTTTGGTCGACAGGTCGAACGCACGACGCGAGCTACGTGCTGTACCGGCTGGGCCAGCGGCTGTCGCCGGGGGCGCGCCAGTACGTGGAGAGCGGCAGGACCGACGGCCTCGACACCGGGGCCGACTTCCCGAACACGCTGCACGCGTTCACGGGGCCGGCGGTGCCGCAGGGCGAGGGCGTCAGCACCGCCAGGGCCTTCCTCGACGCCAACCACACCCTCGTCAGCGTCTTCGCCAGGATCAACCCTAGTCCCGACTGGTTCGTCGGACTCGACTCCTTCCAGCTGTGCGTCGAGGGCAACTGGGTCGACACCGTCACCGTCGAGGTAATTTAATCAATTTTCATTTCTATTTACCTAATTAAACTCGAAACATTTGCTAAACAAGCCAAATGAAACCAAATCGGAGTACTGCAAACTGAGCGGGTCAATGATCAATCAAAACTGCTTTTGGACCGCGTGTTTATCCGAGAATTTACATTATTTACTCGGCGCGCTAACTTTCAACAAAAACACGCCGGCACAGTTTGAAACAGCAGCAGCTAAAGTTCGATTATACAAGCATTTTCCACAGTAGCGTTCGATTAGCTGAGTTTAGTTATATGATGAAATCCTTAAAAAACACACTTTTCTGGGGTCTAGAATGGCAAAAATTTTTTTTTATGCTAAGACTTCCGGACCTTTTTCCTCTTCTTTGTGAAGGTATATAGTGTCGAAAGATGCTCGTGAATATTGAAAAAGTCTGCAGGAAATACTTTTTCGGCATTTTCCCATTATAATCAAATGGGCTTTTCTCACAGAAAATAGGCGAAAAACGGCAGTTGTTCAAATATTGATTTTTCGGTTTCTAAGACCGCTAGAAACATTTTTGACCATTCAAAATGATAAAAAAAAGAAGACCTTTCTGCAGAAAAAAAGTTTCATTCAAAAATAATTGTCCGGTGGCAAGTTATCAAAAAAATTGCAAAATAATTACATTTTTAGTTTGTTATTAATATCGGGAAAATGCTGAAAAAATACAGTTCCCGAGAACTTTTCCAATGTTCACGAGCATTTTCCGACACTATATACCTTCAAAAAGAAGAGAAAAAAGGCCCGGAAGCCTTAGCATTAAAAAAATTTTTACCATTCTAGACCCCAGGAAAGTGTGTTTTTTTAAGGATTTCGTCATATACGTAGGCAATAGAGCGAAGAAGTAGGTTAAAAGTGGTTGTTTGTGCGATGTTGCAGCTGGATCCGCTGGACGGTGGCACGGACAACGGGTTCACGTTCACCGCGGCAAATTGGCCGACGCAGCCCCAAGGAATCGCCTACAGGATCACATCGCGCTATCCCGCCCATCCCGCCGGGAGTTTCTACTACCCGAATCTAGCCCGTCTGCCGCCCATCGCCACGCTCACCTTCACCAAGGTAATTACATCTCGGCTCTCCATTATGAGCTCCCGTCTACGCCCATCGCCCATTTATTTAGCTTGTTATTTTCCGCCGCGCATCGGCCGGACTAATGCGCCTCGTAAGCGTGTCGTTTGTCGTCTCGTGCCGGCTCGCAGTCCAACCAAACGCACTCGATCATTTCGAAGTCCGTGTGAAAACTTGAGAGGGAGATGCAAAGTGAATCCGATTCGCAACTTTTCCGCGATCTACTTAGTTTTTGTTACTTTTTTTTCTGCGGAGAATATTTAATGCAAAGTAAATATTGCGGCGCTCCGTCGAGTGCAAACTTGTTGTGCTGGAATAAGGAGCGAGTATTGAGGAAAATGAGGTCGGCTAAGTCGCTCGAGAGAGTTGGTGCGGGAAAGTTGGTGCGGCTGAATGCTCGCTGCTGAATGATTAAAGAATAAAGGAGATAGTTATCGGTAAGTCATTTAGAGGGAAGAACAGCAGCAGCAGCGGCAGCAGCAGCCTTGGCAACATAAATGCTCGTTAAGGAAGTTGCGTGGGCTGGCGCCGCTTGGAGGAAGCGAGCGAACGAGCGAGCGAGCGAGCCAGTCTCGCGGCCAAATAGTCTTAGCGCAAGTTTGCCAATGGACGTCAAGTTGAAGAGGGGAAGGGAGTTGCTCGCGAGCAAACCAAGTTAATGGAAAGCTGCGGCTCCCGAGGTGTCAATTTAAGCAAAGTCCAAACAACAGTAGCAGCCCTCGGCAGCCAACTAGCTTCCTTTTTACAAATAGAACGCCGCAGCCCCGCCCGTAAATATCCTCCAAATTCCTCGGGCAGCGAAACTTTGCTAAATCCGCAGTCGTCGTTTATTTGCCTCGCCGCTCCTCCGCCGCCTCACCGCTGCTATACTGTACCTTGTTGTTACTCTCTTTCTTCGCGCTTCGTGCTTTTTCTCCCTCTTTTATTTTTCTTCCTCTTACTTTTCCCTCTTTCAGTCGAACGGAGCAAACGAACGCTCTTCAAGTGACGTAATTACTTCTAGCCGGTACAATTTTGGTATCATTGCGATCTGTGTATATCCTGCATGATTGTTAGTTTGCAAAGTCGCTCGTGGAGAAGAATTTGATGGACGTCTGGAAATTGGCCGCGAGTTTTTGCCGGCTTTGGCTTGCAATCTGGTGGTTCTCAAGCGGTTGCTCGAGTGCAGCATGCTTACGAGGACGAGGAGGAGGAGGAGGAGCGCGATTCAGTTTCCATGTCAAATTACTTAGTCCCGGGATCTAGCCACATCGTCGAGACTAAATAAATTTCCCCAGACTCGAGCGCCAAGGAGTACCGAGTTGGCTCTCTCTCTCTCTCTCTCTCTCTCTCTCTCTCTCTCTCTCTCTCTCTCTCTCTCTGTCGTCGACGAAAAATCGGCCGCCCTTGCCGTCAATATTTATTTACCGGGACGACGACGAAGACGACGACGCTGACGGTGGCGGCGGCGAAAAATGCTTTGGTAGAGGGCCTCGGGCAAAAGAGGCGCCAGTCTTCTCTCCACTCCTCGCTTCCTTCCTTCCTGCCGCTACCCTCGACTTGGCAATCTCGTGACTCTCTCTCTCTCTCACCCTCGCTCTTACTCTCGTTGAAACCAAGGTGTGCGGAAAGCTAAGTCGAGCCTTTAATAAAATTTCAAATCCAGCCAACCGCCAAGCTCAAACTCGCTAATTATTTCGCTTCTCCGGATCGTGAGTTAGCTCTTCGCTGCGTAATACACGGCGAAAACCGGAAAACCAAGCTAGCCGTTTTCAACCTTCTAATTAGTAACGAATCCGCTATCGAGTTTCCTTTGCGCAAAGGATCATCAATTTCACGGCGATACAAAGCCAAACAGCGTTGTTGAATCTTGACACCGTGCGAGTCGCTCGTGTGTCCCAAGCTCCTTAGCTTTCATTATTTAGTAATTATATCGCGTTTATACGAAAAGCAGTTGCTGCAGTGGCGCGACCCTGCTCCTGCTGCTGGCCGCCGGAAATTGCCAAACCTACTTATACTTAGCGAAGTTTCGCCAAAATAACAGCTTGATTAGTTCCACCAAAGCGTCCAACTTGGCTCCAACGAGCTCTCTCGCGCTCGATATTTTCTATAATCTTGAGACTCCCAGCGCTGGGCGCTCGCTTGCTCGCTCGCACAATCATCGTCTCGCTTTTCCTCGTCAACGTTTTCCCTTTCAAACCAAACTTCGCTTGCTTTCTTTTCGACTCATTAGGCGCCAAAAGTTGGCTCGTTATCTTGCCGGATTATCGATCGCGCGACTCTCTCTGCCGTTGATTTTCCGCGGGGATTAACTTCTTGAGATATTAACGAGCTGCTTGATAATTGTCAGCCTCGTCGGAGATTGATTATTTCGCAGACGCGTTATTTGCAGCATTAGCAAAGAGTCGAAATTCGATGCCCGAAGCCAGAACGGCGATGCAGCATCGATTGTCCGCACGCATGCACGGCGTGCTAGCAGCACGGAAAAAGTGCAACAAAGATAAAGAGAAAAGGAGAATAAAAAAGCGCGGGGATATAGGGCTGAGGATAAAAACAAAGAGGGAGATTGATGAGAGTGCGATCGGTGTGCTGGCGCCCGGGGTCATGCGAGTATAGCAAAGATTTACTCGGAAGCACACACAAGTCAAAGCGTAAAACCAAGCGGATGTCGGGGTGGGCTGCAGGGGAAGGGGGATAGCCGCAAGGCAAGGATTTAGTCTGCGTGCTTTGTGAGCGAGCCAGTCGTTTCTTGTTGGTCGCGCGAGTCGCGCGCAACCTCCATCTCTCGCGTGCGTCTCGGATATTTAGAGCATTCACTATATGCGCCTCGCCTTCGTATGTGTGTGCATGCGACAGAATGCAGCATGAGCTTGCAGCAAAAACTCGCCGCCCCGCCGCCGGAGCGGAGCACAATCGAGATCGCGAGCGTAAGCGGTAGACCAACGGCAAAAACTTGGCCTATCTCAGCTACGACGTTCTCTGACAAAGTTCAACGTGTGCCTTTACAGAGCTGCGAGCATGAAGTGCTTTGCTAAAAACTTATTTATTCGAGCGACGCGACGTAGTGCGGACTACGCAGCGAATGAAATTCGTTGGACGTGGGGTTTCGCGGCTATATTGAAATAAGCGATGATTGACAGCGAGAATACGAGAAAGGGCGGCAGTTGAAAGGGAAGAGCGTGAAAAAGAGGTGCAGCGCGGCGCGAGCGAGAGAAAGCGAACGCTGCGGCTGGCGAAGGGTGGTCGCGTCTGGATGTTGGCCCCCAGGGGCTGGTTAGCGTCGAAGCGGGCCGTCGCTATCTGCCGACAGATAAAGGCAGTCCACCGGGGTGCAAGCCGAATCGGCGGCGACGCGGAGCGGATTAGCGAGATTAGATGCCCCTCCGCCCCTCGCCCACCTCCCTCCCATCAACGTCCGAGCGTTTAGATAAGCTTGCAGCGCTGCGAAACAGACCGAAGACAAATGCTGAGCCTAGCCCGTTCCAAAGCCTCGCAGCAGCTGATGCCTGATTTCTCGTCCGCCACACTGATCCTGACTTCCCGCCCATCTGCATAATCACCGATATGCTTATCGCCTCTGTATCCCACCCACCTCCTACGCACCTCTCTTCATAAACACCTACACCCATCACTCTGGCTTTGCTTTCGCGCTCTCTTCGTCAATTATCATCAGCGACTTTTCACATTTCAATTTTATATTCTACATTTATTGCACTTTTCAATCTCAATTGCTTGCGCATTGTTTTTCTTTTTTATTTTCCAATCTATACCAATAGCTACTTTCAAAGTTGGCGTTCGATCAGATTCAAACTCGTCTGGAATTCAATGGTTTAATTTTTGAAGAATGCACTCAATCTACTCCAAACTCACAAAAACACTTCAACTGCACTGAATTTTCATTCATTTGTTCCAATAGCCCTTTGAACAATCAAGTGCTCTCTCCAACTTTGCTCAATGCAGACCATTATTTAACGTTCATGCAGGTTGTAACGAACGTTCCATCTGCAATAAATCAAACTTTGTATTCCGCTGAAAAAAAAGAGCTACGCGAATTTACGATGAGTTTCAAACAAGTATACGTGGTTGCATAATATAGTTATAAATAATGAAGGACTTTGAACTATGCTAGCGTGTATCGTAAAGATTCCATGTTGCTTGAGATCGTTCTGGTGAATCATTGAGCGATTTAGTCAAGAAAAGTTTCTAGTCTTTGCGATTTTCATATCTATAAAAAGTGATTGGTCTGTATTTAAAAAAAATTGGTTTGTACATCGAGGGGACTGGGCCAAAGTGATTCATAATTTTCTCCTGGGGTATAAAATCAGTACAAAAAATTTTAATCCATCAGTTACTTCTATGAGTACATTATAATTTCTTAAATAAATGAACGGTCTCTTACGAAGAAAACGAACAGTTTAATCACTCTTCATCCATCTTAATAAGTTCAATTACCTGCATAGTAAACTTGTAAGAGCGGGAAGAGGGACGAGTCAATTTGCCAAAGTTATAAAAGCCACTTGCGATGAAGGAGAGTTTTAAAATTGGGTTGATTTCGAAGTAACGACGTCGAAGGCAGTTCGAATATTTGGGGTAGGTAAGCAATGAGAAAAGGAGAAAGGGATGGGTAATCTACGAGCAAACAGCACGCGCGCGTTGCAAGTCAATAGCGAAACACGGCACACGACAAACACAGTGCTGCGACGACGATGATGCAGCAGCGCGCGAGCAGATTGGTAAATGTCGGCAAAGCATGACGTTTCATAGATAGAGCTGGCGCGCGCGCTGTTCGACGCGCACCAGTGCGTATTTAGGAAAGGGTAGAACTTAATGATCCCCGCGGCGCTCAATTACATTCGAGCAGGATTCAATTAGCTCGAGTTGCGCGCGAATCGCCTCTCAAACACGACTTTATTTGCCACACTGTGAAAGCTATGCTAATTAGCCCGTCTGCGCAACCAACGTTTCCCCTTCTCTTTTCCCCGCATATTCCTTTTTGCCAACGTTTCTTCTATACTCGTCAAAGTAGATATGAAATACAAACACAAGGATTGATATATTGTAACTGTCGATGAATGACGAGCAGCGATAAAATGTACGTACACGGCAAAATAGTAATGGAAGACATTGCAAATATGAAATATCGACAGAACGAACGTTCGACTGACGGCGCGGGCGGCGGACGGCACACGTACGCGGCGGGTGCGCGAGCTCACACTTTTCTATCACGCCTAGCTCGCAAGCGGCGCTCTCGCGGTAAAAGATTGGACGGATTTTCAGTAGCTTTCGTAAATAGACAGCCGCTGTACACAAAGTGCACCACCACTGCCAGCGCGCCACCCGATCGAACGCGCGCCAATAGAATTTGAAATTTTTCTCGCCACTCCGATAATGCTAATCTTATTCCATGGAAATTCCCCCTTCCCTTGCCTTCCTCTTTCTCTACTCCCTCTTGCTCTTTCCGCGGCTGCGGCGCGGCTCTAAAATGCGTTAGCTTTGTATTAGCTCGGGATTCCGTTTTCCTTTCTCTCGCGAGTCGTCGCATCGCTCGTAGTTTCGAAATGACGAATTGTGCGCCGCTTCATCGTGCGAGAAAGAAGCGCGGATCGAGTAATTGATCGAAACGGTGTTTTATTTAGCGGAGAAAAAAAATTGGCGCGGAGCGTTATAGTCCACGTAAATCTGAAGATGCAATAAAGGATCGAGCGAGCCAAACAGCCTTATATCCGGCGTAGAGCCGATAAATCTCATACAAGGCGTTTTGTTCTGCGACTGGCTGGCTGGAAATTGAACGGCTTCGTTTCTTTGGGCCTATATCCCGCGGAGTAGGGCGCGCGCGAGAGTCCGAGCAAGCCCAGCAATAAAGTAACGATCTGGCGTGCACTTGCAATAGGCCAAGCTCGGCTCTCTGCGCTGATCTGCTGGGTTATTGCCACATCAGCTGGCCACATGTAGAAACCAATAATTCGTCCAGTTTTTTTTTTATTTTAGCGTGTATTTGTCGATTGATACAGTATGTTATCGCGTTGATCAATTTATTGTAATAATTTTTCATCAATGCAAAATTCTGACTTTTAATTTATTTTTACAAAACTCTCCGCCAAAATTTTTAATGTTTAGCCAGTCAGTTAATTCACCGAGTAAATCAGCAAAAGCACGCGAAATTCAAACACGGAGAAAGAAAAAAAAGGCTTGACTCGCTCGAAAATTGAATTATTTAAATTGTATAGCGCAGCGCGCACGCACAGAATCCTTTATGAAGTATTTTCGCTCGACTCAAATTACTTTATGTCAGAAAAATGCTACAAAAAGTTGGCCAAGCTGAATGGAGAGCGAGCAGCATGAGCAAGTCTCTTCATGCGCAACATCAAAAAACACTGAGAATAAAGTTGGGCTTCGAAATAAACTTTTCGCAAAGAACACGTGCGGCTTTCAACTTACGGCTAGAAAAAGTTAAAATAATACTTCCTTCTCAATTGCAATAAAGAATAATCAACGTACGAAATGGTTCTAGATATCTATCGATTAATTTCTTCTTGTTATCTCACAGTAATTTGAAAGAATATAAAAAGAATTATTTTCTCCATTAGCTCTTCTAAGTATCTTTCGCATGTTTCTTTTCTAAAAGAATTATGGAGAAAATCTTTTTGGAGATAATGCTCTATTGTGCAATGCTCCAGCAAGCTTTCCGAAAAACCGAAAAAGTCAATGGACCAGAAGTGAGGTACCTCAACCCAATTGTGCCATCTACCCAATTACGCCACTTGCTCTTATTTCATATGTACGCTTGTAATATTAATTAATGAAAGTTCCAATGTTTTAAATCATCTCCGGATATGAAATTCGTTTTACACGAACTCTTTTATGCTCTAAATCAGCAAAGTTTCCAACTATCCGAAATTCTTGTGGACGAATATGTGTCATTTTAACTAGTCTAATATACCTAAGCATAAAACTGCGACATACCATTCGATTCGTCTTCTTTTGCCCTTTCAAAAGCACTCATTAGAAATTTTTTTAGTGCATAAATAAGTCAAATGCTGCCCTAGTTACTATTTTCATTCGATTGAACCTAATACCACCACTTTCAAAAATCCTATATGAGCAAATCCACAAAAAAACTGCCGTAATTCGAGAAAGTATTTTCAAATATTCAAACTGGGTGCACTCTC
>JAWWMK010000040.1:11322432-11352652 GCA_035047105.1 Galeopsomyia nigrocyanea
TTTATACTGTATAAAATTATTTTTGATTAAAAAAAATACTTTTCATGATAAAAATAATGATATTTCTTTTATTAATTATTCTTCTCGAGTGGATGCGGTGACAGACTTTATGCGGAGCGAGAGCGAAAATTGAACGACTTGAAGGCAGCTGCGCAGAGCGTTTTGAGAGAGTGTTTGATTCGGCCCAGCACTGGCAACAATCATCAACTGTATAGTGTAGTGTAGGTTATAAAAATGACAATATCGTCGAAGGTTAGGTCTCACGCGTCTGCGTCTCGGGGTTGACCAGATATGGTCCGAAGTTTTGTTTTCAATCATCCGTTACTTTAACACGTTTTAATTAAATTATGCAGGCTTATATTCTCCGGCGTGATTATGTTATTAACTAACATATCTTTGGTTAAACGAGTTTCACATGCAATAATGTAATAATGCTCAAGGTAATTTTAAAATCTTTCAAACAAAAAGTGGAAATCGCGAGAAACTTCCTCTTATTCCGAGCAAATAATATTGTTTTAATATTACAACTAACACGTTTTTTTATTTGCCATTAAAAGCATTAATTATTATGTATTTCTCAAACTTGTTATTATTGTGAAAGTTCTCTTATTTCCTGTAAATCAACTTGTAAACAAAGGTTACCCTACTCAATGAGAAACTTCGAAAAAATACTTAAAAAAGACTTCATTTTCACTGAGATTTTGAAAGTCTGTATCAAATTCAAGTAGAAGTAAAAATTAATTTCTAATTAACATTCCAATTCTATTCTCTAAATTAATTTGGTAACACTTAGTTTTGAATTAACCTTGATTATTCTTAAAAATTTTTACTCCAACTTTTTTGCAGCACACATTTTCATAAAGTCTTTCATTTTAGAATTACAAACTGAATCATTGTAAAATGACTGTGAAACTATAGTATTCATAGTATTAAAGGATTGTCAAAGCTCTGTCCAAATCACAACTATCAAAATGCCTGGCTGCGCAGCAATAGGTTGTAACAATCGAAGTGAGAAAGGTTACACAATGAAATGTTTTCCTCGTGATCCAAACTTGAGGAACATTTGGAAACAGAGAGTAGGTAGAGCTGATTGGGAACCGTCCAACAACTCCTTTCTCTGTCATGTGCACTTTGAAGCAAGTCAGTGGGTGGTCACACCAAGTGGAAGAGTGAAATTGAAAAAAGGTGCTGTACCCTCCATATTCACAGTAACTTCCACAAGAAAGTCTCCCAAGAAAAGGCAAAAGCTGGGTTCTCAAGAGATAATTGAAGATGATTTTGACGAAGAATATGAGGTTGAGTATTTGGATAGTGATCAGCCTCTCATATTGAACTTGCCTAATCAGAATGCTGTGCCAAATTTTATTAACGTACAAACTCAGGTAAATACAATAACTTTCAACTACTTCTGTTATAACAGAAAGAATTTTGATTTATCAACTTTTTAAACTTTCATTTATAGAATACAGTGATACCAAGTGGGCAGTTTTTACAAAATATTAAATTTGTAAGTAGTGATGCCTTAAAGGATCTGAGAAATGAAAATATAATCATTGTATCCGATGAAAATAATAGGGAAATTGGAAAAATAATAAACGATAGTAGCATTATATTTTTGGGGAATGATGTAGGAAAAGAAAATGTGTCAATCTTGCCACATCCAGAAAAATCTAGTAGCGCATCAAGAGTCAAGATAGAGGTAAAAGAGGAAATAGTTGAAAATGGCTTGAGTAACAATGACTACGATGAAATTGAGAGGAAGCTCGAAGAAATCTGTCACTCTGGAAATGAAACTGATAACTCTACCAATGATAAAAACACTTGCAAAATAAATAGTCAGTCGATTGAAACTGCAAGTACATTTAGTTTGGAGGATCTAGAAAATGGTGTAGATAGTGCAAATGAAAGCTCAAACCATGAACCAGAAGTAACTATCACCAGAAAAACAGGTGTAAAACGCAAACGTAGAAGAAGAAGAGAATCTCTAAACGACGATAGTATGATAAAAACTAGTCAAATTACTAATGAAATTGATGACACGCAATTATCGGAAAATATTAGTGACATTATTCACGACTTGGAAGCAGACGACAAGTCTGCAGAGTCCAGTGATGCACAAACCAAATCCGTTTCGTTATTGCCGATAAAAACTGTTCAAAATAGTCAAACAAACAAATCAAATAAACCTAAACCTATTATTAAAAATGATATACAGTTAGAGTTCAGGAGTGAAATTCTTAATAGGCCAGTACAAATTAAAAAAAATAACGCGACTAGTACGAGTAATCTCAAACCTCCTAATCAGCTGTTAGCTAAATTAGATGTACAAGGAGAAGTTATACAGAAATTAACTGATCAGTTGATCATGTACAAAGACATGGAACGCAAAATGCAAAGATTAACTCAGGAACTGCAAAACAAGAATAAAGAAATTGAACTATTAAATCGCAAAGCTGCAGCCAAAAAGCCACCTGTGGAGAAAAAAAGTTCCAAAAGCGACATCATAAACGTGAGTAACGGCAACGTAACGGATTTACAAAACAAGGTAGACAGTTTAGAGAGCAAACACAAAAACCTCATGAAAACAGTCACGTTGGAAGCACAAAATCGTCGTAAACTGGAGTGTCAAGTGAAAAGCCGCGACAATCAAATCAAAGAACTGAACTGGAAACTCGAGAAAGCGTCCAAATTTTTGGACAGAGCCGAGAAAAACGCCAACAACTACAGGAAAAAAATGCTGAGCATGCAAGCTCTCGTCAGGCGGAAAAAGCTCTCGCACGAGAAGACCAGTTTATTCGACGAATTCCTCATTGGCCAAGCCGATCAAAGTTATTCCGAGAACGCTCTGAGAATGGCTTTGGAAATCGAGAAGGTTTGCGGCCAGGAAGGCTATCGGAAATTAATGGAATACGAATTTCCTCTGCCCAACTTGAATGACTTGCACGGCAGCTCGAATGGGAGCGTAAATGAGCTTGACGGAGATGAAGATGTCATATTTGAAAGTAAAGATTCGGATAAAAACAACGAACTAATTTCTGTCGAGAATGTCAAAGTGGAAAAGAAAGAAGTCACGGAGAATAACGAGGTCGGCAAAATTGAAAAAAGAGACGATAGTGGAGATATCGAGTATGTGGAATATTTAGATTTGGATTTACTGAATGAATCTAATGAGACTGTGAGTGGTACTGTTCAGGACATTTTCGACGAGCACAGTGACAATGAGGAGATGGATTTGAACGAATTAAAAAAGCATATCATGATTAATTTTAATGATAATACGTAGTTAAATTACAGTGTAAATTTTGTGTAAACAAAGCTTGTTGATTTATCGGGAGAAAAGGATTATTTATATTGATGTATATACATTTGCAGATGTAATTAGCTAAAACGATACTTGGATTTTTTTTATATCGGCTCGTTAAAGTATTATCGAATAAGTTGAATACACTTTTGTAGTAGGTGGTGTAAATATACGTAAAAAGTCGAACGATCTTCATAATTAATGTACTTATTATTATTTTCTTCAATTTGCTAAAATAAGTACATTAAGACCCCTCCCTGACATGCATATAGATATACAAATACACGTGAAAGAATAATCATGGAGCAAAGGGTCGCCTGTTTTCACGCTATTTGTATATCTATATACATATCCGGGGGGCCTTAAAAAATAAAAAATTTTTAAACAAACTGCTAAAGAAGTTGGTAAGGCTATTGTTGTACAGAAATTTGGATGTATAAAAATTTTTTAAGTTTAACAAGGAGAATAGGATTTTACGAGTACACTTGTTTTTATACTACGTTATTTATAGAAAATCACAAAAAAAGCATGCAGAAACACGGAAGATGTATTGTAAAGATTCTTTATTCGTGTGAAAGTCAAAGTTAAGAATTTTTATACGCTTCCTCTTGCTGGGCAAAAGCTCATGTAAATACTACTGTAAATACAAAAGAGAGATCTCTTGAAATTATTAAAAAAAAAGCTCTTGTCACTCAATCACAATCTGTCCCTGCAAACATCCAATTTTTTCATTTTTTTCCTCGTTGCACTTCTCAATCTCGCCGTTGGCAATTCGTAGAAATAACTCGCGAGAACTTTCGCTCCCTCGATGTAACAACTGATGGAGATGTTTTCCTCTTCTGTGTGTGCTTTTGCCTCGCTGTTGACGATCGGTAACATCAATATGTTGAGCTTTGGCATCGCGTCGCGAAGCTTGAGGAGAGTAGGAAAACCATTTCCTTCTCGGATGAAACTCGCC
This sequence comes from Galeopsomyia nigrocyanea, assembly GCA_035047105.1. NCBI lineage: Eukaryota > Metazoa > Arthropoda > Insecta > Hymenoptera > Eulophidae > Galeopsomyia > Galeopsomyia nigrocyanea. Next base: position 11,326,692 of record JAWWMK010000040.1, read on the forward strand.
TCTTCCTTATAAACCTATATTGATTTTTTTTCAAAATAATTAAATTAAAAAAAAAAAGATTTCTATCCACTGATTTTTTTCATTGAAAACGAAGCGTTTTGAAACCTGTTTTATAGCTACATTAGCAGCTTCGTAATTCCAATGCAAATAATTTTCACACCAAGGATTCAAAGGCATCTCAGCATCTATCTCAATTTTATTCGGTGATTTCAGCTGCTGCTCCAATTCTTTCATATAAGCCAACAGCGATTTCGATATTTTTTCATGCCTCTGATTCGGCACCGTTCTAAAAATCATTTCTCTTATAAGCATCAAAACAAACGACGACGTTCAAAAAAATTTCTATTTACCGCACGGAAAATCGCGCGAAAACTTCCTTCGGTATGTCCAAAATATTCGAATTCTCGCACGAGCTGTTAATGTAATGCAAGTTGAACCAAGGATACCTCCAGACGTGCATCAGAACCAACTTTAAATTTTCGCTGTGACCAAGTTTATCAACACCAACGCCTTTTCGGTAATCTTCAGCGTCAAGCTTGATTTTTTTCTTCAACGACTCCTCGTCCGGTGTCACTTCGACGACGTCGTCGTAAAAATTTGGCACTTTTATGTGGCCGAACGGATCTACTAGACTACACTGAATGTAATTAACGATTTTGAAAGATGATAATTATAAATTTTGACGAACCTATTTAGTAGGAAAACGAGATCTTGTATGGGTTCGCGAATAACGCCACCGAAATCACCACTGTGAAGATCCTTCTTCGGGCCCTCGATCTTTAAATTGAAATAGCAAACTCCACGCATCCCGTAAACGAGACATGGATAGTCTCTTCCCAACCAACGACTTTCGGTCATCAAAACGCAATCGACTTGCGGTAGAAAAGTGGATTTCAATTCCTCCAAGACACTCGTCAAGCCTTTGCTTTTGCACTCGAACATCGATTCTGTCGTCGAGTTTATTTAGATGCTTTTTCTTAAATAAATTGATTTAATCGTTTTTTAATTTACCACATATTACTCGTATGTTGATAGGTAACTCTATTCCCATTTCCTGATAAGCTTCAATGGCGTGGATAAAGCACAAAAGTGGTCCTTTCATTTTGGCTGTTCCACGCCCGTAGAGCTTTCCGTCGATCTCGGTCAACTCGAATGGATCGGTTTTCCATTGTGCTTTTTGAACTTTTAGAACGTCCAGGTGACAGTAGTACAAGAGCGTTGTCTTTTTCGGATCTTTTCCGAGGATCCCGACGACTATTGGTGGCTTGTTTCCCTGTGAGATGCGTTATTTAGTGAAAAATAAATTTACAAATTAATTAGTAAATAGTTTGCCTTGTAATTCCTGTAATCGGGTATCTTCGTGATCAAATGGAAGCCTAAATTTTTTAGTCGTTTGGACACCCATGTAACTAAAGCGGTCAAGTGATCCTTCGCGTTTGGATCGGCGCTGACGTTGGGAACGCTGACGAGTTTTCTCAGCTCCTCGATGTGACTTTTACTATTCAAATCTAGATATTTGTAACATTTTATCACGTCTGGAGGTATAGGCATTTTTAATAGTCAACAATAGCGAAAGGATCTGATTATTTAGGTTAAAAAGTCATTCAACTGTTTGATCTAAGATAAATCAATCATGAATATATTTTTTTTTCAATGCGTCTCACAATCGTAACGTTAAATTTACAAAACAAAAATGGACTGATTATAATTTAGCGATTTACATTCTATGAATGATGATTTTTTTACTTAATTCTATTTATCACATGCGCAACGTATTTTTTTTCTCTCGACCTACATTTTTTTCAAGAGTGTCTATTGAATTTAAAATTACAAACTGTACAAAAATTCCTTTGCAGTCATATCTCCACTGTACAACATACTTCGTGCACTTTAAAAATGTGCGATTAATTGATTAAAACAAATCAAAATTACCGACGGCTTTTAGCTTTCTTTTCCTTGACGATGTTAACAGACTCGCAAATGCACCAAGGCGTGATGGACTCATCACACATCAAGGAAATATTTAAAATAGTTATATGAGTACCGGCAATAGTTGCATTGATAGCCTTGTCTAGTTTGTAAGCAACATTGTGTAGACCAGTCTGACGGTCACGCTTTCTCGTGACTTCTCTTTGATTAAAACATTTGACCATGTCCCTTTTGCGGTGGTTTCTGTCATGAACGTGTCTAAAATAATATTACGTTACATCATTTTCAACTTTCAGTTTCTTTCATTTTATCAATATTGTAATTTTTTTTTACTTACTTAAAAGTACTTTGAATTCCTGTTGGAAGATTCGGTGGCCTTGTAACATTAAGTCCTGCCTCTTTCAGTCTTACATAAAATTCGTCATCCTCTAGACCCCAACCCCAATATTTATTTGACATGCCATTTACTTGCAGAAAATGCTCTCTAAATAATAAAACATAACATACATGAATAAAAATCAAAATAGTTATGAATATTTGAAATTTTCTGTTCAAATACCTTTTGACCAGCAAAATTCCTCCTATAAAAGTAGGGTAATGATATCTTGGATGCAGTTCGGGCGATGAAATGTGTAGAGGACCTTTGTCAGGGTAATAATATTGCAACTCTTCGTTCATTGGTAAGAGATCAACATCATGCATGGCTATATAATCAAAGTCTCTTTGTGTTTCTAAAAATCCTACATTTATGAGTGATGCCCTGTTGAATCTATACCTATCAATCTGCAATTCAAATATAAATTCAATGTATAATGAGTTTAGATTCTTAAAAGTAATGATCAAGCTTTATTTTTACCTGGTTCAATATAAATATATGATAATCTATATCTTGCTTATCCAGAAACTTTTTCATGTGTGGAGCAAATATCAACAATTCCTCAAAGCGATCTCTAAATGGCACAAGTATGGCTAAATGATGCTTATACTTAAACAATTTTCTTCGAGTAGCATAGTCCTTCACATTAGTCACTTTTGGTTTTTTATTGTTATTACATTTACATTCTTCTGCAAAACAATAAAATGTATGAGCTTTATGCACTCAACATAAAAAAAAACGTAAGACAAAGATTTATTTGATGTAAATGAGTACATAATTACATTGCAATTGAACTTTGATTATTGAGAAATTCATAATTTTACAGAAATTAAAATATGCACATGCATTCGCGATAATTAAAGCACTAATCAGTAAATGTAAACAAAAATTTCTAACCTACAACTTCTTACAAGTAATTCGAATTTACTTTAGCAAACATTCAATTGAAAATGTTTATTATTGCCTTTAACTTACCTATACTAATAGGAGCAATGCTAATCAAGCAAGAAATAACAAAAGTAACGAAGATACATGTAAAAATGTATTTAAATTTGAGATTCTTCAACAGAATCTCCATGACTCCTATAGTCTTGATTTTTTTTTTAGAGTATTAAGCACCAATGAAAGTTATTAATAGGCGAACGAGTCCACGACATTTTTAGCCGTTTTACTCGTTCAGATTAACGAAGATAATGCCGCATATTAATGTAATTGGAATTACATTTTGACACTGTTTCACACTAATCAACACACATATTGCGCGAGTAGGCCGGTGGCCATGTTATTCTGCAGCTGATGCACCTAACCTACTTGACATTTCATTTTTACCGCCGCCGACGACCACGTGATTGCGAATTTTCAAATATCAGCGCTAATATTTATTGTAAGTAAAAATTTTTTATTTTTCAATGTATATAAGCATTTTATAAAAATAATTAAAAATTGGGATCATCTAATGTATTAAACATAGTTTAAAAAAGTAAAGAGTCACTGAAAATATTCTATTTTTATTCTTATTATATAAGAAAATCATTATCAGGACATATCTGAACTATTTTTATCAAATCAGCGATAACTTTACAAAAAAAATAATTGATCTCGGGTCGTTGATCTTATTATTGTTGATTGACAAAATAAAGAAGACTCGACATTTTTTAAAGCTCGCAAACTTCCGAAGCGAAGGAATCTGCAGTTTTGACAGAATTAAAAACCTCTTCTCACGATCAAATCATCTCAGAAACTAAATTTAAAAAAAATACATATCAATATACAGAAAAAAAAATTTATGGGTTAGAAAAATGAAGTCGAAAATTCCATCAAGCTGCGTAACTGTCAAATAGGTGCGTCTCCTTCAAACGAAGATGAACTAGAAAACACCCCAAAAAGTTACGTGCTCCATCGAAAGAAGGACATCAAGAAACATGGTTTTGTCTCAAGGACTGATGCAGATGAAGGATGAGCAAATGTCGGAGAAAAGCGAGGTGAACTCGATCGAGAGCGAAAATCCAGCGAGGATCGAGGATATTTTCGAGTGGATCGATGGCATTCCCCTCTCCAAAACTACGAAAAATCTCGCTCGGGATTTTTCCGATGCTGGTATTTTATCTCTCATGAAATTCTCGTCCCAAATTTTCTTAATTTAATTCAACTTTTCAATTAACCTATATACTCGTCGTAAAATATAAATTTCAGTCCTAATGTCCGAAATCCTCAAGTTTTACTATCCGAACCTCGTCAACTCTCACAACTACATACCGGCGAACAGCATTCAGAACAAGAAAGAAAACTGGAACACGTTGAATCGCAAAGTTTTGACGAAAATTGATTTACGCTTGAATCAAGAGACCATCGATCAATTAGCGCACTCGCAGGTCGGCGCTATCGAGAAACTTCTCAATGAATTTCGCGACAAGCAGATGGCGACGAAAGTTAAAGACACCGATTTTAGCGATGTCAATCTGCATCATTTGGGTAAGAGAAACTCACGTTTTGAAAAATCGGTCGTGCATATTATGAATTTTCATCGTGGATTTTTAGAACGACCGCGAACGATGACAACTCAAAAGAAAGTTGAAAACGAGCCGTGCGATGAGAGATCTATATTTTCGAGAATGTTCGGAGGGATTAAAAATTTTTTCGCTGCGATTTTTGGAATAATCTTGGCTGTATTATGCTTCTGGAGATGGTTTTCGAAAAAACCCGAGCCTGAACCTATCAAGCTAGAACCGAAAATTCTGACGGAACTGGACGGTAACATTAACAAAATATTTTTTATTTCACCTAAATTTAAAAAAAAATTTCTTTATAACCGTAGAGCAACAGCAAGAAGACGAGCTGAATCATCTGCGCGAATCGTACTCTCAAACGCTGGAAGATCTGCGCGTGAAAGCGGACGTGATAAAAACGTTGTGCCACAAAGTTGCATTCCTCGAGGGAACGATGAAGCTCAAAGACATGAAAATCACCGGATTGACGAATCAATTGGAAGCTCAACAACAATTTCAAATACAACAGCAGCACCTTCAAGCACCCGAATCGTCGGCCAAATTGAACTCGCCGATCACCAATGTGCCGACGAAGATACGAAAGAGGCCGCGAACGCTAATCTAAAACGGAAAGCTCTTAACATTTACATCCTCATGAATGGGAATCAAAAAAAAAAAATTGGGCTATAGAAAGGCCGTAAAAAAGAAAGAAGAGAGAGAGAAAATGTTTCTTTTTATAGGATCGTGTTGTAGAAAGTGCCCGACGAAAATTTTCCTCTGGGTGAAGGTGCCGTTGCTGCATGCCGATCGCGATTTCAATTAGATGGATCAAATTCTTGCGTGATGTTTTCCGATAATATTTTTGTATTTACTCTTTTTTTTTTCTTTTTGCAGGAATTACATTTTTTATTTTAATGGAAACAACAAAAAAAGTGTTTTTTTGATTTTATTCGTTTTATAATTCTTAGAATCGAAAAGGATATATTACTTATGAGCTTAAGCGAAAAAAACTTGCATATTCTTTATTTTTTCAGACCAACATTCATCAAAATATTTCACGCGACCTACAATCACAATGCATATTGCAGTATCAGGCACATCGCGTCTTAATTCCTTAAATTTCTATAAAAAAAAATTCAAATCGCGAGTGAATATCCACTCGAAAAAAAAACTAACCATCCCCACGCAGCGTTTCAAAAGTCTTTCTACTTCACGGGGTCCAGAGATAGATAGAGAGAAGAGTTCAAGGCCCCCTTACGAGCACAACAAGTTCACGTGTGAGAGAAGGAGGAAAAAGGAGAGGGAGAAATATATCTATACGTTGGTCAAGTCAGGTGCTATACGTATATGCGGTTTGTACCGTAAAGGAGAGTGGACGAACGCTGAGTATACTCAGACGCTTCGAAGCTGTCTTCAAGCGCGCATCCGGATATATCTGTGAGTTTTTAATATTTCTCTTCTTCTTTTTTTTTTATTTAGCGTTTTGTGTTTTTTGGGGGATTTGGTATTATTTCTGATTGCTGAACATTTTAGTTTATAGAATTTATTGTTGTGGTAGATATGGTTCATAGTGTTATGATTGCGAAGAATAATTGTTTATTCGTATTGCATAGTTTGCATGGTTGTTATGTTAAAATTTGCTATTTTGAGAGGACGAAAAATATAGGAATACGATTAATAATATATTATTTTTTTCTTTTCTAAACAAGATAAACATTTTTCACTAGAAGAGTTTTATATTTGAAAAAAACTCAATCAAAATGTTAATCAATCGAGTTCCGGGAAAAAAATCATAATTTTCAATTCAAGCTCCAAGCGAGTAAAACTACAATCGCGCTGCAACGTACAATTAAGGAGATTTTCTAATGAGACTCGTTGAGAAAGTGTGAACTGAAAACCATTAGCCCGAGTCATAGTAAAACTCGAATTTCTCTGTAATTTTCTTCTCTCTCCAACTCAGCCGTTTCAAGTCACTTAAATTCGCCCCTGATCCCCATAGAAATCTTAATCTCTCAATTATCAATTTTCTCTACAACAAAAACCTACGCGATTGACGTAATATAAAAAATTCAGCATTTTTCACAATATAAAACGGTTCTAAAAATAATGTGAATCGTGACGAACGACAATGATAGAATATATAACCGCAAATGTCCACGTGGAACCGGTTGTTTCACCGTTCACCTTGACAGTCAGAAGTCTTTTTTCCATATAATACACACACAAGCGGCGCAACAAATTTCACTCGGGCATGCAGAGACTTGTGAAAGTTTTGAAAGTTTCGATGTTTTTCCCGCAGCTGCTATATACAAATAATATTGGCTTGAAACTCGTCGGCTGTAAGTGAAAATTGATTGATTGTTTCGACGATGTTTGTACTTTCACCGATGATAATTATTGTGTCATTGCTCTGTTAATTACGCAACTAAATGTATATTTTTCGTCGGTAAATCGATTTGTCTTTGCATGATAAATGTGTTTCGTAGAATTGTATAGTATACTGAATTAAAAAAAATCTCGATGACGCACACGCAACAACTACGCAACGACGAACAATCATCTATTCTCATCAAAGTTTTTTTTTATCTTCTTTTAATTTATCTAAATTACCGAATACAAAAAAAACAATCATGTACTCATCGTCGCTTATTTCTGTCTTCCTCTCTCGCTTCACTTCATACAAAAAAAAAAACTGGACAGATCATACGAAAAAAAAAAACATGGCGATTCTAAACTTATGGACATGCTCGATAATCTGCCTGGTGGCCGCAGTCCTAGCGATCGCCGGTATCGTCTTCCTCCTCGGACTTCTGCGTCTCTACGTCTACTGGAGTCTCGGAGTTTGCAAGAGCAAAGCAAGTATGAAGGGGAAAACTGTCATCATCACCGGATGTACATCTGGTATAGGTCGTGAAACCGCCAGAGATCTGGCGAAAAGAGGCGCCAGAGTTATAATGGCTTGTCGAAATGTCGAGGCTGCCACGAAACTCAAAGGTATGGTTTGGACGAGTGGAAAATTTTTTTATGCGAAAGCTATAATACATCGCGTGCTGATTAGCCGTTTCTCTCGGGAGGAAATGAGTAGAGATCGAGTAATTGACTAATACGTACGCGCGAGTGATTGAATTATACTTGTGTAGCTTTTTTTTTTTTTAATTTTCAAAAGTATGTCGCACAAACGATTCGCGAATATGAGAAGCATCTGCATAACGCGACTTTCCAACCCACTGATAAATCAAAAAATCGTGAATATATATTTGCCATACCGCGGCGAAAGCATCTTTCTCTCGGCGTGCAAAGTGAAAGCTATACAAGTTCAGAACGTAGAATTTATTTTTTTTTTTTCTTTCTTTCCTTCCTTTTCTCCTCGAAGCGATCGCGCATCGATGAACGTCTTAATTACCAAAACAATTAACGAAGAAAAGTGATTTTCGATTTCGATGTCGTGACACTATTATAGTCTTACGTCGTTATGTAAAGTAGATTTCGCACGATTGTGCACTGTGAATGTTGTTTTTTTTTTTGCATTTGCGATGTTTAATCAGTCACGACACAAGTAGTCAATTAGTGTCAATATTTTTTGTGCAGTAAATTAATAAGTTTGTTTTTCTCATCATCATCGAAGTAAATACACGTCGCATTTTATACACTTCGCGCAATAATTAAACGATCCGGAATAAAAAAAAAACGGAAATCTATTGCATCAAAAAGTGTCGATAATTGCATTCGTCTAATTAAGCATTGTAATCAATTCGACTCTACACCAATTTGCGCTCGATAAATACGATCATTTCAGACGAGTTAGCGAAAGAAACCGGCAACAACGAGTTAGTGGTTCGCAAACTGGACTTGTCGTCTTTGGAATCGGTGCGCGATTTCGCCAAGCAGATCAATCGCGAGGAGAATCGTCTGGACGTTCTAATTCACAACGCCGGCACAGCCGAGACTTTCGCCAAGAAGGTCAGCGAGGACGGCATCGAGATGACAATGGCTACCAATCATTACGGACCGTTCTTACTTACCCATTTGCTCATTGGTAAGTGATGACTTTGCATTTTCTTGTTCTTTTTTTTTTTTTGATTGATAATACAGCGTGTATAAAAACATCAATCATGTACGTACTCGAGGACGTTACTATTAAATTTTTTTTTAATTCCACAGATTTACTAAAACGTTCAGCGCCAAGTCGCGTTGTTGTCGTCGCTTCCGAACTTTACCGTCTTGCAAGTTTGAATCTCGACAACGTCAACCCAACGACGTCTTTGCCAGCTTACTTGTATTACGTGTCGAAATACGCAAATATCGTTTTCACTCTCGAATTGGCGCGTAGACTCGAAGGCACAGGTGTCACTGCTAATTGTCTGCACCCAGGTATGATCGACAGTGGAATTTGGCGTAACGTTCCTGCTCCTCTGTCTTGGGGATTGTGGCTGATTATCAAAGGATTCTTCAAGACTCCCGAGCAAGGTGCTCAGACTACTATTCATTTAGCCGCTGCTGAGGAACTTAAGACTGCAAATGGAAAATACTTCATCGATTGTGGAGTAAGTTTTTCTATTTTTTTTATTTTTTTTCTGCCTTTATTGATAAAAAAAATTGCTAAATTTAATTTTTGATTTGTAGGAGAGTAGATTGTCGAGCGGAGCGTGCGATCAAGCCAAAGCCAAGAAATTCTGGGAGCTGAGCGAGAATCTCGTCAAACTACAGCCCACCGATCCCAAGATATAAATTCATTGATGATTCGTTTATTATTTTATCTTTCAATCCGTCCACACACACGACAACTCATTATTATTTTGTTCGAGAGATTATTATTATCGACATGACATTCTTACACTTTAATCATTATTTTATTTTTTATTTTTTGTTGACGTTTATGTTCTTACATGTATCATTAAGGGTTCTCGCAGTTACATAACTTTCTTGTATAGGATTTAACCTCTGTGATACATTCTAGGTGAGGATGAAAATGTTTTTATTTGTATACGACTTTTTATTTTGTCTTTTACGTTGACTGCTCTTAAATTAAATAAAAACTTAGAAAAAAAAATGTTTCTAATATGGCTCAGGTTTTTTATAAGGGGGCAGTGGGAAAAGTCGATCCCAAAGTGCAAATCTGTCGGCAAAGAGATTTGTTTTAATAGCGAAAGTGTCGTTGATTTGCAGATACTTGTGATCGTTGGGCGGGAAAACGACCCACTTGAGGTTCTTGAACAGTGGATTATTCTTTGGTATTGGCATAGTTACCCCAGATGGCAGTCATTTTTTCGACCATCTTCGTTTCCGGATCGTTTGAGGTGAAGAAGGGAAACGCGTAAGAGATGTAGTAGACGTAAATTAAGTCGTCATGATGGACTACACCTGTTTAAAAAAAAAATTATTATTTGGATGGAAAAGTCGAATGTTTGATTTTTTAAAGTAACTTACCGAAAGGTGTTTTATTGCTGTACGTCTGATGACTGTATCTACCCTGATAAACAAATTCATAACGACGTACAGGCTTCTTATTGTACTTCACCATGAGATTCATCAGCTGATAGTTCGGCCAGCCTACAAAAGAAGAGTCTACAAAAGAGAAATCCGACAAAACTTGCTGTGCACCTTGTTTATAGCATTAGAAGACCATAGAAACACGAATCAGAGTTGGACGAAGCTCGAGGGGGCAGCCATGTCAGTAGTTGTCGAAAAGAACCACAAGCCAAAATTTTGACCATTGTGACTTGATCGGTTCATAGTTTCCAAAAATAATAAAGAATCCTAATAAAACTTGCTGGGCCCTTTCTAGATAGTATTAGATTGCTGTAGAAAGTCGAATTAGACGTTTAGTAATACTCCAAGGTGTAAAATGATTGTTCGCAACAATTCAAGGCTTGTGGATTTTCATATTCGCTCATAAACTGAAGAAGTATTGTGTAAAATTTTGATAGTACTGAGAATTATACTCATACGCTGCATCCAATTTGATTCTGTAATTTTTGGCGTGCGATAAATTTGGTTGTGCTCGGTTTGTCAGTTGAGTAGAATCTGAACTCTGTAATAAATAGTCTACGCCTTGTGTACGATACCTAAAGCTGATAGACGGTAGTTTACGGTGACTAGAACGATGTTTCGGTAGAAGAAGTATTCCGGTCCCCAGAGATAACTCTGAGCTGAGTAACCGGTGAAGCCGCCGGGTGGAAAGAATATGACTACTGGTTTTTTAACTGACGAATTTAGCTGTAAATTGCCATTGATTTCTTATACATCACACGTATTTTTTATAGATCGAAGACGCGCAAGATATTTATTTACGTTTGTTGTGTAGATGTTTATTGCTAGACAGTCTTCGGAAAGATTTCTGCCGGCCGGTCGGATACATGATGGGCCTTCTTGACTTGCATCGAAGATGCCTTTCCACGTGCCGATTGGCTCGGGAACCTAAATAAATCGATTTCAAAACTACTTTCTTTCTCATTTGGCTGGTTTTTAAAATGACTACGTGCATACATTAACTTTGATGAATCACCGCACTAAACAGAGAAAGTAAAATAAGTGAAAGCTCGACTTTTTCTATTTCGAATTTCAAACTTCATAAAATTACCTTAAACCGTCGTTCTCCAACAGGTGTTTTATTAGCATAACGAATCCCTCTGAACGCACTGATTATCTTATTCAACCTAGTTTTCATCAACGAACCCTTGATACATCCCAACTTCGTGTAAGATAAAACACTATCATCGACGGCACACGCGAAAGCCGCGCATAGCAGCAAGTTTAACAACTTCGCGATCATTTTACGACTCGAATCAAACATACAAGCGTTGGATATTTATAAGCGAAATGTGTGTGTACGAAGCGTTTACTTTGTAGTGATAATGAGAACGAGGAAAAAAAAGTATTTTAGTTTCTGCGAATACAACGCTTATTCGTCGATATAAAAGTTAGTTCGAATGTGCTGATTGTTTATGAGTAATATATAATATATGGGATAAAGTTTAACGATTATTTTTTTTATTGGCAATTGAGCTGATTAATGCTCTAGTAAATAAAGTAATATCGTGACGTAATTAAAAGTGTGATATATTTTTTGGAAAAGGTTTCCTCGTTCGCTGGAAAATTTATAGTTGACTTACCATAAATCAAACCGCGCGCCTGAACGGGGAATCGTATCTTTTAGTACGATTTCGAATAGTACGATAAGTACCAATAGTGCGATTTCGAATAGTACGATAAGTGCGAATAGTACGATTTCGAATAGTACGATAAGTACGAATAGTACGATTTCGAATAGTACGATTTAGAATAATACGATTTCGAATAGTACGATAAGTACGATTTAGAATAGTACGATTTCGAATAGTACGATAAGTACGATTTAGAATAGTACGATTTCGAATAGTACGATAAGTACGAATAGTACGATTTCGGGGAATCAAATGCGAGAACGTTAACGAATCAATCCACGTTTTATTTCGGGCGTTTTCATCGAAACTCATGATCGATCTTGAATTCGACAAATTCGGATGTTTGATTTAACAAGCTGATCTTACTGCATACGATGTTTCATTCGCGCGAATTGTGCAAACAGTAAACGTGTATGGTTAATATTATGTTTATCATACGTGAGATTGTAAATTTTTCTCTCGGTGTTGATTTAATACTTACACTAAATTTGAACATAAGTTCCAGGTAAATATTTATGTAGCGATGAAGATGCAAGATCTAAATTCATTTCGAACATCTAGCGCACAGCACGTCACATGGAAGTTTCAATTAGTAATCATTGTTGAAATTAACGGCTTTTCCTTTGATCTTTCACATATACATACACATCGTCTCCGTCGTGCACCTAATAACAAAGCGGCATCACAAGCGTATACACTGTGTAACTGCTAAGTATAATTACTAAAATCGTTTGAGGTGTGAAAGTTTCATTGTCTATGCCATTCCAAATACTTGCACCTATGCGTCACCAACTTCAAGTACAATCAACACAATTTCCTTCGTAAATAAAAAAAAAAAAAAAAGAAAATAAAATAGCTCTCGCGCTAAAAATTGTAAATGCAAAGTCACGAAAAGCACGCAACTCGAGATAAAAAAAAAGAAGAAAAAAAAACTCTCGCGCTCGGGGTTCGCCTTCATTGCGCATGCAAGACGACACGATCGAAGAAACGAACGACGACGACAAAGTCGAAGGAGGATGCGGCTCAATTCGCGGAATAAAAGTAGCCAACTACCACGACTACACCCACTTAACTCGCATGGCAAATGAGATGTATTATTATATATGTACACAGTCAGTCGCATTGGTGAGCGCGAATTTCGAATGCGCGATACGGGCTTCCTTTTCTCTTTTTTTTTATTTGGCAGCAGAAATACTATGGTTCGATTGTCATTCATCGTTAGTTTTGTTCGCGGTGGGTTTCTTTTTCGCTGGAAAATTTCAATTTCGTCGTAATGGAGAATTGAATTTGCGTATATATTCGAGCGACCGTCGTTTTAGATATAAATTCATGGCGCGTGCCTTTGATACTCTATATACTGAAAGAGATGGATGAGTAGCTCCTTCATTGTTTGATGATCAAAAACGACGAGAATATAATTATTACGTGTACGTAAAGCGTATAAACACGTTATGTCACGCCGAGCGACGGGATTATCACAAAACGTACTAACGCGTTTATCAATTTTATACAAGCGCATGTTATACGAGTTCGTTCATCTCGAAGCGCTGAACCGATGGGAGAATAAACACATCGCGAGATGCAGCAGCGTTTTGTGTACATTGTATAGCGAGATGACGAATGACATTCTCGCACCCGCAGGAGCAGCAGCAGCAGCAGCTTCTGTTGTTTTTTTTTGTTTCGTTGGGGTTTTTATAATGCGGGTATTATGAATGTACGATGAGGGTGTGATATTGATACAAGTGCGAAGAGCCGGTAACGTGATTTTCGATTGCTATCTTTTTGATGCTGGATATACATATGTTTAAGTATGATGCTGAATTTTGATAAGATAGACTACGTTGCGTTATTCGATTTACGAAAAACTTTGATCTCCCCTCTTCAAAAAACAAAAAAAGAAGCGCTGAATAAAAAAAAGAAAGAAGAAAAACGCGCGCACATTTATCCTCCTCTTCTCTTTTTTTTTATTTCATTTTACGCATCGCATTCCCATCCCCTTTCTGGCATGTCACAACTGCAGCAGCAGCATACGCCGAACGAAATGACACTGAGCACGCGTCTCTTTATACCGCCCGCCCACGTTTCTCTCTCTCTCTCTCACTCTCTCTCTCTCCCCCCCCCTCTCTTTCGATGCCTCTTCTGCTTCTTCTTCTCACTATAGGGTGCCAGGCTTTGCCGGTACACACGCAGTCATCAGTTGCTCGCGCGCCAGCCTCCGACTCACACATTTGCGGCGACACATTTTTTCTTTTTTATTTGTATATATAGTGCGCGTGGATCGTCATGAGGTGCCGGTTATTTTGATGAGTTTTTTTCTTCATTGTTAGGATTGGTTTTTAATTTTTGGAAGAGATGGGGAGACTTTTGGCAGTGGTTTTGGCTGTTTTGGCCGTAATTGGATTGGCAGGATCGGAAGGTATGTTGTTATATTTTGGAATATCATGCAAATTCATGGGTGACATTTTTTATAAAAATATGGATGTCGATTATTTTTTTCAATTGTATCGAATGAATTTTAATTACTCAATAACGCTCCTTGAAACTCTGCTTACATATCACTTTAAAAAAAATACAAGCAATAATCTTGAAACTATCCATCGCAGAAAAAAAACTAAGCTTCACTCGTCAATCAAATATTCCACTCTATATCTCTTCGCTTTATTAAACGCGTTAAAAATAACGCGCGCGACAGATGAAATTCGCGCGCGGCAGCAAGCAACGGATATTGTCGTTTCCCCCTCCTCCACGCCAAAAAAAAAAAAATTTTTTTTTTGTTTCGAGTAAAAATATATCGCTAAAAGAGACAGATTCATTGAACCCTCGTGTCGGCGAAGAAGGGAGCAAAGTGCGAAAGCGCTTTAAAACGCACCTTTTCTTCCTGTTTTAAGACGCGCGCGTCCGCGGATGTATTTTTGGCACCCACATTAGCTTTTCTTACCCCTTTTTTGCGAGTAGTTAATTCTTTTTGTACTGCGAGATTCCGTTGAAACGATGCTATATATTTCGTTGGCGAGTGTAGAGTATAAAGTTAAATTTGACGATTGACAAAGTGAGAAATTTATACTGTTCTCGGAAATTATTATTGTATCTAATCAAACTTGATAGAATCCGACAACTCTTGAATATAAAGAATAATTAATAACGATATTAACATCAATTCTCTTTATCAAGCATGACCAAACTAATAACTTTCCCACAAAACAAAATTAAATAAAAAAAAAACAACACCGCATGAATAAACGAGCAAACATTAAAACTCGACGAAGTCCCTCCGTCCTAATATACGTCGGTCCGTTGCGCCCATTTAGCCTGTTGCTTATGTACGCATGTCTTGCATTTATCTCGTTGTCTCTCTCTCTCTCTCTTGCTCGTCATTTAGTATAATCCAGCACACACACACACACATGTGCCTGGACTTATTCTTATACGACGCTAACGCGCGACCCCTTCGTTTCATTTATTGTTATCGCGGCCGTATTATCTCCAATTTTCTGACCGTTTCTCACTCGCATTCACTTTCATATATATACGTTATTATCTTGTTTATTCTTACGAGAGGAAGAGCGAGTGTGTGCGAGAGAGATATTATGTAGAAATATTTTATTATGTATTTTTTTTTATTTTTTTTTTTTTGCATGTATAAACGTTTTATTTCGCTTTTATTATTTCGAGGACAAGTGCGAACCGCAAACGACTTTTTCGAGTAAAAATTTTACGACGCTTCGGCTTTTAGCCTATACGGTACGAAAAAAATAAAATAAAACTGGAATTAGATCGACTGAAACTCACAGCCGTGAAATATACATCTCGAAATTAATTTACCGTAATGAAAAAAAAAATACAAAAAGTCGTCCGAAAAATTGACCTCGATCATCGCGATATTATTAGAGGAAGACATCCATGTGCCGGCGTGTGTGTATATATATATATATATGTGTGTGATTTTTTGCGCCGGCAATATGAGCAAACGGCGTCACACGGTCATCACTCGCGCGCGAGAGCTTCTCGTGCATCATCATCATCATCTGTGTGTGTATTACTCGCGTAATGACTTCACCGTCTCACTCGAGAAAGAGCGAAACCTCCCATGATGCTCACTTTTTTTTGCAGTAGTTTTCTAACGATTGCGTTTAAGATTCGTATGAAAGTGAATACACAATGATTTCGTAATACACAATCGATAGAGACGAGCGTAAAATACACATACACACCTCTATGAGAGTGGGCGTTCGTATATATATATATACGCACTAGCGAAAGTCAATCGCGCGCTCATCTTTCACTCCCTCGTTCTCGCGTAGTGCAAAATATAATTTTAGATTTCGCGCGCGAGTTTCGTCGTTTTCATCTGAATATAATAATTCACCGTAATATATAAAAATTGAAACGTCAAAACACGTTTATCCTGCGTGCAACGACTAACAACAACAAGAACAACCCGGAACTCGACAAAAGAGTTGATAGTATAAATTTCGTATCGCAGCTTTAAAACATTATTCGCACCCACGAGAGAATGAAAATTTACGAGACGAGAGCGAGAGGATTGAAAGCTCGAGGCAAACTAATTGCCAGCTACCATGCGACGACGCGAGCGAAGAGAAGTATAAGATAGCCTCTCGTCTGCATAAACTACAACACGAAGAGGTTCTCTCGCTTCAATCGCCACTCGCGATCTGTCCCTTGCTTCTTCTTCTTCTTCTGCTTCGCGTGTGTGTGTGTGTGTGTGTGTGTGTGTGTGTGTAGTATATATACGACGAAAAAAAAAAAAATAATGGACCCCCGGTGCTGCTGAACACGATGCGGTTAATTATTGAGCCGAGGCTTGGGGGTGATTAATTTCTTCGTTTTTTTTCTGCAAGAGAGAGAGAGTAAATTTTATTTCTCGATCGTGATTAGCTTGTATAGTATATTCGCGATTTTGCGCGAATTGAGAGATCAAAAAAAGGTACAGAGCGTCAGGAGATACATAAAGTTTACGATATATATCTTTTTATTTTCGCAAAACAAAAACTGTATTTATTTTTCGTACAGCCAAACACAAAGAATTAAAAAAAATGAGAGAAAGAGATCGCGATGTTCTCCGCTGTAATGACGTCAGCGCAATTGACCGGACGCTCTCTTTGGCGACAGTTTCGTATATGTATACATATATATACACACACGAGATAAGACTCGATGTATTGTCCGGGAGAAACACATGCGAAATTTTATGTATGTTATATTTTAGAGTGCGGCGATCAATCATCTTTTTACACATGCGCGAATAATCATCGATCAATAGTATATATTATACAGAGAACACGCGAATATTGTCGTTGTGTCGTTGTCAATTCGCGCGGACTTTGGGAAATCCAATAGGCGCGATCGTAAATCAGACCTCTGTTTGAAAAATTTTTTTTTTGTTTCGTCGCCTACGCGTAAGTATATCGGCTGTCGAAATGGCATTGTGCGATTTGTTAGAAAGTGCGTGCGTGTTTAAATTCACAAAGGATATATATTATATCTATTTCCGTGAGAAAAATTCGTGTGAATTAAATACTATTTTAAAAAATAACAGAAGCCGTTTGAAATTAAAAAAAAAAGCCGCGCGCGGGTCGTCCTCTCAATTTGCCGTTTAATTGGTATTTATTGACTCGAATTAAGAATCGTCTGGGTTCTTCATCTTCGCTCAGTGTGTCTTTCTATATCATCTCGATGCACTTTCTTGCTGCTGCACTTTTTTTTTCTTGATGTGGGTTTTTGTGTATAGATGAGGGACCCAGGAAGTTGCGAGTTTAAGTCACTCTTTTTGAGAGAGATGCTGGTGTCGGGGAACGCGCTAAAACGAATGTGAATTTATGGATTCTTTTTTTTAGGGCGTTTTTATGATCGGGGCGGACTGTCCGTTTTGCTTGACATATTTTTCGGTGAAGGAATTCAACTAGTTGTAATACTAGCGCTATTTTTAACCGCGGTTGTAATAGGTTTTGACGAATCGAGGCGTGAAATGATTTTTTTGCTAGAAATACTTTAAAATTCTTCCCCTCAAGTCGACCGTGAAAATATTTTT
This sequence comes from Galeopsomyia nigrocyanea, assembly GCA_035047105.1. Taxonomy (NCBI): domain Eukaryota; kingdom Metazoa; phylum Arthropoda; class Insecta; order Hymenoptera; family Eulophidae; genus Galeopsomyia; species Galeopsomyia nigrocyanea. The sequence goes on from JAWWMK010000040.1 coordinate 11,344,695, forward strand.
TAGAAAATTAACGAACGCTAATCTTTTCTCAAAACGAGCATTAAAAAATTAATTCTAGTGAATTGTAAGAAAAATATCACCAACATACCGCGTCGTTTAGTGTAACCCGCCCCCATGACCGAAAAAAAAGAAAAATCATCGCATGGCCCTTTGAAGTGGCGAAAAAGCGGAAGGGACGCTCACTTTAGGAAAATACTATTGCTGCTGCTGCTACTCGTCTCCGATTGCCGCACCATACCTTCAAGTACGACACATGTGTGCGGGTGATGCGTTGCTGGATGGTCTTCTTCTTCTTCCCCCCGCATGTGCTCGAGTGTCCTCTTTCGCTTTTCTTTGCTCGCCGCTTTTCACATTCTAATTCAACTTCCTTCGCTTTTATATCGAAAATTCTCGGCTGTGTGTGTGTGTGTGTGTGTATTCAGGTGTCGATCTTAAAGTCAAATGGGGCATTTCTCTTTTATTTTCTATTCAGTGAAGAAAAAAATTTTTTATTATTGTTGGGTTTATTGAATGTGTGTTATTAATGTTTTGATAGATGGATGAGAAAAATTAGAAGGGGAATAATAATTATGGGATAAGAAATAACTTAATTGAATTTTAAAACATGATATCATAAAAATATTTCATTCATTGTCTTAATTTTTGTTTTGTAGGCTCCGAACTTGTTGTTTTTCGATTATGAAAATAAAGAAGCATACGTATTTTCAAATATATATGGCCAGTAACAGAATTATCAAAAACTAACATTCTGAAAAATATTAAAGTCTTTGTATAGTTTTCATCAAATACGTATTGTCCAGAATTGGCATGCAGTTAATTTTATTCTTTTTTATCATATATTTTATAATGTTGGAGCACAATGTGGCTGACGAGTTTCTTAAAAAGTAACAAGCAATCGAAGCTCGATTTTTCAAAAATTAATAACGTGAAAATTGGTAAAATCTTCGTGAAGAGTTCATTTATCCAAATTATGGAGAATAGTTAATCAGCTAATTATCTTCTATTTTATCAAATATACGATAACATTTAAGCTTAAAGTCGCAGGCGTGTTGCTTAAAAAAATACATGCGATTGTAACTCGATTTTAATAAAAATAGAATTTTGAATATTATAAAAATCTTATTTTGTCATTTACACGGCCAACTTCTCATGTATCAAAAAATTTAGTTATTGCTTCCGGTTTTTACGTAAAAATGAATTAAAAATTTCATTTAAAAATCTGGTTACATTAGATTATTACAGACAAACCGTAAAATTTTACTGAAAATTGTGCGAGTAAACTTCGTCAATGAAACAAAAAAAAAATATTCAACATTATAGATTTTCATCCACCCCGATATGTCTTCCCAACCGCGATGAAAACCAGAGTCCTTCAAAAAAAAAACATCCCACGCAAAATCACAAAAAAAAAACTATTACAACGACACTAAAAAGAAAACTAACCATCCGTCTCGTTGATCTGTTGCAGAGATGTCCTGCTGTTCTTTAGCCGCTGGTTCCTGTCGTAGCTTCTGCTCGAAGGTAAGTGTGTCTCTTTATCTCTCACGAGTCTTTCCGATTTGTCATCGTGTCCTATCCCCCTAAAGCGATAACCGCGCGATGACTTTTCCCCATTCTCGAACGATATCGTCGAACGTTCGAAAAAGCATTACTCCGGAAAAGTTAAAAATATTACGCGTATTATAAGTAAAAGTATTATCGTTGGAAAACGATAGTTTTTCTTCCTCGAGAGTGTACTTAAATAGATGGACCTTCTGAAGAAAGAAAAAAAAATAAACGATCGATTACAAAGTCTATATCGAAACAAAAAAAAAACCGCGTCTCGTAAAAACACAACGCGTTCAGAAGCATAAAACCCATCGTGTATGTTTCGAGAGACAAGCAGCTTATATATGTGGGTGTGTGAGTTAAAGGTGAGCAATATTTGCGTATGAATGAGCTTCTCTTTATACTCTATATACTCTCTCTCGCGCGTTATATATCTCGTACGACCCGATGTTTATCTATATATCTCCGAGATGAGATAAACGCTTTCACGTTGTTAGCTTGTCGCGTCAATTTTTAAAAAAATATGATTTCTCTTTTTTTTCATACGTCGATACAGAAATAACTTTTCCCTAAATGTCCAAAACAATCGGCGCACAAAGAGACAACAGGTGCAGCGTCTACGTCGTGATGTTTCTTTTCCAACGTCGCCGCAGACACAAAGCGACGACGGCACGACGTCAAGCGTCTTTTTGCTCTTTCGACGTGTACGCAAAATAGAATCTTGGGGCGTACTTCGTGAGATTAAGGCGTTTGATGTCTTAGGGCGGATATTTGTGTGTGTATGTGTACTTTGACGAACGTTTTTTTTTTATGCACAATTATAACGATGCATTTTTATTTTCTGATTATTGAAAATTTACTTTTGCATTAATAGTCGCGCTATTAAATTCAAAAATAAATTTAGTACAAAGAAACTACAAAGCGTGGTGTATAATTTCGCTTCCCTCAAAAACTATTTTCTCCAAACACGTTAAACGTCGCTTTCAAAGATCAAAGAGCTGTTTTTCCACCCGTGTAATCGACACTAATCAGTCCCGGAAAAATGCTCGTTGACAGAAAATCTAAAACCAATAGATCCCATCCAAAAAATACACACACACACATTTCCTCTTTTTAAAAGAAAAAAAAATACCTCGAACGATGCTATCGCGGCAATTATAGACGACAACACACCTCACTTCTCTCAACTTCCTTTCTCTCTCTCTCTGACTTAGAAGCCGAGGGATAAGAAGACGAAATGAAAAAAAAAAAAAGAAGTTGAAAGCACGCGCGAAACGCAGTCTATTTTCGTATTGCAGCTCTCTTTTGATCCTCTATACCACGACGACACGCGGCACACGTGTGCATATATAAGCTCAAAGGAGAAAGAGCGCGCATACACATACTTTGAACTTAATTGCCGAGAATAATTTGATTGATTTTCTTTTCACGCCTTGCGGATATTTTTTTTTTTGCGTGTGGTAAAATAAAATATCCCACGAACTTCTAAAGTCTCTGCGAATCGATAAAACAATACAATCGCGCCCGAAAGAAAAAAATATCCACACACGCGGAATACTCAATGAAACGACTGATTGTTATGCACGCGACGCAATAAGCGACGAGTTGCACGAACAGAGAATTCGGAATTTTATTTTTTTTTTGTTTCAGAATTTATACGTATATACGTAAGATTGCAGAAACAATAGTGATAAAACAATGGGGGATTTAACATTGCGAAAATATTACGTTGCCAGATGATTGTTTAATTGACGTGCGTCTCTCTTGTTTTTTTTTTACAGTTGTCGTTGGTGAAACTTGGAGAAGACTCGTACGCGAGGGACAATGCAACGAGAACGTTCACCGAGCTGTGTTCCATTGAGTTGGTGAGTGTCGTTGTGTATTTGAGATTTCAAAGAGTCAATCGTTTTACGATTGATCGTGTAAAAAAAAAATTACACACGTCGATCACATATTTTTTTTGTGAATGGTGAAGATGATGCGGTTTCGCATTTCCGTCAAACGTGAATGAATTGCTCAATACGATATCTTTTTTTTTTGTCTGTGCAGGTGGAGTTCTGGGACTGCGTCAATGCTACGTTCAACGGTAGGTTTTGACAATTTTATTGGAAATACTTTTCAATGGGATTTTGAAAAAAAAAAATGCACTATCGATCATCTTTTTTTGTCTCGATAAATAAACGCGTACCAGTATTTTTCTCTTCTAATAACTCACAATATTAAAAAAAAATAGAGAGAAAGAAGCAAACGTTGCAACCTGACCTCCCGAATCTTTATTCGCGTAACATCTCTCTGCTGGAGCAGTATCTTTTTTTTTTATTCTCGTTCCTTCCTGTGTTCGAAACGACACGTATAATATACACACGAGAGATTCCCCGGGGCTGATATACATATATATGTGAATATCGAAGGTCGCACGCAGGAGGTGAAATTTACAGGCGCCAAAATCTTCGTGTCTCGTGTTTCTTTCTCGCTCGACCCTTTTTACGTGAAATTATTTATCTAGAGATGCAACGATAAAAGTGTGTATGCTCGTATTGTAAATTTTTCACGCGCGCGCAATGCGAATAACTTTTCTGCATCTTTCGCTTATATGTATAGTTTGATGGTAATCAAAATTTAATTAATTAACGATTTTAATGTTAGACGTGTTTACGGCGTGCAATATGATACCGAAAATTGTCCATATAAAATAACTCAACGGAACTATCCAACATTTTCGTGTTAAAATACGGATTCGTGTATTTTGACGACTTAATACATTTTATGGCCGTTTTAATTTTACTCTTGTCTTTTATTACGCGCGTTCGGTAAAAACATTTCATTACAAGTAGCATTTCTTACTTCCAAAATAACAACTCATAAAAGTTGAAAAAAAATCTTTTTTTTTAGAATTAAAATTATTAATCCAAAACCAACTCACATCCACAGACGTCGAACGCAACGAACACTGGTCAGGCCGTCCGTGTTGCCGCAAAGCGCGCAACCCATTGTGCCGAGCCGCATGCGCGACCGCGGGCGTGCGACACGAATTGCGGGGTTCGTGTCGCTGGAGCGACGAGCCCGAGTTGGCCGATTGTCTGGATCAACGCGAGGAGGCCGACGAGTGTTGCTCGAGCGTCGCCAATTCGACTTGTCAAGGTATATGTCGGGAATTGTTTCACAAGCCAGCTAAGCAATCGGCACTGAAGGTTTACAGCAGTCGTGGATGTTTTCATCAGGTGCCGAAATGCTTGAAAGTTGCGTCGGAGGTGAAAGCTTCAGAGGATCCTAAGCTTTGTAGGTTCAATTTTTATTTATTTTTTGAATGATTGATAGCTGATTTACCGATTTATTTTGCGTAGATACTCACTGCTGCGAGCAAGCAACGAGTATCAATTGTCAAGAAACCTGTCGTCGCTTATTACACACATCCTCGTCGATCCTCGACGTATTCGGTGATCTGGAAACATCCTGCGGCGCGATAATCCCACACGCACCCCTTTGGAGTTGCCTGTTCAAATCTTCACCGAGTAAACCTCAACGAGTACCAGCGAACATCGGCAAACTGACGTGTTGCGAGAAAGCAGTTCGTGGCAAATGCAAAGATCTCTGTATGAAAGCGTTCCAAACCGACTGGTCGGCTTGGCAACAATTGGACAGTCAATGTCTCGCCTCGTCCTTAGAAACCGACCTGCGAAGATGCCTCGAAGACGCGGAAGATTCCTGTGAAATGGGTTGTTCGGGTCTATCATTCTGTTCGAAATTCAACGATAGACCAACGACTTTGTTTCGCACTTGCAACGCGGCAGCCGACGAGTCGGCTAAATGGGAAGCCGATCACTGGTTACGAGGTGGTATCATCACCGGTCTCGGAGTTCCAGTCCGAGCTGCACCCTCCTGTCCAGCTGATGTTCTTCGCGCGGCTGCTTGTCTTTTACAATTGCGCCCCTGCGAGTCGAGGGTTCACGAGACCCGACTCTGCCGAGAAGATTGCATGGAATTGATGACGAGTTGCGTCGAGTGGTCGGCTGTTAAAGGACACAATGCCGCGACTTTGTGCGCTAAGTTATCACCGGCGAAAGCGGATGTGCCTTGCGTCTCGTTGAAACCCTTCCTCGAAGATCCTCGGGAGCAGAATGAATTGCCGTTGGCCATCGAGGAGGACATTAGTATGCCGTGCAGGAGTAGTCCGTGTCCGCAGGGACAGATTTGCGTGGTGCATCCGGAACAGAGGCAGAATTATCGATGCTTGCCTGGTGAGTTTTTTCAAAAATAAGTGGTGTAAAAATAAAAACGATTTTCCGTTTTTTTTTTTTCAGGATGTAATCTCGGCGAGATGTCCAAACAACTGATCCCAGTCGGAAGCTGGACGCAAATTCCACGCTCCGACTCGAAGAACCAAGTGATCCATCGTATCTGTCAGTGTTCGGCTTCGGGTAAACTCGACAAATGCCGCGACTTGTTCGGTATGACGACCAACAGTTGTTGGGTGCAATCAAACATGGTAGCTCATCGCGCGAGCTTCTACATGCAATGCAATCAGTGTCACTGTTTCGCCGGTGAAATCACTTGTTCGCGGAAAAATTGCGCCGAGATACGATTACCATCCATTCCGTGCGATTGTTCCTATCAGTACGTGCCTGTTTGCGGAATGGGTGCTACTTACGCGTCCAAATGTCTGGCTGGTTGTTCGAAATTAACCGGCAATGACGTGGAGTACAACAGTTGCTCGTCCAAGGATCCTTGCAAGTCGAATCCTTGCGGTGAGGGGGAGGCTTGCGTGAGGAGGCCAAGGGTTTGTTTGGCGCACATTCATAAACCTTGCGAGCAGTTCGAGTGCGTGCCCAAGAAGTGCGATCGGAGGACTGATTTTAAAGGTGAGAAATTGTTATTCGAAGATATTCGATCAGAAAGTAACAATCATTTTGGTGTTTTTTTTGTAGGTCCAGTTTGCGACACGGAAAACCGTCAGCACTCGTCGCTCTGTTCTCTCCTACGTGCAGGTGCTACTTTGGCTTATCGCGGTGCTTGTCTTCGTGGCTGTAGTCTTCGAGGACCAGTTTGTGCAATCAATGGGAACACTTACTCGAACGAGTGTGCAGCTTGGGCTGAACGTACCATCGTCGATTATTCCGGTCAGTGCGTTGCTTTTGGATTGGTTTCCGAGATACCAAAACCACGATGCGGCGATGCTGTGGTTTGTCCACCTTTGGCGAGGACGAATTGCCTCGGGGTTACGCCACCCGGTGCTTGTTGTCCCGTTTGCGCTGGTGCTGCTAGATTGCAGTTTTCGAAGAAACAGGTGGGTTTTGGAAAACGAAGTTTTTTTTGTTTTATAATTGAATGTTTAAAATTTTTTTTTTTTTTACTTACAGCTCGAGAGAATTTACTCGAAACTACCGGACGACAACGACAAGTATTCCCTCACCTTGGAAGCGATGCTGTCCGGTTTATCGCGACAACTGCAAGTAGCCGAGTGTGTTTTACGTGGCTCGATGACACCCGAAGGCGATATATTCGTCATCAACCAGGCGATCTCGCGAAAACCCTCGGATTTACAACTGTCGGCGTGCGTCGCTGAGATCGAGAAACTCGTCAGTCGTATCTCCGAGCGCAGTCCGAGGATCGTCGTCGAAGTGCCGATGAGTTCGTTGCTGCACGCGGATATACTACACGCGAGGGTGATTAGTAGCTTGGGGGTGAGATTAAAAATTAGTGTGTTTGTTGTTACGGTGGCGATTGTTGCGTGTTTGATTAGGTAATTAGGTTTTCTGAAACATTCGTGTCGACTGACTTTTTCGTCGGTTGAGTTTATTGGAATTTAAAGTATTTTTTTTTAATTCGCATTTGAGTATTGGAAGAGTATATTATAGTAGTTGAATAGTTTGTTTAAAGGTGCTGTCCTAGAAAAAAGAAGACTTGAGATTTTTTTAAGCGGGTACCTGCAATCGACGACAATACAAATCGAGATTAAAATATATGTAAATTTGAAATGAATGTGTGCAAACGTGTGCGAGTGTGCAAGAGTTGTTTTTTTTTTCAAAACCAAACAAAATGTATATTTGTGCTCGTAAGCACAAAGTCTGTGATTCTTCTAGTGCCTACGTATATGCTAATTGAGTATTTTTAAAATTTTTTTAGCGTGTAAATCAATGTATTCCTTGTCTCTTGACTAAACACTGCCAAAGAGAGGACGTTCTTTTTCTTCTTTCCTTATAATCGTAAGCAATTGTAAATATGTAATATGTATCGAATGTACTTCAATATAAATATGCGTTACCACTTCACATGCTTGACGAGAAAGAAAAAAATATATGTAAAACCAAATAATAGCTGTACATCGACAAAACGACCGAATTCGTAATTATAGTCAAGATGGAAATTATAATGATTTGTTAATGTTTTATAGCGAGTTTTTCTTTTTGTAT
>JAWWMK010000040.1:11352752-11455606 GCA_035047105.1 Galeopsomyia nigrocyanea
GACCGCTCGGACCTAGTCTTTGGTCCTTACGCATTGAGTTATATGGCAAACCGACCGACCGACCGACCGACCAATGCCCAAATCGAACGCACCCATTGTTGAACGTTTCTTTGTGTTGTATTCAGTTTTATAGTTGTGATAGTTTTTAATTTATTAACTAGTTTGAATTGCATGACAACTGACAAAATGCATGGATTTTGATTCTTTGATAACAATAAGGTATTTCAACTCGGTTTACAGATAACACAAACTTTTAAAAATAGCATCACTCAGTTTATGAAAAATCGTAATTTTCTAACCTCCTCTATCTTATTATATTACAGTTTTGTCTTCAAGTAAAGGTTCAAAAGATACAATTAAAATTAACTTACAAAGATGTTCAAGAAATGTTTGGCAAATCGGATAACTCGTAATGATGAAGATTACAAATGTTATTTATGCCATCACATAATGAAACAGAGTTGCTTTGATGTTGTTGAAAAACACTTGATTTCTGACACTCATCAAGAAAAACTACAGCAAATTGACAAAGAAAAACGGGAAATAGAATTGTACAAATTGCTTGAACTCACAGAACCAGAGCGTAAAAAAATTGTTGAGAATCTGATCACTTTTGATAGAAGCTCTCTTCTGAATTGTCGTGTTTGTGAATGCAAAATTTCTGGATTAAAAAATACCCTGCAGCATATCAATGGTTATACACATAATGAAAATTGGAAAAGTTTTACTAAACAAAGTAATAGAGATGTTGAACAGAAAGCAAAGAAAGTCACATTTGATAAAATTACTACAGGCAAAACAGCTATAGAAAAAACTGTAACTGTTAAACCTTCCTTTGTGCAATCAGGATCAAATGGTATTGCTTATGATGAACAGAATAATTCTCATTACTGTAAAATTTGTAAAATGAGAATAATTGCTACCCCTAATATATCTCAGCATACTCAAGGATTAATACATCAAGCTTTGGAATCAAAGCTAAAAGCCCTGAATTCCAGTTCAAAATCAGATTATATTATTTTTGATGAAAAATGTCATTCACATTATTGTACAATTTGCAAATACAAAATTGGTAGTACACCAAATCTTACTCAACACATTCAAGGATTCATGCATCAAACAATGATGCAATCTGAAAAAGTCAGGGAAATAAAATTAGTCAAAACTTCAAGTCAAGGATTTCTGAACCAAACTACAACATTGACAACTCAAAAGGCTCTGCAGACCAATAAAGTTGACAACAAAGATCAAGATAAAAAAAATTTGCAACAAATTGATTATAATTCTCATTTCACTAAAATATGTTACTGTAAAACCTGTCAGATTTTTATAGACAAAAGTACAAAACTTAAATGCCACATTTTGATGCATTTGTATGAAGAATTTGACTCACTAAAAAACTTAGATTTAATAAAATTTAAGTTGAAACAAACAAAAAAATTACATTTAGAATGCTTGCTTTGTAATTGTTTTGTCTGTGAATCATTCATTACACAGGCTGATCAAGCATTAGAAAAACATTTTAAAACAGACATGCATCTTGGTCGTTTAGCCCTTTTCAACTATATTAAAAATGATTCACAAATACCAGCTATAAGTACTCAAGTAAGTGATATAAATTTAGAAAATTCAATATACAAGCCCAAGACGAACATTTCTCTAGAACTATTATGTAATGCCTGTAATGTACCAGTACCTTTAAATAATAAAAAGGAGCATGAATCAGGGAAAAAGCATAATAAAAATGTGTCAGAAATGGCAACAAATAACGCAAATCCAGAAAAGAAAGATGAATTCAAATCAAAGGAAAATTTAGATTATTATACTTGTTTTATTTGTGACATGCCTTTTTCTGAAAGCACAAGTTTGCTTGAACATTTTAAAACACCTGAACATGAGTGGAAAATTATGTCTCTCAATATGATCAATAAATGCTCTTACATTGAATTCACAAAAAAGAAAAGTCTGGAGATCATTGAGTGTTCATCATGTAAAGTGGTCATGCATGATTTTAAAACAGCTATCGATCACATGGTAGGAAAACGACATAATGAAAAACTGGAATTTCCATTGGACAATTTGAAGAACCAGAAAAATTCAAATACTACATTAGTAGCTCAAGTAGTTCATGAATTTGGAAAATTGAATGTAACTCCTAAAAATATAGCAAGCCAGTTAGGAAATGGTGCAAATAATATTGCAAATCAGAATGTATCTGTTATTACAGCTAAAAGGGTAAAGAAAATTGAAGCAGCAAGTAAATTTGAAGCTAGTGTTGAAGAATTGAATCAACTAGGTTTTAGTAATGAGAATATTCAAGCACTTTCTACATTGAATCCTGACATGGCAGATAAATTATTAGGAGATTTGGTTTCACCTGATTTCGATAAATCACAGACAAAAAGATTACCATCTAATGCCAAGTTAAAGTTACCACGCACACCTAAAGTGGAAGATCAAAGAAATTCATTTGCTGCAAATGTTTTACAAAATGGTAAAACTTATATAAAGTTTTGTATTGATCCAGGACAAGATAACATATTCAATTTTGATGATGAACAAATGAGTTTGATGGAATTTGGAGTACCTTTGACATTTCCATGCTACTCTGACAGAGTTTGTATTCCATGTGGAGAGGAATTTAAAAATAATGTACAATCCTTGTTTGAACACCTGCAAAATCAAGAACACCTAAAGAACATTTGTAATATTCAGATTGATGATAAAGAGTTTGAAAAGTTTCCAGAACAATTCAGTGAGTTAAGGCTTGCCAAATTATATATGCATGTATCAGATCAATCTGTCCAGTGCCATGCTTGTAATATTGAAATACAGGATGATGATAATATCATTAGACAGCATGCCAAAATGTCAACTCATGAAGAAAAAAGTAAACTATGGAAAGAAGAGTCAGGACAATTGTTTAAACCATATTTGACTATTTATAAAGATATTTGGTATTACGCAGAAGTTTTCTTTTGTGAAATATGCAAAACAAGATATAAATTTGAAATAGACTTTGCTGTACATTTGATACATCCAGAACATATGAAAAAAGTCTATCAGCTTAAATATAAGGCAACAGCATTGAAATTCGATCTATGCCCTCCATGTACAACTTATTGGTTTGGCAAAGCTGACTATTATAAAAATCACTGTGAAAATGATTATCATAAACTGCTTGTAGACAAAAAAGATTTCAAAGTACCTAATTTGACCATTAATGCTTCTGAATATCTCGATAATATAGATAAGAATGTAGATCTTCTAGTTAGTGAGTCAGATAAAGTGGATTTGGGGATAGATAAAGTAACTGAATTGCTGGAGGATATTGTAGAAGCTGTGAAACCTACATATCCTAATGCTAAAGCCTATGTTTTTGGCTCTAGATTATCTCATTCAGGATTTCCTGATAGTGATGTAGATATCTTTTTGGATTGTGAGAATGTGTATTATAGTAGTTCAAAAAAACAAAGTCATGAATATATAAAATCTGTAAAAAGTTATTTTGACAATAATTCAAACTCTTGGAAATTGGATGAAGAGTTATTAAGTACCAGAATACCTATTTTGAAGATGAGACACATACCAACAAATCTGCATTGTGACATTTCTTTTGTTAATGGGTTAAGTGTAGAAAAATCAAAACTTGTGGGGTGAGTCTATATTTTTAAGAAATTATTTGATACAATCAAGTACACAAAGTAATTTTTCAGGATATACAATCATGCCTTCCCTATTTGCCGAAAATTGATACTTTTCATGAAGAAATGGTCAACCCTGTGTCGAATTTCTGGCCCAGATTGTATAAGAACATTTGCGATTTCATGGTGCGTCATTTTCTACCTCCAGTTAAAAGGAATTTTGCCTCCAGTGCATGAATTATTAGAACGTAAAATGAAATCTAAGATTATCGATGGTAAGTCTTAAGTTGGAAAACGGTAGGTCATTTATTTTACTGAGTGTAGATTAATATTTAATTTTCCATTCATTCTTTCAGGTTGGGAGTGTGGTTTTGAAGACACAATTACAGCAGAAAGCTCTAGTCTTTCGTTCAAAAAACACTTGAAAGGATTTTTCACTTATTTTGCTAACTTTGACTATCAAAAAGATGTTGTGTGCCCATTTATGGGTAAAACTATTAATAAGCACATGTTTGCATATACTGATGAACTTCCTCCAGAAATGGACATTTACAAAAGACGCTTGAAGAATAATGAAGTGGAAATTTTCCGCTTCGATTCTCCAATGTGTATTCAAGATCCTGTTGATCTTTCACAGAATTTGACAAAAGCTGTTAGCAAGAAATATCTAAGACATTTTAGACAGTACTGTATTCTGAGTGCTGAAAAATGTTAATTTCAAATACGCCTAAGTGCCTTTTAATATAGTTTTATGACTATCGTAAAAAAGTTTCTGTGATGTTAGAAGCTTCAAGCTAAGATGAAAATGATTTTGATACTTTTTTTATTAAACCATATACAGTCAATTGAATTGAGCTGTTTGTAATCATTGTAAAAGTAAAAATATCGTATTTCCCTTATTTTATTTTATTTTGTTATTGAGATGATTGTAGAAAATGAACATTATTTTCACAATGATTATTATTTTATGATATTTCAATGACTCTACTTTCATGACATTGAAATTATGTTACTATGAACATCATCTGCATTTTCTGATAAAAATTTGGTCAAAATCATCGTTCACTTGAACAAGTAAAATTTGTTTTTTTAAGTTTATGATTATTTTTTTACGCAAGAAATGTTCAGTTAAATGTTCGAATTTTTGTAAACTCAGCAGTGAAAAATAAATTCATTTTACAATTTTATAAAATTGCTTACATTTACATTTATAAGATAGTATGACTTAATATTTGTTATTATAGGTAGTTGTTTATTTTACAGTATGTAACAATTCTTTAAAAGAGATATTTATTAAAATTAACGTAATCGTACCTTCTTTACGCGCATGCCGTTTTAGACTGCCATTCGATTGACCAACCCCATAAAATATATGTAAAAAAATTTTAATCTAGCAATGCTTTATTAAATGTATTCTGAAGGTGGTTCGATTATTTGAGTTCTTACTATAATATGAGATAACGAGATATTTAGTTTAAAAAATTTTAACATACTTTGTCGAGTGTTTGAATTTCGTATCATACGCCACGGCTACAGAAGAAATCGTAAGATCATAAAAACTTGATAATTTTCTTTTGTTGACTGCATGAACATTATTTCGTGAATAAAATTGGAATGCCCGTATAATTTTTCAATTTAATATTAATCAAGAATTCCTATATTTATTACTATAGAATATATATACATACGATTATATGTAATGCTGTATATACTTTTAGAATCGATATTTTCTTTCGTTTTTTACACTAAAAAATCCTATTCGGTCATGGAAAATCTCAATTGATTTTCATGGAACGTTGTTATTTTTTAATTTTTCTCAGCAATCGTTGGTAAACTTAAGTGAAAATTTAATCAGAATGAAATACCATTACTTCATTTTAGTTTTCAAAATTTAAGATTTTTCTCTGAAAAAATAAGTTGAACTTTCTTACTATAGGTGGCTACTGTGACAGCTATTATAATGATCAACATAAATGACTGACAGATTAGAATCTATACTATCTATCTAGTCTCTGGTACTGATAAATACTGATATAAATACGGGGAAATTTCCTGCAATGTGCTTTTTTGTTTCAATTGAGTTATTAAGTATTTTCATTTGTAACTTAAACTGTCTTCGAAAATTGAGAAAATGGTTAAAAATTTGAGATCAGGGGTAAGTTTCATAAAGTAATTAACCTATATCATGATAATCGGCTAATTTATAACCTCCATTTTTTAATGAATTACAGCTCCCTTTTGATTTGTGATTACAAATTGATTAAAAATCACATTGCAAAGATGTTCAAAAAATGTTTAGAAAATAGGATAATTCGTCATGAAGGAGATTATAAATGTTATTTATGCCATTGCGAAATAAAACAAAGGTTTGATTTAGTATTAGAACATCTGGCCACTGACAAGCATAAAGAAAGATTAAATCAAGTGGAGGAAAATCAGCATGAAAATGAATTCAATTTATTGGCTGAAATGTCAGAATCACAGTTACGAAAAATTGTGGAAAATTGGATCACCTTTGACAGATGTTTTGTTTCATCATTCTATTGCCAGGTTTGCAAGTGCATAGTTGGTGAATTATGCAACGTTTTTGTACATATTAGAGAAAAATCACATGTACTGGCATTAAACAAATTTGTTGCGCAGCATAAACTAGAAGCTAATAAAACATCACATAATAATAATAATAATGCAACTCGAGTGAGTGTAGCCAATTCTCAAGCTTCAAGTTTTGAATCACAATCAAAATTAAATAGCATCACATATGATGAAAAAACTAATTCTTTTGATTGCAATACTTGTAAGACTACAATTATTTCTGATCCTGATATTACTCAACATAGGCAAGAATTATTACACCAAGATTTAGAATCAAACTTGATGAGTTCAAAATCCAATACAAAATCAGATTGTAGCATTCATGATGAAGAATGCAATTCATGTCATTGTACGATTTGTAAATGCAAATTTGTTGATACCCCAGATATTTCTGACCACATTCAAGAATATTATTATCAAACAATGCTAGGAGTTAAAAATAAGTTGGAAATGAGAGAAATTGAAAAAGTAAGCAAGGAATTTGTAAATCAAATCATCATCCTGGCTGAAAACACACTAAGGACCAAAAAAGTTGAGAGTTGTAATGAAACAGTTGTACACAAAAAATCTTCAGAATCATGTTTTAGTGAAATATATTGCTGCGACATATGTAATGTTTATTTAAAGAACAATGCAGATGCACAGTGTCATGTAACGTTGCATTTATTTAAGGAATTCAAGCTATTGAATAATTTTGATATATTAGAATTAAATTTTGGGGCTGATGGAAAAACTTATTTGAAATGTTTATTATGCAACTTTTACTGTCTTTCTGAAATGTCAGATGCTCATGAATTTTTACGAGAACATTTTAAAACAGAAACACATCTCGGTCGTTTAACATTTTTCCGGATCAATAAAAATGAATTAGGACTGGAAGCTGTGGATGAGGAGATAAATAGTATAGATTTAAAGAAATTCACTTACAATACAGCTCATAATATTTGTCCTTGTCTATTGTGTAACATATGTGACGTACCAGTGTCATGTTCTGAAAATGTTCTTGGCCAACATGCATTTGGAAAATACTATGAAAATAAATTACAAGAGATACAAAATGGTGCAGTAATTGAGAAGAAAGCTGAATTTGATGCAAAAAATGATCATTATTACAAATGTTTTGTGTGTAATGCATCATTTTGTAATGCTTCAACATTATTTGACCATTATAAAACTCCTGAACATAGATGGAAAATTGAAGCTCTTAAAATGATTAAAAGATGTTCTTATACAAATTTCAAAAGATTTCAAAAGATACAGGTTATTGATTGTTCATTGTGTAACATGCATTTTAATGATTTCAAATCAACTGTGGAGCATCTTTTACAACAAAATCACAATGAAAAGTTGAACTTGATGTCAGCCAGCGAGAAAAATGAAAAGAATTCAGAAACATTATCATTAGTTCAGCCTATAGAGAAAGTGAATTCAAGTCTAAATCCCAAACAACTAACTAAAAAACAAAAAAAGAAGGCAAAAGCTGATAAAAATGCCAGTGCTGAAGAATTGAATCAATTAGGTTTTGATACAGAGAATATACAACCACTTTCTACACTAAATCCTGATGTGGCAGATGAAGTATTAGATGATTTAGTATCATTAGATTTCAATAAATCGCAGACTAAAAAGTTACCATCTCGAGCCAAAACAAAGCCGCCTTGCACACCCAAAGTTAAAGATCAAAGAAATAGATTTGCTAAAAATGTGTTACAAAATGGAAAAACGTTTATAAAATTTTTTATTGATCCAGGACCAGAAAATATATTCAATTTTGATAATGAAAAAATAAGCTTACTGAAACTAGGAGTAACTTTAACATTTCCATACTGCTCTGAAAGAGTATGTATACCATGCGGAGAACTTTTTCCAAAGGATGTACAATCTGTGTTTGAGCACTTACAAAATGAAGAACACCTAAACAACATTTGTAATCTTCAAGTTTATGATAAAGGGTTTGAAGACAGTCCTCAACAATTTAGTGATTTGAAGCTTGCCAGATTATATATGAATGTATCAGATCAATATGTCCAATGCTATGCTTGTGATATTGAAATAGATGATGATGATAATATCATTAAACAGCATGTCAAACAGGTGATCCACAAAGAAAAGAGCAAATTTTGGAAAGAACAGTCAGAACAACTGTTTAGTCAATACTTGACAATTTATAAAGACATTTGGTACTATGCAGAAGTTTTTTTTTGTGAAATATGCAAAACAAGATGTGAATTTGGGATAGATTTTTCCATGCATTTGATACATCCACAACACATGAAGAAAGTCTATGAGCTTAAACACAATGGGACTACTTTAACATTTGATTTGTGCCCTTCGTGTACAACTTATTGGTATGGTAAAGTTGGTTATTATGAAGTCCATTGCCAAAGTGAATTTCATAAACGTTTTGCAAAAAATAAAGATTTCATGGTCCCTAATTTGACTATTACTGCTTCTGAATTTCTTGATAATATAGATAAAAATGCAAATCTTCTGGTTAGTGAGTCAGATAAAGTGGATTTGGAGATAGATAAAGAAATTGAATTGTTGAAGGCTATTGTAGAAGCTGTGAAACCTACATATCCTAATGCTGAAGCCTACATTTTTGGCTCGAGATTATCTCATTCAGGATTTCCTGATAGTGATGTAGACGTTTTTTTGGACTGTGAGAATGTATATTACAAAGGCTCAACAAAAGAACAGAATCAGCAGTGTATAAGGACTGTAAAAAGGTATTTTGAATGTATACCCAGCACTTGGAAAGTGGATGAAGTTTTACTTGATGCAAGAGTACCAATCATGAAGTTGAGACATATACCTACAAATCTGCATTCTGACATTTCTTTTGTCAATGGATTGAGCGTAGAAAAATCACGACTTGTGGGGTAAGTCTATATTTTTAAGAAATAATTAAATATAATCAAGTATTAACATAAAACGATTTTTCAGGATATACAATCATGCCTTCCCTATTTGCCGAAAATTGATCCTTTTCATGAAGAAATGGTTGGCCCTCTGTCGAATTTTTGGTCCAGATTATATAACCACATTTGCTATTTCATGGTGCGTCATTTTCTACCTTCAGTTACAAGGAATTTTGCCTTCCGTGTATGAATTAATTAAACGTAAAGGGGAATCTAAGATTGTGAATGGTAAGTCTTCATTTGGAAAACGAAAAATGGTAGTCCATTCATTGACTGACGAGGACGATACCATTAAACGCGCGGAAAACTGATTTTGATGAAACATTGGGAAAATATCCCTTACAATAAATAAAAATACTTGTGTTTCGGCATTTTATCTCATGAGCCTTTTTTGGGACTCGAAATACGAGAATTTCCTGATTTTTATAAGGAATATTTTCCCGAAAGTTCATCAAAATTGTTTTTTTTTGCATATCCATAACGGTCTCCTTGCGGGTGTTGGTCAATATTTAATTCACCTTTCATTGTTTCAGGTTGGGAATGTGGATTCCAAGCGATAATGACAGAGAAAAGCTCGGAATTTTCTTTCAAAGAACACCTCAAAGGATTTTTTACTTACTTTGCTAACTTCGACTATCAAAAAAGTGCTGTGTGTCCATATATGGGTAAAACCATTGATAAGCACATGTTTGCATATACTGATGAACTCTATCCAGAAATGGACATCTACAAAAAACGCCTGAAGGATAATGAAATGGAAATTTTTCGTTTTGACTCTCCATTGTGTATCCAAGATCCTGTTGATCTTTCACAAAATCTGACAAAAGCTGTTAAAAAGCAACAACTGAGATGTTTTAGACAGTACTGTGTTCTAAGTGCTGAAAGATATTAATTTCAAAGACGTCTAAGTGCCTATAGTATAGTTTTTTTAACTATTTGTTTTTATAGAACGTACCTGTGATGTCATAAGATTGAAGTTGGAAAATCCGTACTTTTTTATTGAACTGTATGTGATCAATGAGATTAAGTTGGTTGTATGCTCTTTAACGCTAAAACAACTATTACTTTTTATGCTTTTTCAATGTTTTTATTTAACTAAACGTAAACTGTAAATAATGTTTTCATTGTTATTTCATAGTATTTTATACTTTTACCATAGTGACATTGGAAATGTATCATTATGATTATTATACATAAATTATTAGTATCAAACTTCGTCAAGCTGGCCGTTCATTCAAAAAATCGATTTGTTTTTTTTTTATTTTCCAAAGGTTTTTTTTTCTTTTTTACAGTACATAAACTGCACAGTATGAAAATTAATCGATTTTACATTTTCCTAAAATTCCTTACTTTTTTACTTGTAATTTATTATGACATAACTTTTGCCCAGTCAAATTTCATCAAGTTGATGAGCCTTATGAAACACATTATTATGCTCCCACCTTGGCAAACGCCTGTTTATTCGCAGAATATTTATAATAAATATTTATCAACGACGATTAAAATCATGTGACTTGACAAGTACTTGGAGAAGATGTGAACCATCGTTCTGTTTAAGATTTGATTTGAAGGTGACTTGATTGCTTGTCTTCGTTTTATTTTTATTGGAAATACAATGATAGTACTCAAAAAATATAATAAAAATAGATAAACATCAACTATTTTATTTTCATAAAAATCTTCATAGAGTGACTAATTAGAAGTATAGTCATTAAAAACATTTTCTTGTGCTACAAGACTTTTCTTTATATAAACGCTAAATTGTAAAAGATATACATAAACAATTAAATTTCCGATTAAAAATTTTGGGAGATACTCAAAGCTGTAAAAAAAATTCAGCATTGGAGTGTTATAGCAACGCTATTTACATGCGAAGTTTTAAAGAAGTAGTGCAAGTACATAAAACTTTGATTCAATATATTAGTTGCATTACTTGCAAGTATAGCTTGTAACACCGTCGTAGTAGTGATAGCTACGTTATTATTATTTGCAGTGTAAGTAACTGCAATTGCCCACCAGTTTATATTCTTTCTTAAGTGAGCCCATAATTGATCAAATTTTATCAGCAATTAATAATTAATATTGGAGTACATGCAGACTTCGACGCAGTACATTGCCGGCAGTAACGTTTTAGGCACTACGCCACTCAACTTTGATGTTCTCAAGGTACAGCCTCCCAGGGAGGCCCCAATCAGAGACCCTCTCTTTTTTTTCCCTTTTCATAGAGGAGCAGATTCAAACTACCCTTAAGTTGAACAGTTCAATCTCAATTTCAACTCACAAGCTATACGATTTATAATCAATCTTTTGGCAAAGTAAGATCAAAAGATGACGAAAATTCAGATTATTTATTTACGTCTAATTTAAAATTATACAAAAACTCAATGCATTACGTATAACATTTCGAATGTTGGAAATAGTGTTGAAATTCGATGTCAATTCAAACCTTTTTTTAATAGGAAGCTATAAAAAATTGCTTATATTTTATTATATATTTTGGCACTGGTGACAATGAGATGAATGGCACCGTATCGATAAGGAAAAAATATATACCTGATAATTTCCAATTTTACAATAACTTTATTAACAATGTAATGAGTGAATAAAACGCAGGTTGAATTTGAATTTCGCGCTGATATGACCAGATGCCGGCGGCTCTGCTCCATAGGTAAAGCAGTTTCTTTGTTTTGCATTGAGAGTATTCACAAGTATTCATCTGCTTCTGGAGCAACAATGCGGTACCTTTTATATAGTTTAATTTATTTACCAAATCACGAATGACAGTTGAACAAATTAAAAAATGTTGAATCATTGGCACTGGTGATATGCATAAATCAAGGTAATAATAGATACACATTTTTTTAAAGGGACGTGATTGGATTCATAATAACTGATAAATTTATAACCTCTATTTTTAATATAATTGCAGATTAGACTTTGTTATACAATCAATTTTCAACAATGTTTAAGAAATGTTTAGAAAATCAAATAGTTCTTCAAGAAGGACATTACAAATGCTGCTTATGCCCGCGAAAATTAAAGCAAAGTTTCGAATTAGTTTTAACACATTTGGATACCAGTTTGCATAAAAAAAGATTTAAAGAGGATGAAAAGCAACGAAAAAATCAATCGGATGTATTGCTTATGCCCGAATCGGTGTTGAGACAAATTGTTGAAAATTCGATTACTTTTGACAGATGTTTAAATTCATTTTATTGTCATCTTTGCAAAAAATTATTGAGTGAATTATACAACACTTTTGAACATATCGAGGGTATGTCACACCGAATAGCAGTAAAGAAATTTGGGCTGACAGATAAAATAGGAGCTTTGAACAGGTCTCAAACTTCAGTTTATAAATTGCAATCAGAATCTGTTCAGAATATTGCTCAAGCTTTAGATCCAAAGTTGATATCAATGAGTATAACTACTAGCACAAAATCAGATTTTATTATTTGTGATGAATCATATTACTGCACAAATTGTAAATGCAAACTTATCAGTACTCAAAATGATTCTGAATACAATCAAGAATGTATTTTTCAAGCACAGTCAGAAGCTTTAAACACTTTGGAAATGAAAGGAACAAAAAGTTCAAGTCATGGATTTGCCAATCAAATCATTAACCAGACTCAAAACAGTTTACAGAAAGCAAGAGATAAGAGTTTGAAGAAAGAAACAGTTTTGGAAGAAAAATCTTCAAAGTCATGTATCAGTGAAATATATTGCTGTATCACGTGCCAAGCTTTTTTAGAAGATAGCGCAGATGTACAGTGCCATGTCATGATTCATTTATTCAAAGAATTTCAGTTATTGAATGATTTCGATGTACTGCAATTACTTCTTGGAACTGATAGGAAACTTTATTTGAAATGTTTATTATGTGACTATTACTGTCTTCCCAAAATGTCAGATGCTCATGAATTCTTGAAAGAACATTTTAGAACAGAAAAGCATCTTCAACGTTCAATGTTTTTCGAATTTATTAAAAATAATTTTGGATTAAGAGATATGGATGAGAAGATAAATAGCTTAGATTTGAAAAAATTTACATACAATACTTCTCACAATATTTATCTGCTAAAGCATCCTGAAAGTGGAGAGAAAAATAGATATTATTCAAATGATCATTATTACAAGTGTTTTATGTGTAATACATCATTTTGCAATGCTTCAAAATTATTTGACCACTATAAAACACCTGCACATAAATGGAAAATTGAAGCTCTCAATACAATCGAAAAATGTTTATATACAAATTTTATAAGGTCAAATGAGATGGAAATTCTTGCATGTTCATTATGCAATACATTTTTTAGCGACTCTCGAGGAACAATGGAGCATATTGTAGGGAGGAAACACAATGAGAAAATGAAACTTATGCCAACCCACCAAGGCAATCACAAAAATATGAAAAGAACATCATTAGATCAAGTTACAGATAAAGTAGAAGATTTAATTTCAATTGATTTCAATAGATCACAGACTAGAAGGCTACCATTTAATGCTAAATCAAAACCATGTACACCTAGAGTTGAAGATCAAAAAAATTCATTTGTTACAAATGATTTGCTGAATGGCAAAACCTTCATGAAATTTTGTATTGATCCTGGGTCAGAAAACATATTCAATTTAGATGGTGAAAAAATTAGCTTAATGGAATTGGGAACAACATTGACCTTTCCACACAGCTCTGATAGAGTTTGCATTCCATGTAAAGAAACATTTCCAGCTGATGTAGAATCCTTGTTTGAGCACTTACAAGATCAAGAACACCAAAAGATTATTTATACTATAATTCAAATTGATGAAGAAGAGTTTGGAACAGCTCCAGATAAATTTAGTGATTTGAGGCTTGCCAAATTATACATGTATGTATCAGGTCAGTCTATTAAATGCCATGCTTGTGATATTGAAATAGAGGATGATGATGATATTATTAGACAGCATGCCAAAGGATCAATTCACAGAGAAGTGAGCAAGTTTTTGAAGAAACAGTCAGAACAATTGTTTAATCAGTGCTTGACAATTTATAAAGATATTTGGTACTATGCAGAAGTTTTCTATTGCGAAATATGCTATAGAAGATTCAATACAGAAATAGATTTCTCCATGCATTTGACACATAAAGAACATATAAAGAAAATTGATGAACTTGAACAGATAGAGGCACCATTGAAATTTGATTTGTGTCTCCCATGTACAACTTATTGGTTTGGTAGAGCTGATTTTTATGAAGTCCACTGTCAAAGTGAATTTCATAAACGGTTTGCAAAGAACAAAGACTTCATGGTACCTAATTTGACTATTATTGCTTCTGAATTTCTTGATAATATAGATAAAAATGCAAATCTTCTGGTTAGTGAGTCAGATAAAGTGGATTTGGAGATAGATAAAGAAACTGAATTGTTGAAGGCTATTGTAGAAGCTGTGAAACCTACATATCCTAACGCTGAAGCTTATGTTTTTGGCTCAAGATTATCACATTTAGCATTTACTGACAGTGACGTAGACGTTTTTTTGGACTGTGAGAATGTATATTACAGAGGCTCAACAAAAGAACAGAATCAGCGATGCATAAAGACTATAAGAAGTTATTTTGAATGTATACCAGACACTTGGAAAGTGGATGAAGTTGTACTTAATGCAAGAGTACCAATCATGAAGATGAGACACATACCTACAAATCTGCATTGTGACATTTCTTTTGTCAATGGATTGAGCGTAGAAAAATCACGACTTGTGGGGTAAGTCTATATTTTTAAGAAATAATTAAATATAATCAAGTATTAACATAAAACGATTTTTCAGAATATATAATCGTGCCTTTCCTATTTGCCGAAAATTGATTCTTTTCATGAAGAAATGGTTGATTCGTTGTCGTCTTTTTGGTTCAAGTTATTTAACAACATTTGCTATTTCATGGTGCGTTATATTCTACCTCCAGTTACAAGGAATTTTGCCTTCAGTGCATGAATTAATTGAAAGTAAAATGGAATCTAAGACAGTGGATGGTAAGACTTTATCTTAAAAATGACAATGAATTTATTGACTGTGTTTAGATTAATATTTAAGTTTCATTCATTATTTTAGGCTGGGAATGTGGATTTGAAGAAATAATTATAGAGGAAAGCTCAAATCTTTCTTTCAAAGAATATCTGAAAGGATTTTTTACATATTTTGCTAACTTTGACTACCAAAGAAGTGTGATAAGCCCATTTTTGGGTAAGACGATTGATAAGCATAAGTTTGCATATATTGATGAACTTCCTCCAGAAATCGATATTTATAAAAAACGCCTGAAGGATAACAAACTAAATATTTTTCGATTCGATTCTTCTATGTGTATTCAAGATCCTGTTGATCTTTCACAAAATTTGACAAAAGCTATTAGAAAACAACAACTAAGATGTTTTAGACACTATTGTTCTCTAAGTGCTGAAAAATGTTAAGTTTGACCACATCAGAGTGCCTTTATTGTAATTTTCTAACTATTTTTATATGAAAAATTTCTGTGATGTTGAAATACTTAAATAGTAAAAATCGTTTTGATTTTTTTTTATTGAACTGCTTGTATAAAGCAATGAGTTAGAGAGTGAGTGGTTATACTTCCTTAGACTTATTACTTTATAGACTGTTGATGTTTCTTTTTTTATTTGTTATATTGTGGAATATTACCATAATTTTGAAAATAACGCTTTGATTTTTTTATTTTTTTAGTGATTAATATTTTAGTAAACAACACTAACATATTAACAGATATTGGCAGTTGTTATATTGTTGAAAATTTGAAATAAAATAAGTTAAAAAGAATTGCTTGCTATTTATATTTTGTTTTCTTTTATTATGTCCTGTTTCCACACAAATTCTTTTATATATTTTGATTGCGGGGTGCAAGAGTCTTTACAAGTATATATTGCTAGAATACCCCAGTCAATACTATTTAATACATCTTCTAATTTTAAATAATTAATAAGTTGTGGCATTACTTGGAATTCAAATTGTCTGACTCCTCCACACATGCCACAGCTTGGAATTTCATCTGGTTGTTGAGTTGATGAAATATATAATGGACTTCCCCCTCTATTATATCTGTTTTTTTTTTTAAATATATGATTTAAAATTTTGAAATACTTTTATTGTGTTTGAAAATAAGTGTTTTAAATACCTTATTACTTGGTCAGGTTCACTTTTGATTCTCTCTTGAAATTTAAGAAATGTTTTGTCTTCTAGCTCACTGCCCATTTGCAGTAAATCACTATCAACATCTTTTTCTGTTTGAAGAGTACCAGCTTGTCCAGATTCTACAAGATTCTGAAATTTTTGCAACTCTTGCTCAGAATTATCTTTTTCATTTTCTGGTTGATATTGTTCTCTTTCTATAGCAAGTTCATATTCTGGAAATAAAAGCTGTGTACAGCTTGTAGAAGTTTCAATACTGCAAGAACCTTTGTGACCACTTTTCCAGTCTAAAATTTGATGTGTACGACAGCAATAATTGACTTTTTTACATTTCGAACAGTGACTTGATGAATATATCCCACAGACTGCACATGTTTTTGACCATTTTTCACAAACTGGACAAAGTTAAAAGCAATTAATTCAACTAATATTTAAAATAAATAATCTATATTAAAACCTACTTATGTCAGTTCTCCAACTTTTTTCTTCGACTGGTGGATCAAGTGGATAAAATTCATTTGATCTTTCCAACTGTGATCTTACAACTTTTATGTTGCCATTAGAATTTTCTTTACAGCACTCTGGATTCTTACAAATAAATACATAGATTGTCCTATGAAATGCATTAGGATCTTCCTCGTACGGTGCATAAACTTGACACAAAAATATGCAAGGATTTTCACAATAATCGCACTTCAATTGTTCTGCATTAGGAATGTTTTGCAAGTCTAACCAAGCCGGTTTGCCACCGATTTTACTGGGAAAAAAACGACTTTCCAAACGCCAAGCCTCGCACTCTTCTGCAAATCCTACGTCAATTATATCACTCATTTTTCGTTACAAAAAATTCACATATATTTCGATAAATTCACTTTTGTTGATCTATTCCGAAGCAACACGTGAAAAAAAAACAGCACGTGTGGCACTTGTAAGTTGTGGTAAACATTGCAAGCAATTGCAAGTTCAGCAGACGCTAATTTAACCTATAAAAGAATGTCATCAATGGTTGAAAAAAATCAGTAAATTAATTAATCATACTTATAAGCGAACAAGTACAAGTCACATAATTTTTGAAAATACAATATATAACTCTAGTTTCGTTTGCAGATAAATTATACAGATTTTTTTTAAATAAAACAAATATTTTTAAATAGGATTATATTATTTATCATTTTTAAATTTACGCCACGAGGGTGCTCTACGTGCCTTCTGACATTTTTACTGATCGCAAATATCGCAATCACATGATCTACAGCAAATCGTAAGTTTATGTCGATGAGTGTACAACCACTGTCGACTGTGTCGACGGGTCGTTCAATCGCTTGTTGACAATCTTTATTCAAGTTTTTCTACATATATTGCTCATATCAAGTATTTATTGAGATAGATAAAATGGCTTCTTGTTTAGAGAATATTCAGATTCCAACTTGCATATGGTTTGAAAATGGAGAAAAACGGAATGCGTTGGCTTCAATGTTTGCTGGAATACTGGTTAGTAACAAAAGTTTTTGGAATGATTTTAATTTAATTGTTGAATTTTATCGTGATAACATTATTAAATTTAGAATAACATTCTTTGATACTCTTTATTAATAATTCGTATAGCTCTGAGAGAAGAGTCATATTTCAAAACTCTTATCTTCAGTTTTAACTTATTTTTGTAAAAGTCACCTTTTTTACACTGCATTTCGATATTCATCTATGTCAATCAATGGATATTTATTTCATAATTTTATTTGTATGATTTTGTTTTACAGTTTTTCGTAGGATGGTGGCTTATCATTGACGCTCATGCTAAATATCCAGATGAAATGTCAGGTGCTTACCATGTTTGTGGTATTTTTGGCACTTTATCTTTATTGATGTGAGTATAACAGAAGATTTATTATCAAGTTATCAACGTTATCATGTATCAATAATTTGTTCTATTAAATTTAGGGTAAATTCTGTGACAAATGCTCAAATACGAGGTGATGCTTACAATGGAGGATGCTTGGGACCTAGAGGAGCCAGAGGATGGCTGTTTGTTGGATTTGTAATGGGATTTGCAGCAGTTATTGCAGCTTGCTGGATTTTGTTTGCTGATTTCGTTGCTGCAAGTTAGTAGAAACTTATGAAAAGGATTATTTTTTGGCATAATTTTTTTAGCTTAGTAGTTTTAGTACAAAAAAATTGATTCTGAATTATTTTTTCTCTTGTAGATGCAGAACACCACTGGCCTGGATATAGTCTATTCTTAGAAAATGTGTTCATTTTCCTGGGATCCTTGGTATACAAGTTTGGACGCTCAGAAGAAAACTGGAGTTAAATAATTTCACAAATGAGCATTTATTCCACGATTATAAAGTGATCCAAATTCTACTCAATTAACCATGCATATTTTATGTACATATACGTAAAAAAATAAGTTTTTCTAAGCTTTTCTACAAGTTTAACAACGTGTCAATTTCATGTAATATTGATCTTGATTTATTTTAACAATATTCATGTAAAAAATATCTGAATAACTAAGAATTATGTAACTTCAAACGTGATTAGAATCGTAAAGAACCTCTTGATGAAAAAAGCAGTATATAAAAACTAGATTAATGAGTTGAAAAAAAATTGATCACTAATTAAAAACTTATATGATTTAGATTCATATTTATTAAGTATTTAATGATGTATTAAATTTTTCTGTTCATTCAGAATATAAAGTGATAATGCTTTGATTATATAGAACTGTTTCACTGTACGTACATGTCAGGTTGAAATAAACAATTTTTGTTTTGTCAAAAATATATAATTT
The DNA here is from genome assembly GCA_035047105.1 of Galeopsomyia nigrocyanea. Lineage (NCBI taxonomy): Eukaryota > Metazoa > Arthropoda > Insecta > Hymenoptera > Eulophidae > Galeopsomyia > Galeopsomyia nigrocyanea. The sequence continues at coordinate 11,371,883 of JAWWMK010000040.1, forward strand.
ATTACCCTTGCCTAGATTACAATACTTATTGATAAACATTACAAATAATATGTCGTACTATATAAAATATATTAAAAATTATAACACAGTAAGATTGAGTTATTTCTTATCATTCTATACAAGCATTTAAAATGTGTTGCAATTGTTACCGCAAAAATAGTCATAAAGCTGTTTTATTTACGCCAATACTGTGCAAATTTGTGGAATTGTTCAACAAGGGCGGCCATAACAGCAGTCACTGATAAATCAAGAAGGTTTTGTACATAATGAACAGCTTCTTCGTCGCTCAAATCTAATCGCAACTTGTCCTGCACTTTTTTAACAGCTTTATCAGGTTCTAATGCTATGTCTGGAACACTCGCATCTACCATCAACGAGAATAAATTTAATATTAAGTTTGCATGCCGACGCAAATGGAGAAAAGCTGTGTAGCATTGTTTTCTAAATTCGTGATAGTGCTCAGATCCAACTCCTCCCATAGCTTCAACCATTTCTTTACTGAGCTTCATTGGCGGTGGTAATGGTTTTGGATCTCTACCCAAGATGTAACCAAAGTCAATGTGGAATAATTTGCCTGAGGTTGTAAGAAGTAAATTGTCTAGATGTCTATCGCCAACTCCAAGTACATAAGTTATGACACAGTAACCAGCACAGCTTCTGATGTATGTATCCATTATTTCAGATGCCACACCGTATGGCCCAGTTTCTGAAGGATGGTGTTTACGGAAGAAATTTAGTATTGAACCCTCATTAGCTAAAACTTCAGCAACTGTTGTAGATTCAATAAACTGTAAAAATCCATGCTTTGTACTTGTAGCAAGCACTCTGTAGGGACTCAATTTTAAATCTAAATTTTCTCGCCTTAGCAGCTTATCCATTAAAGCAATTGTCTGCAAAATCAACTGGTCCTGTCTTAAATCATCACCATTCTTGAAAATAGCAATATATTCTGTATTAGCTGTTGTAAGAAACGTTAACTTTGATGGCATCAGTGCTGATTTAAAAAGGGTTGCTTTTTCAGGTATTATAGCTTTTATGCAAATGTCTGGATCAAGAGGAAATGGTATAGGTTCAAAGTTGGAAAAGTTGACTTTGAATAATGCGTCATCATCTGCTAATAATGCACGCAATCTTTCTATTTTTCTTTTACGATTGCCGCTTTCTCGCGCTACCGTCTTGACTAGTGAAACTAATTGGTCCACAAATATCTTTTGCCTATCCAGAAAAGCTTTTCTCTTCTGCCAAACACTGTTTCCAAATGAAAGAGCATTGGTAAACATTTTCATAACGGTAACATACATTTCTCTCACACGTGTATCTTGTTTGACACTAATTATTGGATCTGGTTGGTCTTCGCATTCAATGGAAAGGTACCAGTAAAGATAATTAGCTAGTGTTGAATTCTGGCAAGCACGTGTAATGAGAAAGCTAGCTAAGTTATTTTGAGCAATTTGGTTCAAGAAATAATCATTTCTGCATTCTATTGATATTGAATTGTTTTTAGACAAAGATAAATCATTATTATTCTTGAGTTCCTCGTCAGTAGTTTCACTCTTAGCAAGTAAACGCTTACCATTGAACATTTCACTGGCTGCTTTTATGCTCTCAAAATCTTCATATTTCAATGCTTGTACTAATTGAAGCAAGTAGAGCATCAAGTCATCATCTGGTGCTTGGTTTAAACGACTGATTGCATATTTTCTCACAGCTTGATGCGTAAAAGCTGGACCAAGTAATTCAAGTGCATCTTCTGGATCAGGAGGAGCCCATAATGAAAGCATTTCTAGTGCTTGACGTTCTTCACCAGGTACTTTCCAGTTGACACATTTTACAAATTTAGTAAGAGCTTTCTTCTGAGTAGATAAATAGAATCTGAATTTCCATATAAGATCCTGCTCTTCTGTTGTCAAAGCTGTAGTGGGTGGATACAACAATATTGTATTTAAAGCATCACGAACATTGGAAGTTGGTTTCAATTCTTTAGTATTTCCTCCACTTCTCAAACTTCTGGCTAGTTTATGGTGTTTGGCTTCAACCAAATTTTCCTGTAGAATTTCGTAATCAGGAAGAGTAACAACATCTGGTTGAGATCGATGCTGTACCACTTCATCTCCGTCTTTTTCATAATAAACAATGGAATAAGATACACCATCAATAGTAGTTTCTGGAAATTCTAACATCAAATATAAATATTCAGAAGCTCTCTTCTCTTTCTCATTGATATGTTCAATTTCACGGAAAGTTAATCTGTCAAGCCAGTCAACTTTGTTTATCTGACCATTGCGATGTTTTTTAGCCAATTTTGCTAATCGCTGCATCTGTTCTTTTCCACAATCTCTTGCTTTACCTGGAGTAGTCGTTGGAAAGTTGCCATCTGCTTCTACACCAGGCCAAACTTTCAAATCCATCATACCCTGACGAAAAACCCCATATTTACCAAAAAATGAAATTGTAGTTCCACCAACTGGTATGAGTCTTCCAGGCCCAGCACAGTCATACAATGTTATGCATAATTGAGCATTACGAGGCAAATCAGAGTAAGAAATAGGTAATGTAATCCACTGATTCCAGTTCCATCTTGATGTGAAATGTTTGTACGAAGTATAAACTGGTAGGGCAAGTGCTTGTCCATTGGCAAATACTTGGAGAGAAGCTGATAAATCTCCTTTGCCACATCCAGAGCCAAATAAACCAGAGTATTTTAACAAGGGGTCATCTAATAATTTGTCATATTCTGGTCTACATTTTTTCCCTTCTAATGCTCCAATTTTTATTTGAATCTTAATTTCTAATGAAGAGCTGTATATATAACAAAATTTATCTGCAATATCCTCCATTTTATGGTCGTAAAAACTTTTGACTCATTAACTAAATTATTCAATCAAAAGAGGTTAACAAATACATGATCATACGAAGTATAATTATAGTGGGTGGAACTTCATAATACGTCTGAACTTGACAACGGACGTGGACTAGACTAACATTACCTTACGTTTCGATCATGGTTTCGATTATTTCCCCCATGTTCGAAATATCGAAACTTACAAAAGTTATGAAGTCTGCATTGTTGCCGCGTTGTTCTCAAAATCCACGTGTGTTGAACATGCGAATGTATTTTTTAAAAATTGTGAATCAAAAACTAATTTTTAGATTTAAAAATTATTCGCAAAGATGTCTTGTAAAATACATAACGTGCGCTTTTATAATTTAGAACCGAAATCTATAACGTGCTTTTCTTACGAACCTAGAAGTAAAAAATTGGCTGTTACAAGGTTAGTTCTATACGATTGAAAGAATTATTTATTAATAATAACGATTTTTACTTACTATTATCTATTCTCGTTTTAATATTCATTGATGAACTATGTTAATGACATTTTGATCAAAATTTTTATAATATCTAAATAAAGATAATAATTATACTTATATTTTGTTTAGAAATGACAATTCTTTAGAAATTTGGAACATTGGCAATGCTCCTTTTATTGAATCAACAATTGCTGGTCAAACTGACACTTCAATAGAAGCTATTTTATGGATTGGCTCAAGATTATTTACTTGTGGTCTGCGTGGTATGATAACAGAATATGATTTGACAACTTTGAGCATAAAAAATGATGTGGCAGTCACAGGAGGAGCAGCTTGGTGTATGGATGTAGATAGTAATCAAATTCGTTTAGCTGTCGGCACAGAAGATGGGTATATTAATACTTTCTTTGTGACTGAAGACTCTCTGATGTATGAAAAAATCTTTGACAAGCAGAAAGGAAGAATATTATGCTTGAAATGGGATAACGCTGGAGAAATGATCTTCAGTGGCTCTACCGATACATTGAGAGTTTGGAATGCAACATCAGGCCACGCTGTACACAAGATGCAGGTTGCTAGGAAAGAGGTCAAGAAGGAAACTATTGTGTGGTGTTTGGCAGTGACTACGGACAATATGATTGTATCTGGAGATTCCAGGGGTGTATTGTCCATTTGGGATTCAAATATGGGTACCCTAATTGAATCTCATGAAAGTCATGCTGCTGATATACTTTCTGTTACCATGTCACATGACAAAAATGTAATTTACTGTGCTGGTGTTGACCCTGTTATTAGAACATTTTCAAAAGTAGTTGCTAAATCTACAGGAAGAATACAATGGGTCAGAGGAATTGAAAGAAGATTGCATGTTCATGATGTTCGTGCTCTTGTTGAAGCAGGTGGTAAATTATACTCTGCTGGAGTGGATGGTTACTTGGCTCAGTCTAGTTATCCACCTAGGGTTCTAGTCAAATATCCACCATTACTTCAGCCACCTTGCGTTTATGTGTGTCCAAAATCACGATGTATATTGCTGAGGTATCACAATTTCCTGGAATTGTGGAGACTAGGTGATATTGCAAAAAGTAATACTACTTCTGAACGGCCAGGACATTTATACCCTTTGGAAGAAGAGCCTGTAAAGCTATTACAACTCAAATCTAAGTTAGATGAAAATATTATTTCCTGTGCTATAACTAGAGATTCTAGCATTATTGTATACTCTACAGAAACTCACCTTCGAGTGTTTAATTTCAATGTGATACAAGGCCATGCTCAGCTAAACAAACAAGACAGTGATATACCCCTTAAGAAAAAAGTACACAAAATGCTTTTTAGTTCAAACAGTAAACTTCTTGCAACAGTGAGCAATGAAGAAGGCAAAACTGTTATCACTTTATATACTCTAAATAAAGAGCACTATTTAAGCTTTCATGGATGCTTTACTACAGATAAAGAAAATATTAAAACAGTTGGATTGCTTTGTTTCTCACCTGATAATAAGTATTTAATTTGTTCTGACTATGAAAGTCATATAATAGCCTATAACATAGAAGGTGATCTGAGTCCAGATTCATTACAAGCTTGGCCTCTACCCAAATATACTTGTCCACCAACTGCTATGGCTATACAAAAGGATACCAATAATTTAGTCATTGCATATTCTGACCATAAGGTAATTAAAGAATTGTTACTGTATTTATGAAAAATTAAAAAGCCCAATGGATATCCAGTTGGAATCATTTATCTGATAAAAAAAACTGTTTACTTTGTTACAGATTGTAGAGTACAGTATTCCAAAGAGGAAATACACAGAATTTTCAAAAAATTTGCAAGGCCGGTTGCCAAATCAATGGTTGGCAAGACCTTTTCCTATAACAAACATTGCCTTTGATCAAAACAATGAAAACATTATAATTATGCACGATGATACGACAGTATTTGTCATTAACAAGTCTAGTGACCTACCTTGTTCAACAGCAAAAATAGCAAAACTTGAAAATGGTTATTGTAAAGAAGAAAGTAGTACAAGCTCTAGCTCAAGTTCTCAACATGCCATACAAGTTGTGAAGAAGTACAAGGTATGTAACAATACATTTATAATATTGTTTCCTCATGAACAAATCGAGATTTACTGATAACATTTTTTTACAGCATTTGGTACATTTGGCATGGATGAGCAGTTCTGAATTGGTAGCTGTTGAAGTGAATCCAACATCACTATGCGAAAAATTACCTCCAACATTGAAGCAAAAGTGGTTTGGCATGTAAATATTATGATAGAATTTTCAAGTGGCAAATCTTTGACTGTAAGAATATCGAGACAAAGTTGGGAGTGAAACATACTTTTATTATAGTCTGTTTTATATGACAAATTGTAATTTATAAACAGTTTTAAGTGACTACAATCATTGTTATAAAAAAATTGATGTAACAAAGAATTATTAAAACTTTTTCATTGTTTTATAAATAGTTAGTATTATATTAATACTAATAAAAAACGAAATTATAGCAGATTTATAAATTTTATAAAGAAACAAGAAATGAATATGAATAATAGCTGAAAAAATCTTCAATAAGTGTATTCTTATGAAATTTATAAAAAAAATTATGTATGTAAAAGAAAATATATATTAAATTCTATATGAGTATACTCATAAATAAGTATTGTAAATCAAAATAATAATTTAACAAATAGAACTTACGAACTAAATTTTTTCAATTAGCAAATTTTATTTTTTCAAAGACTTTGATTATTAATTTTTTGTTTACCTCTTGAGCATTCCAATGTTAAAAGTAAATTAATAATTAGATTCGCGCGCAGCATCCCTTGTCTCGTTGAAAACGGATCAGCCGGCGGCCACCTCTTTTGCCTTGCGGTTTTTGCGTATGGCGCTCGCGTCGTCGCTGGGGATCCTTTTACGTGTGCGTCCTCTGCATGGCGTGTGTTCTCCATGTTTTCCCGTGCAGCCCGTGCTCTACACACGCTGGCTGCGGACGCCTATAAACAACGCGCGCGGTGTGCTAGACAGAGACCGCATATATATTTTTCCAGCCGTGTATACATATGTGGGTTTCTTATTTTCGGTTTCACCCCTTCGCCCAAAGTGGCCATTTATAATTTGATTTATAATAACGGACTATAACTGCTGGCCTTCAACTTGTGTGTGAGTTAAAAAACTCAGCGCTCGCCACGCTGGAGCCGGCGTCCAGGAGATAACACTTGGCCCTTTTTGGAGCTTACTGTCGGCGGCTGAATGGCGTTTTTTACACGATGACAACAACTGTTTAAGGTTATTTTTTTCTCAATGTAGCTGCAGTTTTGCATGAGTTTTTTTCCGAGTTTTCCGAAATGGAAAGAGTGCCGAAAACTTTATACGTTACGTAAATTGTTCGGTTAGTAGATTTATTACAGAAAGTGCTGTTGAAAACGTTTTTTGTATCTAGTGTTGCATTCTAAGAGTTAAAGAGTTCAGATTTTTTTTAGTTGGAATCACGTGTGGAATAAACCTTTAAGATGCACTTTTTGAATTATTTTAGTGTTTCGTATAAAAATTATTACATCCAATTAGCAAAAATATTAATTTTTTAATGTAGGTTTTGATTTATTGCCTCTAAATTGTATTCTCCCAAACTCAATGAGTTTAATAAACAAAACTGTACTCCTTTATTATAATACCATGTAATACTAATGTTTACTTGTTTTTTTATCCCAACACTTAAGGTTAATGCAGAACCATCCATTTGATCTACTGGAAAAATGAATTATTCAGAGCATAATACGCCAAATACTTTACCACAATTTTCTGAATTAACCACTCGAACCAGTGTTACTACTGTGAATTATGCATCGAGTGGAACTGATCAGCTACAAAATTCACAAAATATCATTTATACCACTGCTGCTGATTCCAGTAATGGCAAACAAGCTGTAAGTACTTTCTATTAATATATCTCATAAAAACATACTAATATTCATACATTCATGTTGTTCTGTTACAAGAAATTTTTACTTTCACTAACAATTTCCATTGCTTTATGTTTGCACCCAAGCACTATAATTTTAATTTGCTTCTTATCGTCAAGCTTATTGCAACCATTGGATATAATTTGCACTGTAACTAATACTCGTCTATACAAAATTAGCATTATAAAGTTTATGTTAATACAGATTCAACTTTTACATATTGAATCCACATCTGTACAAATACTAAATTCTAATTAAAACTATATTTTATTTGCTAATTTGATAAATGTGAAAGAAGAATATCTATGAAAAGTAAATAACTTGAAGAACGTATATATTTTAGAATTTTTTAAAGAATCTACTATACTATGAAATGCAAATTTTGACTCAATTCTAAAATTGCCATACAAACAATTTTTCAGCTCAACTCTCCTAACAAACATTCTAACACAATTTTAAATTGGCCTGATTCCAATTTTTTGATGCAGTTTTGTGAAAAACAGGGCTTGCAAGCAATTAACATTCCAGCTTACAATCAAAACAATGCATCTTTGAATGTTCATTCTCACAATACACATATGAGAATTATTCAAAATTCTCATATTCCACAAACTGATGAAAATATTGATAGTAAAAATGATGTTAACCATGTAAAACTCGAAAATGAGGATATAAATTTTAGCACAGTAAGTTTTTGTTTATTTACCTTATTTGTTTATAGAATAAACAGTGTGGTTTGAATGATTAATTTACATACAGACTCATTGCATGTATACATAAGATAAATTCAAGTAATGTGTAATAACATACAAAATCAATTTTTAAATATACATTCATGCTTTTCATCACTAACTCATTTCATCATCCATTTAGCGATTTATTTTTTTACTCGATCATTTCCAAATGAAATTTATATGTGTAAAACAGTAATTGTAAATATGTAAATATGTAAATACATAAGTTTTTTATGCATCAAAATTATTTTTTAAATTATGAAAATTATTGACTGTTAACTATTTGCTATTAGTTTGCACGTAAATATGATTTATTTTATATGCATCACTTGAAAACCAAAATGCTTTACAAAACACCCAATATAAAACCCTTTTTATCACAATAATTTGATTCTCACAACTTAACATAACAATTTCAGATGAATTCTCATATATCTGTGACAGATTATCTCCAAAAAATACAATCTTCTTCCTTGCCTTTGACATTGCAACAATTAATTAAAATGCAATCAGAGCAATTAAAGAAGGACAGAGATAGTGAACAAAGAAATGATCAAGCCCAAAATAATATTCTAAACATTCCTAATGTGCCAATAATTTATAAGACTTCGCAAATGCAGTCTGATAGTCAATACATGAACAATGATCATTCCATGATGTTAAATCCTAGCGATGTAAATGTTCACATGGAAGAACAGCCTGAAAATCACAATAATACTCAAGGTCAAATTCAACCTCAAAAGATAGAGCAATCAGCACATGCAGAGACGACAAAGCCAGAGAAAAGAATGAAATTCAGAGCCAAGACTGGTGAAATAAAAATCACACATGCTCTTGATGGATCGCAATTGTACTGCTGTCCAGAGTGTAATTTAGCATTTCCTCATAAGCCTGAAATAGATCAACATCTGCAAATTCATGTACAGGTAAATCAATAGCTTAAAACTGCATTAGAATTTTCTAAGTTATCTACTTAAAAATCTTATAGCAATTTTTTTGTGGTCTTTTATTAAACTTGAATTATCATTTCAGGAACGAAAATATCAGTGCAAAGAATGCGGCGCAATGCTAAAGCGCAAAGAGCACCTGGACCAACACATGCGCGGTCATTCGGACGAGCGGCCGTTCAAGTGTCCTGTGTGCCAAAAAGCTTTCAAGCGCAACGAACACCTGACCAGGCACTACGTGATCCACTCGGGCGACAAAAATTTCACGTGCCAGGTCTGCCAAAAAGCCTTCTCGCGCAAAGATCACCTGAACAAGCATACTCAGACGCATTTGGGTATCAAGAAAGTGAAGCCGAAAAAGGAAATCGTCGAGCTGCCGTCGAGCAACGATTCCACAACTGCCTCGATGTTGCTCAGGCCCGACATCAATAGTCTGCTAAAAGAGAGCAGTTTGAAGCAGGATACTACGCAATTTCTGCAGCACATACAAAACTTGCATAAAGACTCGAGTCTCATCCAAACCTTCTCAGCGTTCAAGGAGCACGTGCTCAAGGACGGTTCTGTGTTGCAACAGCAAGCCGTTAATATGAATGAGATTTTGCCGCAGAACACTAGATATTTGATGCCATCCTAAGGTTTCTTGTTTTTTGTTTATTTTAGATTTTTTTTTACTATTACTAGATGTAAGAACATTCGGTCCGTGGTCGCAATCGTGCGGTCTGTAACAGCAATAAGTTCGTGAGTTGGAGGAGAAAGAAGTAGAGTGATCTGGCTAGAAAATTTTTATTGGAATGAATATAGAGGAATTGATGGTTTTTTCTATGAAAATGTGTTGGTATTTGTCATTGTCGCGTTAGCTAAAGTTGTGAGAAAATAATCTTCAACAGTTTTGTGAGTGCAAAAATTATGAAATTCGACAGAGCGGTAAAAGATTATACAATAATATTGCTTGAATTTTATTTGAACTTTTCATTGGCTATGTTGAATTATGATTTTTGTTAGTCAATTCTTTTATAATTTAAATTTAAGTTTTATTGTTGTGGTTATTTTTCCATTTTTATATGCATTAGATAAGATTTGCATATTAAAAATGCACATTATGTGATTGAAATTCTTTTGTACATTTGAAGTACTGTGATTAAGCTTTTTACTTGTCTAAAATTAATCATTTGTATTTCGAAAAAAATGATGTTTTACCATGAGAAGTAACGTTATTATATACTTTACGTTTAAGTAAATACATCTTTTTGATCAACACTTTGTAATACTTTATCATCTCATAATTAGTGGTGAGATGTTTCATTCTAATCTATTTTTCTAGCCAGGAATAGTGATAATCAATACGAAGTGTAAATTCATTATGCAGCGTGAAATGCTAGTTTGACAAGTTGATAAATGGAATAACGAAGCATTTCATAAGATATATATACTTAAGAAAGTGGTTGTATATTTTGCAATCTTGAGGATACATGAAACAAATAGTTTTTGAGTAAAAAAAAAAACAGAGGAAAAAATGAAAAAGTTTATAAGATAATGTTGCAATCAAAAGCATCTAAGAAAACGCAAGTTCAAAAAATAGAGGTATCTAAGAAAACGAATTATTTTCATTCGAAATTTTAGTGACATGCGTATATATACAGATATGAAGATCCATAAATTCAGAACCATGTTTTGAATTGATAAATCTTCTCGATTAATAAAACGAAGTGCAAGCAAAGATAATATATTTTAAATAATAGTAATATCAAAAATTTCACAGAACCTTTTTCAAGTACTTAATATGCATTTTTTTCCAAAGTGAAAAAATTGACAAAAAGCTATTTTTGAACTATTGTTAGCCTCGATTGTTGTAATGAAAAATGAATGCACAGTACATCTAAATATTATATTTGAATACGTGAGTTTTCTGAAGTAGATGTTTTTGTTCAATGTAACCTGTTTCTTTTAATAGAAACAAAATAAAGGTGACCATATGAAATCCAGCCATGACCGTTCATAATTGTATATATATTGTTTTTAAATTATTTTGCGTCTGTGTGATGTAACGTGTAATTATCCTTCCTAAAAAGAATTGTAGTAATGATAGGATCTACGGAAAGTCGAATTAGAGAGTAATTAGAAAAGGAATATGATGGCAAGTGATCCATGTATCAAACAGAATATTTTTACATTTCTATGCCTCGATCATGTGCATAATGTTGCAAAGTATTTTGCATTTTATTTTTGTTATAAGTCATTTATACATATTTAATCTTTTAATTCTGATCTCGTTTAGAACATCACTAGCTTCATTCATCATTGTATTTTATTATGCTAGTGTATACTAGATTTATCATGATGTAAAAATGTACTTTGATTTAAATTTCATATTAAAATTGTATTTTGAATTTGAAATAATCTCTTTATTTTTCATTCCTTCTATAATAATAATGAAATGGTAAATTTGAAGTTTTTAAAGAAAATTTTGCATTACCATTTTAACACTTTTATTTATTAACAATAAAAATCTATCTTGACAATAGTTTATGGATAATCCAAATAAATATAACACCATGTACATTACAGCCACATTAATTAAATACGGAATTATTACATCAATTTTCTTGAACAATTTTCAAAATGGACAAATATGTTCAAATCAACCAATCTTGTTGAAATTTTATTGCAATTTTGAAATTAATTTAAAAAACGGACTAGAAATATTCATTTAAACGGTTTAATAATAAGAAAAACACTATTGCAAAAATCTTTCAGTTTTCTGATTTAAAAAAGTTTGATCTTAAGCCTACACATGAATATATTTAAAAATAAATCTTGAATAAATTTGATTCCTAATGCATTTTTTAATGATAACTTATCAATAACAAAATGAGATCTCAGAAGGGTCAATTAGAAAATTCCAATTCGCGTCGTTCAAAATAAGGATCAACTAAACAAAATGTAACTTGAAAATTTTTCTCCAAGATTAAGTACAGGTGCTCAGAACAAACAAACGAATTCATCGAACACGAGCACAGCTCATTTTAAAAAGTCCATTATTTCTTCAGTCGATAATTTCGGCGCGCTCTGATTTTGCAACGAATTGAAATTCGACATTGGAGTACTGGGTAACATCATCGCGGGAGTTGTCCATCCCGCATTCGAATTGCCTAATTGCATCATATTCGCACTTGCATTAAAGTTCTGAGGCACTGCTTGGTTCCAGCTCATCGTGGACGGTTGCTGTATTCGATTCCCGAACGGTTGCTGCGCGTTGCTACTCGGTGAAAAGTTGTTCGCAGGCATGTAGTTCGTCGGAGAAGTCACGTAATTTGGAGACTGTACGCCTGGCAAACTTGTTTTGTTGGTCGACCAGTTCAGTTGATTCAAATTATTAGCTAGTAGAGTATCGGTAAGATCCTTTGGTTTAGCTTTCGCAACAGTTGGAGTTACTTTGGGCCTCAATGGAGTTTGATTTTTCATTTGGTGGCTCATTTCTTCTTGCTTAGCTAATCTGTAATCGGTACAACGACAATTAAATTTTTGTAAAACGTTATTTAAGTATAAAGGATTTAAATCAAAGTTACCTATGCTTCTCGTCTAAACTAAGGGGACGAGACTGAGGCGTTTGCGTTTTACTTTGTGGAGGTGACGAAAAAGAGTTAGACTCAAACATTTCCAAGGGATTTGTAGGGGATGAAAGGTCTCCCAAAGGATTCGAAGAGGTTGTCAAATTCAAGGCGTCAGACATATTTTCTTCGAATTGCCTATTTTTTTGAAGCTGCTGTAATGCCTCTCTATGTTCCATAGTAACTTGAGTGATCATGTCGTTTACTAGAGATACTAGTATTTCGTATTGTTTTGGACTAAAACTCTGATCAACGCAGAGTGGTAACAAAAATGGTAAGACTTTTGTTGCTAACGTATCTTTACTTATACCTAATTTGCTGTTTGTCAAAATTAATTTAAAAATACCTGTAAACAAAAATTTGTATAAAATAATTTGCTCCATAATAGGAACGAATAAAAAAAAATAGCGGAGCGTAAATTTACCTATGATTGCCATTAAAATAGCTGGTTCCCCAGAACAAGGTATTTGTTGGAGAAACGGTAAAACTTCTTCTCTGACAATCCAAGAGTCGAGATTTTCAACAATTTTCGACAAACATAATAAACAATTAACGCGTATGCCCAAACTGTAGTTTCCAGCTCTGCCAGCTAAACATATTTTCTTCATTCTTGGTATGACCGAATTTTTCATACACGCGCTATCTACGATGGATACAATTGATGGTAATGCCACTAAACAATGCTCTTGAAGCGGCTCCAGTTTTGAATCTAGAGCTCTCGTCATCATTGGCACTATAAAATTCTTTACAGTATCTGGAGAACACCATTTCAATAATAACTCGATTTTTTGTAGTAAAAGTAAGCTTATCTGGAAAAATTGCAAAATTTAATAAAATAGTTTGCACGAAAATAACGTAGAAATGAAAATCAGCAATAAACTATACCTGTGGAGGTTCTTCAATAACAAATATTTGCTTCAACATAGGAAGAATTCGTTCATTGAATTCTTGATTTGTGCAGTCTTCCATGACTTGAAGGATGCTTGGTAGAAGAAATGGAATCATAGGAGCATTTACAAATTCTTTTTGAAGAGCTGGCAGTACTTTTTGTAAAACAGCTCGACGTGGAAATTGTTTTAGAATTTGCGGTAAGCCTTTGTAAAATTTGGACTTTTGAAGATTATCCCATTGGAAAAGTTTATCTAAGTATATCAACGTTTTTACTTCTATATCATTAAAGTATTCAATCTGAAAAATTAAAAAAATTTAATAATTGTTTTATCGTCATGCGAGTAATTATATACCTTCACAAATTGATATGCATCAGGTCGCAGTTCTGGATCACCATGGAGCATTAGTTTGACTGTATCTTTCAACGTGTTTGGCAAATTAAAACTGGAAGAAGAAACGGCATTTTTTAACTCTTCTAAATACCGCTTGTAATTTGATAAATCTTTTTGAGAATTCCATAGGCCGTGATTATGAGCATGAAGATAACAAATTAATATGCCGAGAGAAAATATATCACTGGGTGGACCTATGCTAGATGCTTTCACACATTCTGGAGCCTGATAGTGAATACAAGTTCTGACAGTAGTTGGTATCAAATTATTATCTAAGCAAGCCCAGCTTGGCTGGAATTACAACATTATAAATAGTATTATTCATATGATGTCCATAAGATAAACTAGTTTTTCAACTTTAAAATCATTTACCTTATCTTCTGGGGTCTGATTAGCAGCACAAAAGTCAAAGCCAAAAATTTTCCAATCTCCATGATCATTAACTACAATAGATTCAGGGCAGAGATTCCGATGCAACATTTTAACATCATTATGTAAAAAAGCTAAACTTTCGCCCAGTTGATATAGTCCAAATTTAATTTCAAGATCTAATATTTTGTAATCTCTAAAGGTAGCTTGAGCTGATTGTGGTAAATTATCTACAGATCCTAAAATGTTTGCTAAACTTGCAAAAACTGGTTCTGTAGCAAAAGCTAAACTGTCTCTTGACTCCTCCAGAGGATGTTGCACTGTCAATATCTGTGGATGCCTGAGTTTCGTCAACTGAACAACACCTTTCTTCAGTGTATCTAAAATATTATCCCTTGTAGTTTTGTCCGTCCACTGATCTAATAAACGTTTCTCAAATACAAATATTGCAGCTTTCTGTTTTGTTGACTTTTTGAAACCACTGTATACTTTCCATAACAAACCAGGACCAGCGCTGCATATGTGAGCAGTGGCTTCGAATTCTCTAGTCACTGGATTCCCAGGTAAAACACTGGATAACTGTGACAAACTATGAGCGGTACTGCTAACGGTATTGCTCAATGTATTGGTGACAGTATTTCGCAGCTTATTAAGGACTTCCATTGCTGGTATTTTCTCCTAATGCAGTTCCTATAAATAAAAAAAAATGGATTTAATAACTTTTTCATAATACTGTGACAGCCAGGTTGATTCACATTAATTGTTTACAAGTTTCAGATGACTTATAACAAGGATAGAAAATTTTAGGTTAGACGAAGATAAACACTTTAAACGAGACTTATAATAATTAAATAGCAATAGAAACCAAATACTTGAGATTCAACTACATTCTCTATTTTTAAAATAACTAAAAATCAATTAGTTTCTAATGAATTAAGTACTTGTAATGAAAATATCGAAAGACGTCATTGTTATCACACTCAAACTTGATTAAACGTTGCACTTACCAAATAAATCTACGTAAAAAATAACTTAATAATATTTGTTCATCCTTCTACAATCATTTCGTATTAGTTTGATCATCACATTATATAAAAAAAAGCTATTTTCTATTGCACTAGAGTCGAAAAGTGACATATGAAATGCCTCTCACTCCTCTCACTCGCACAATCAAATACTGAAACACATCACACACACAGACGAGGGGCGCGGACCACCTTGCGACTGCCCACACCTTGAATCACCGTGCATCACTTTATGGAACACGCGCTTGTTTGTGTCCAAATATAGAATTGTATTTTTATGGACGAATAATGATGATTTTATGTTAATGTGATTTAGATAAGCTGCAGTCGACTTTGAAATTTTTTGCGGACGTCAGCGCTAATATGATGAGTTGAGCGCTTTTAGATGAATCAAAAGATCGACAGTATTATCATAATGATCTGATATGCTCCAATTCGCTATTTCGACGCCTCGACATGGGTAATTTTTTTAGATTTACATGCATTTCTTTTATAATAACAGATACAATAAATATTTCTTCAAAATAACTATATTTTCATTTATTCCACGCGATAAATAAAAATTTCATCGTACATAAGATAATTTATTCAACTTTCGCGCTTACATTTGTAAAAGAAAATACTTAATTGGAGAAATTTCTCGAAGCAAGCATTTCTAATAAATATTTCATTGAATCGTTAGATCATTTATTTAAAAGTGCGATTGTTTACATGCTAGATATTAAAATTGACATTGTAGTAATATCTAATTTTAATTTGAATTCAAATACTTTGCATATTTTTCAAGCAATATAGATGTCGCTCTATTTCAAATTCAATCGATAATTGTAAATCACTCCAAATCAAATCTGACCGTTTAGCCAAATATACACAAACATCGCACTGTCAACAGTGTCAACGATTTTTGGAACAAGTTCCATCGCGCAGTGTATAGCAGTGCTTCATATATTCACTTCTTCGTGCAGTTCGTTTGGCGACAAATTTTCGATTTCCAGCAAAATCAGTTTTCACATTGCAGTTTTAAAATGGAAAATTTGTAAGTTCACGTCTGCTGTTAAATTTTAAGAGTAAAATTCATCAGAGTTTAGTGCTCAGGATCAAAACGCTTATTATCGAAAGAAAAAAAAGTATAATGCCGAAAGAACGGTTGACAATTAGTAGCGTTTTTCGATTCACTTCATTGATTTTCTAAAAAATTCATTACAATCTCGATTATCACAGAGAAATTAATATTTTTATTGTGAATGTTTCCGCGAAAACTCGTATTTACGTGATCGTATTTATGATTATTTACATGTGCTGAAGAATCCAACGCGTTGCAGTACCACCTCTTACCAAGGCTCAACAGTTCCTCATCAATTTGTTGTGTGGTATAATTTTTTCTATAAAAATCTTAATAAAGTTAGCCTTCTGCGATCAAAACGAAGTGGCAATTACTGTTAAAGAGTATTACGATCGGAGGTCGGACAAAAATAGCAAAGCCATTGAGAAATTGGAAAGTGAGAATTTAAGTTTGTTGGAAGAAAAAATATCACTGAAAGCACAAGTAATTCTCTTATTTTCAATCTTTATCGCTATATTGCACTTTATCTTTTATTAATTTTTATTATGACGATAATTGTGTTTATCATTTTTAAGGTCTCACGGTTGGGACAAGAAAAGAGCCTTTTACTTGGCAAATTGAGAGCAACAACAAACATGCTCAGGATTTTAACGAAATCGGTACGTTTATCATGGATTGGAAGCAATTTTTTATTGATTAATTACGATATTATGTTATCAGAAGGAAGATGCGAATAACAGCTGCAAAACGCCAATCAGAATCAATGTGTCTGACGTAGATTGTTTGCTCCAAAAAAAGTTAAACGTAAGTTATATCATCTTTACGGAATTCTGATATTGAATTTTCATTTATTTTGATCCATACTTTTAGAAATCTACTGCTGGAACCAATAATAAGAAAAAAGTTCAAGGCAAATCCCTTCCAGCAAAAGTTGCCAACAAAAAAGAGGCAAAAAAAGTGGTAGTGCCCAAAGCAAATGATACTGTGCCTTGCGTGAGAAACACACTGAAAAAGGTATTAATTTAAATATTCCTTATGATTCCATTAAACGAGAAAACAATTATTTCTAAATATTTATAATTTCGTAGGACACAAAAGATAAAATAGCACCCAGTTTGCCATTGAGAATACAATCGAAAATTTTACCAAAGAGCCCACTGCCAAAGAAAATCGTAACTGTAAGTTTAAAACAATATGTAACCTAAACAGCCTTGAAAATTTAATAAGTACTTAAATTACGTTACAGTTTCAAGGCATAGGCAAAGAGAATCACGGGATCGAAAGCGGCAACTTCCGAATCATGAGAGCCAAAGTGACAGGAAAACCCGAATCAAAGATTGTAATCAACCCTCGAACGGTGAAACAGCGCAACGATATCAAAGAACCGAAGACTGGTGAATTGAAAATACACAAGGTTGGTGTCACTGCAAATTTTTAATGATATAAGATTCGTAATTAAAATCCGTTTTATAAAACGAATGTTTTTATTTTTTTTTCAGAAACTCGACCAAACATTCATCATCAAATGCTGAGCTCGCTTACAGCGACACGTCGTGTAGTTCGTTATTGTTTTTATCTTTTTATATTTGAATCTGTCGCACAATTTGTTTTTATGTATATCGTAACTTGATGTAGAGTAACTCAATGTTTTTATCGTCAAATTATTATTGCCTATCGTTTCGTTTCGATCATTTTATATAGAATAAAGTTTATACGATTTGATAATCAGTGCACCATTTATTTCAGTTCAAAAACTCTTTTTTTTTAACAATAACCACATGTCATTTTTAAAAAAACTGTGTTTCCACTCACACCGCTCAAAAAAAAAAAGAAGAAGAAGAAGCTCACATTCAACATCGAAACGCTATACGAAGATGTGAAATGCGGGGGCGGCCACGTGTTTGGTTGTTGTTGCGCGTGCCCGTGGCTATTGATTAGCGCGCTCGGTTGCGCGCGACGATGAGTATCCCCGGACGTTGTCGTCGTCGTCAACGACGAATATGACTACGGTCGCCGCTGCGCGCCAGTCGTGTCATGGAGGACCTCCTGCTGCAGCTCGTCAAGGAAGCGCACAATGCCAAATTACACGGCCTCAAAAAGGCTGCCCAGGATGCTTCCGGTAAGACTATATTACCTTGTTGTATTTGTCGTTCCATGAGTATTTTCGATGATGGCTGATGAGTTATAACGAGGTGTGTGAGTTTTGTTGGTTCGGTCGCGTGGTTTCATTCAAGTATGATGATAAACGTTTTTTTTCTTCTTGTGAGTCATTCATCGTTTTTTATGATATTATTAATTCATGAATGAGCTTGTTTATTAGATAACACGTTTAATCATTTAATTTTTGAAAATTAATTCAATTTTTAAATGAATTATCATAACGCACATACACATAATTTTTGACCAATTAAAAATTTAAACTCACATTTTTTTTGTGTGTGAAAAAGAAAAAATACACATGAATTATTCAGCGGAATTGAGGTATGTAAAAGCGTTGTAGATACGATAACAGTTCAGTTCCCGTCGTAATGAGCCTTCCTCGCTGATAACATATGGATCTTGACAATTTTTTGTTTCCGTTGCCATAGCGAGCGAACTTTACGTATATATTACCAAATATAATAATATAATACGAAATATCTGCATCGCTCTGCTAATTCAATTTCAGCATATGTTTTTTTTCCTCACATTTATTGATCGGTTTTTGTTGTCATTGCGCGCGGCGGCAGCTCGCGAGGCGATAAAAAAAAACACCCACGAGCTCGACATGTGTGTGTGTGTGTGTGTGTGACTGCGTTTAATACATGCCGAACGGAATGAAAGACTGCAGTAAAAAAAAATAGACGCTTTTTGTTTTTATTGGCGATCGATTGTTTTGTTGATTTAGCCGCCGATAGTCTTGTTCGTAACAGCTGCTTTCATGCGTGAAAAAAAAGTATTGTATTAGTCTTATTCACGTTAGTATTTGTTGAAAGCACAATGATAAGGTAATGAATTGTTTATTTTCAATAATAAATGCAATGACTAACTGCGAGTTTAATATTAAAACTTCTTTGCCAACATTTTTCGTCCTAAACTCTCTCGTTGTTTTTTATTTAGAATTTTGTTATTTATAGAAAAACTCTGCCTTATAACTGCACGTAAAAATCAATGATTGAAAATCCTATCCAATTTTAGAATCACTCATCGTAGCTCGACTTAGCCTCTCCGTAAAGTTTTCTCGCTTTACAAAGGCTTCGTCTATTAATAAAATCATTTTAACTTTGAACTCGCTTGGCTTTCAAAGCAACATCGTAATTGACTTCTCACCGAGCTTTAATAAAATTTACAAAGCCCTTTACATATCAAACAAACCAAAATTCTCTAAAAAAAAATCGAGATCATTCACCTGTCAAAAAAAAATCTCTCTCGCTGCCGAGTTCATCGTCCCGCATACGAGATCAGCTGTTTTCTTTTTTTTTTCTTTCGCATCTACTATAAAAAAAACTCACAGCTGTTTCACGCATTGTATCGTATATGTATGTACCTGCAGACTTCCTGGAGAAGCAGCAGGGCCTGCTGCGCGATCCGCCGCACGAGCTACGTGCCAAGTGCCTGCGAGCGATTCAGCTCGCCCTCGAGACCAAACGCAGCAAGTTCGTTGCCTTCGGCTTATCCGGCCTGCACGTGAGTATCATCGTATACACACACAACCCCCTTCTGTTATTCGTGCGAGCTTTTTTTTTTTCTTCGACCGCGCGTGTCTTTTTTTTTCTTCTTCTGTGATGGATTGATCGTGAGTTCGTGAGTTTGCAGCTTTCGCGCGTGCAATTTGTCATAAAAATACCGTGACTGATGGGAGAAGGAATAAGGGTGTGGAATTTTATTTTATCGTTGGAGCTTTTATTCTTCTTGAATTTTGCAACAAAGTTCGCAGGCAATAAATGCCCACGGGATTGCTTTCTCAAATGTTTGCGCACTGTGTGTTTCTCGAATGATGGGCGCTATAAAAGCGAACAGCTCTGCAATAAACTCGAGCTTTTTTATAGGTCCGAGGGTTGGCAGTGACAATGCGCACCTCCGTTGTAAGTTTCAGTGTCTCTGTCGTAAAAATCAAGCTATTGTCGTCGGCTTCGAGAAAAATAAAATAAAATGTGGCGTGAATTACAAAAAATCGAACGTATTGAAAATTTTCGTAAAAAAAGCTCTGAACTTACAAAATCGGAAAAGCGTTTACTTGTGCGAATCCATCATCGTCCAATATCACACGAACAATAGTCTGGAGAAAAAAAAGAACAAAAAATACTTAGTATAACGAAGCCGCGAAGAAAAAAAAAAAGACTATATGGGCAAGCTGCGAAATGGTTATTTGCGGCTTTGACTTTAATGTGGGCGCGCGTGTGTGTGTATTGTACAGAGAATGCTGCGGGACGACAGATTTCAGTCGCCGTACGAGCCGGAAGACGATTCCCTGTGGCTTCCGGCTCAGATGCTGCACGCAATGGGCTCTATTCTGTCGCAGTCCGACGACACCCAGACTGACATGCTTAAAGTGAGTGTTTTGCGGTACACGCGATCTCTTCTTTTTTGTTTTTTTATTGTCGTTTAATTTTCGATAATTTGCACGCCCGAATCTTATGTGGCGTGTTTTTTTTTTTTTTGAGTTTTAAAATTTTGCTTTCTTTATGATGATGTCTAGAGACTACGTTGATTTCATGTTAGATGATTTATGTTAATGAATATTTTATACTTCTCGACATAAAATGCATAAACAAACACAAAAACTATAAATTAATCTGCTATTTATCTTTTAATCGCGAAGGTACTCCTCCAAGTGGCATGCTGTCCTTACTGGACAATGAACGGCCGCTTGATAATAGCAATCCTAACGACTTGTTGCGAAGCCTTCGAGCATGGTAACCAAGCGGTTAGAACTGCGGCTCAGGCAGCCACTAGTCAAACCTTGCGGTCGTTCTGCTTATTTTTGGGTGAATATCAACTACACACAAACACACACACACACACATCTGCTAAAACTGCACTTCAAAGCTTTCACGTTTATATGCATTTCTTTGATGTGTTTTCTCGTATAACAGACGAAGAGTGCCAAGAGATGGATGAAAACGCCAAGCGTAACAAGAACATTCGCGAGCGCGGAGTGTCTTGCTTCAACGAGGCTCTGCCAATACTACAGTACATCTGTTGCAAGCTCGACGAGGCACAAAAGTCAGTTGTACATGCCGGAAATATAATATACTTTAACAATTTCGTGTAAAGAAAATACTCAAATTTATACTTTTCTCAAACTCAGCGCAAGAAACAGCAGCACAGTTGTATTCCTCTTGGAATCCTTGCACACGCTTATCTCGTCGCTACCACAGAAGATCCACACGAACGCTCATTTCACCACTTTTCTCTGGCAAAAATTCTGCCCGGCTTTGATCGCGTTCCTCGGCACGCCGAGAGTCGACAAAACCTTCAGTTCGCGCGAGGGTAAAGATTCGGAAATCGGACGTGGTTCCGGTTATCTCGCAAGCTCTCTCGGCTTCGATAGTCATCAAGCTAAGACTGTCTATTGGTGAGTGTTTGTACAAAAAGAAAATAAAATTCTTGAATTTCACGAATATATATTTCGTTTCGTTCGCAGCATCGGAACGGAATTAGTACGACTAGTCGGCTGCGCAGGTCCACTTCGTCCGGTTCTCGAGTCGGTGTTCCATCGGATGCTTCTTTATCCACCGCCGCAGCAACGTTTGGAACCTCTGAAAGCTCTGAAAGAATTGTTACGCAGTCCAAGTCGAATCGTCGATTTTGCCGGACCGCTGCTCGTCGAGGAGGAAAAAACCAGTCAATTGCAGAGCGACATGGCGTTGATGAGGCTGTAAGTATAATACACAATTTCGAAATGACGTTATTACACATGGAAGCTTTACTACAATCGTTATAATTATATATCCGACAGAGCAATGGACTCGATAGAGGAATCGACTAGCGCCAATCTGTCGGTTCTACACGCGTCGGTATCGTGCGTCGTTGCCATGCTGTCGGCCCTCCAGGAGCTTTGCGACGGCAAAGCCATCAGTCACAATTATACTTGCACTATCAATGGACTCTACGACGATCTTGAGTCGTGCGACTATCGCGGCCCGCTCACTTATCAGAGCATGGCGCGACTTCCCAAGACTTATAGGTAGATCACTCGAATGTTTTATAGAAGAAATTTTCCTTTTTTAGATGTATTTTTTAAAATACTTTTTCGAATCGACAGAGAACAATTGGAATTGATGAAGAAAAACAACATCTCCGACTCCGACTCATCGGGTCACGGTCCGTCGGAAGACGGTGATTCCACGGACACGGAAGGTCCGCCCAACAACGAATCCGCCGACGACGTCGTCGAAGACGGCAACAACAGTTGCCTCGAGGACAACGATTACGCATTGGCGAACGAACGCGAGAGACTGAGACTCGAGAAGCTACCGAAGTGTTTGCACGTTGGCAGACAGTTCGCCGAGGAATGTAACGTCGACGTCGAGAGGCATAATGCTCGGAAATTCGTCAAGACGCTCAAGCAAGATCTCATCCCGACGGTGTTGAGTTTGAGGACGAATATCGAGGTCGACGAGGCGTTGCAGACTTTCGCTTCGGATTATTGTCAAGGTGAGTTATAATTTGAATAATTGAAGCGAAGGAATTGGTTGATTTTTTTCGTTTTTTTTTTCTTGAATAGCCCAACAAAAACTTCAAGAGCAGAAAGATACGCCTAGCGACGATTGTACTTTAGTGACGATCATGAACGCCGATGGAATATATCTGGCCACTTACGCTGCGTTGTTGCTGAATTTGAAATTGATACGGATGAATTATTACGAAGACGATAGCCGGCAAATTCCAATTACCGAGGTATGCGAACACCATTAATGCACAATTCCACAGAACATTGCAATTATTTCAACAATATTAAAATCGAACAATTTATTTCCAGGAACAATTCGTCGAAGAAGTACACGGTTCGGGCGTGTTGGTCTACTTATCAGCCACCTGGCTATCCGAGCTCTACCAGCAAGTACTCGCGTGCAACCTTCTCGAGAAATGCGGTTACAATCCATCGTCCAACGAGAACAGCGCACTCGTCAATGTACTCATCGACGTGGACGGTATCACGGGAAGTCATCCCGGCGGTCAATTGCTCTCGGATTATCTGCGTCTGGAGAAAGCTCAACCGTCGCGTAGTGAGCCAACACCCGAGGCTGAAGCCGGTGCAAAGCTGTCGAGACGTGTACTTTCTTGCTGCTGGGATAGTATGGTGACGGTTTTGGCGACTGGATTGAATCCTTGCAAAGACGAGAATGGAAAGGGAATTTTGGGCAAAGACGATGGTAGGAGTGGTGTTAAGGATACGATTGTTCTTTCGCTGGAGGGATTGCATAAGGCGGCGATGCTCAGCAATGTTCTGGGTGAGTGAATTGAAGTTTCACATTTGTTGTTTAAGATTGGATTTGTGAGTTATAATAAAAAATGAAATTTTTGTCCGAACAGGCTTGCAAAATCGTTGTGGGGCGATCTTCGCGTTATTGGCCAAAGCCGCGTGTTCCGAGCAGTCGATTTCCAAGCTGAGACGCACAAAAGACGTTCTGAGGTTGAAGCTACAGAATAAAGCAACGAATTTACACACATCGCACGCGTTGAGTATGGAGGTTCTTTTGGCCAAGGGATTGGAGCTTGGAAGCCATGGAAGTGATTGTTGGCCTCATGTTTTTACGTAAGAAAAGTGCAGGTTTTTTTTAATCGTAAAATAACTTTCAATGAAATTCAAAGTTTGTACGTTACGTAATTTTCCAGGTGCTGTTTGTACGTTAGTAAGTTGGAACACGACTTCTTTGGAAAGAATCAAAACCTGGCTTTCCCGAAGGTTGCGAAAAAAGAGAAGAAAGAACCGAAGGAGCCAGCCAATGATTGCAAATCGAATCAAGATAGACTGCGTCTTAGTTTTAATATTGTTGATGACGATGATGATACTTGGTGAGTATTTGAACTCAAATTCAATTTGAATTGATGCCATACTAATTTTCCATACTAAAATTACGAAGAATATCGATAGACATTTTTCAGTAGTAACAACCTGATATAGTCAGACGTACACTCCAAATGAAATAATTTTGCAAGCCTCGTGTTCTCCTACAAATCGAGTAAAAAAAACAATCAATTTGTTTCAGCGTGGACGTCTACAGCTTCCTGTCGACGCCTTACACGCAAAGTACAGCCTTAGAAACAATCCCCGAGATCATCCACGAATCCAACGCGGACCATCAATCCAATGGGATTTTACCAGCCGATTACGCCGCAAAAATCGTTTGCGTTCTCTCTCAGCAAGTCGACAGATTGTTCGAAGACGCAGCGCTCAAATTAAATTTACGAGCTCTATGCTCGTTTCTACAGGCACTCTGCAATGCGAGCAAAGATCAGCTGTTCAAGAGCGTCGACGGCAGTCAAGAGAATAGGAAAATCTGGTGGCGTAGAAGCAAACCGCGCGAGGAAGAACTCAATGTCTTATTATTGTCGAGGCTTGGCGAGGTACGTTCTAGCCAAAAAAAATTTTTTTTTAGTATCAATTTATTTTCATACGTTTAACTAACATTAATTTTAAATAATATCTGACTTCGTAGGTAATGCTCAAATGTGTAAAAAGTGGACGTCCATTGATCCACATAATGAGGGTATGGAGTATATTGGGTCCGCACTTTATGGAGGCCGCATGTCACAAAGACCGTGGCATCTCGAAGAAAGCGGTTGAGTGCATCCACGACTCTATGGCCGTGTTGCTGAACGATCAACTCGAGCTACCCCATTTTCACTTCAACGAGGCACTTTTCAAGCCCTTCGAGAATCTTTTGTGTCTCGAGCTCTGCGACAGCGACGTGCAGGATCAAGTGAGAAATATGAATAAAAATAGCTTTCAAAAAAAAAAACAAAAAAATTCTTACACCCCTCACGGAATTTTTAGATCGTCAGTTGCATCTGTGAGTTCGTCGAGACGAATCGCACGGAGATTCGTTCGGGTTGGCGACCATTGTTCGGCGCTTTGAAAGTCGCCTCGGTGGGTAACGCCGAATGCGTCGAGTCCGCGCCACTTCTCGAGGTCTTCCGCGTGTTTCTCAGCACCGACAATCCTCTGGTTTTCGCTAACGCCGCTCTCGACTGCATACTCTGCTTGCTGAGGCACGTGCGCGGAATTGGCGAACCCGAAACGCCGGTCGCCGAAGCTGGTAGTCATAACGTGAGTTTTTAAGAATGAAATGTTTTAATTGTAATATTAAAGTTTGAACGCAGGTATTTTTTATTGCATAATTTGCTTTGCAGGAATCTTCCAGTGATCCAGGCGGTCGTAAAACAAGGCTCTGCTTGGAGAGTCTCAAGTACCTGCTGAACTGCAGTGATATTTTAGCTTCCATGTACCGAATGCCCGCCTGTCCAATCTTCCACGCTGCTCAAAGAATCCAGATGTCGAGTATGCCACAGTACGTCGATCCTATCATTCCGAATTTGGAAGTAGCGCGTTTCGATAGGAAAAGCGATTCTTTGCACGACGTCGTGCCAGAAGTGTCTTACGAATTGCTGTCCACGTCACCGGATGCTAAGATGGTTAATTTGCAGGCTATGGATAAACCTAGTGGTATACTTAGGTGAGATTGTGATTTTTATATATAATAATTACTCTTTTTCGTGTTTAAGTAGATAAAGTCTACGTTAAGTCAGACTAATTTCGTACGATTTAATAAATGAAATTGAACAATTATTTCCAGAGTTTGGTTCCTACTCATCGAAGGTTTAGCAAGTGCGACGATGATCAGTCCGAAAAAGTATCAACCACATACACTGGAGACTCTGTTTCACTTATTGAGGAACACATTGAATACACCCGGCCCGCTATTTGGCTTGTACTGCGTCAATCATCTGCTACTGCCAATGGTACAGAATTGGCTTCGAAAGACTTCGAAGATATTTCGTGGCTGGGACAATTTCGCTCCGAATTTCAAACAATGCTGTGGATTAACGACGGATTTGGTTGTCGATTTCATAACTCATTTACAAGGTTTGTTTTTGATAAACATTGCAATTTTAAAATCAGATTTTTCGATAAAACGAATTAATATTTTTTTTTCGTTCGACAGGACCCGACGTAAAAAGGGACGAAGCCTTTTTACCCGCAACGACGTTGATGCTAAAACAGCTGTTCTTAGTCATGGCAGAATGCGTGGTTCAACCGACCGAAAGTATCGCTAGGCTTGGCTGTGCCTGTATAAGGTATGCTCATCAAAAGTTTATATCAATTACCATATAAATCAAAATTCAATCGATACATAAACATTCGCGCGTGCGTATATCAATATTCTCGTACAAAACCACGCAGCAAGAAAGTCAATACGCGCATGTTCAACAAGCGAGAAAGCTTCTCACGACAAACGTACTTGCTGTACAGAGCAATCCAATCGGGAGCTCGATAGGGACACCATATATCCCATTCGGTGTATGAATTACACGATAGATTTTTTTTTAATTTTCTTCTTCGTCGGCGCCGTATACGCATATATCGATGACTAATACCGCTATAAAGATCGAGAGAATATATAGCTTCTTTTAGCGAACCTTTACCGGCACGAAAGATTGCGCAAGTTGTGGAATGTGTATATCGAGGCAAGCAAGCAAGCAGCAGCAGGACCAACAAAGAGACATAATGAAGCTTGACAGGTCTCCGTGCTCATGCCACCGATACTCGACACCCTATATCGGCACTTATATACGCGCACACGTAGGCCTTACTTGCATACGTTGACTCGACTTCATTCACTGTACGCACCTTTTTTTTTATTCTGTCCTCTTCCGATATCTCGTTCTTCTTTGTATTTTTTTTTTGTCGTTTACGTTGTACGGAATTTTTGGTTGGGAGGAAATTTTTTTTTTCGAAAGTTTGGGCTTTAATAATTAGAGATTTTAGAATAACGTTCGTACAGCTTTTCATAGTCTAACATACTAAATCATTAAGAAACCGGCATAGTCGAATGAAAAATTCTCTTGAGAAACCAATGAATCAACAGCTGATCAACTCATCCATCGGACACCGGTGTTTAATCACTCTTACCTACGCAGATTTTCCGGTCGCCTTGGTCTCTCGCTTCTCGTCATCGTCGTCGTCGCATACTTTCTCATGCTCTCGCACAAGTATCGTATCTTGACTGGTACGTAATTCTAGCCGCGCGGGATATCAGTGCACGCGATGCAGTTATATTCTCGATGATCCTTAAAAACTGTAGCGACGACGGCACGAGCCATTGGTCCTCTCTCTTTCTCTCTATTGCCGGATCGCGTTTTATAAGCCGGTCGTCCACGGGAAAAATGCCGATGATACGGCAGAGATCATTGAAATTCTATATATCGATGTATATATATATTATACGCGTGTTCGAGGACGTCAACATGATTGCCTGTCGTCGCACGATATGCCGTTTATTTATTATGCTTTTTTTTTCTTTTCGTTAGTACGAGACGGATACGAAAAATATGCGAAAAAAAGTTCGATTTCGAGAGTTGAATTTTTATTCTCATCGGTGAAATTCCAACAGGCACGTGCTGGTGAGCAGCGGTCCAAATCTAACGGCCGATCAATGGGAGGTGTGCGGAGTGGCTTGTCACCGTGCCTGCTCGAATTCGCTGCAGGAGTTGCACCAGCTGACGATGGCGTTCTCACCGCGGTCCGAGTCGTTTTACGGCGACGCCGCCCAAGTGAAGGTCGCCGCTCGACGCGATACTACGCCCGAGGAGACCGAGAGACTTCGTCAACTTGCCGCTCAGGTAAGACGACCCTCGTATGCGAAGGCTTATCCCTCGAAATTTCGTAGTGTCGAGGCTTGTAGCTGCTCGTAATTTTTTTTTTAATTATTGTCGAACGACGACAGTATAAGTATCACATGTAATTCGCGTGTAATTTATTTTTTTCTCTCTTTGCTGTATAAAGAAAACTACTGTCGTTGGATTTTGTGTATTATTATCTTTGTATAGGCTTTCAGCTCGTACACTATCAGATGTATATTCACTTGATATATACGTATCGTAATAGTATAAATTTGGTAAATTATCCGATTGTACACGGTTCTGTCAGTTTGAAAATAAAAAGAGTTTTTTTTTTCAATTTTCCTATTTTTTGAAAAACTGAAAGTTTGATTTTAGATCTATATATTTGCGTCGAAAAAAAAATATATCGAACGAAGAAGTTCTCGATGTGCATTGGCAGTAGTACACTGAGTAATGTAAAATAGACTCTTTCGAAAAAAAAAACACACGGCTTACATGTGTTAATTTGCACATAGAAATGAAAGGTAAGATTGTACATCCGACGCACAGCAAACGAACCAAAAAAAAAAGAATCATCGGCAAGTCCATAAATTGTAGTGAGAGCACATCCGAAGCGCACCCTGCCATACAACCCGAAAAAAATGACTAGTTGTTGAGGATTAGAAAAAAAAGTGTATGGAGAACTATGGAAAGTAAGGCCTGCAACAATCGTGTGTGTGTGTGTGTCTGATAAATCGCCGCAGGTGAGCCAGCTACGCGAGATATTGACGGCGATCAAGAGGCAGTCAATCACGGGTCTACGCGCGATGCCCCATCAGGACACTATGAGCATCGAGACGACGATGATGCGCTCTAACGCTGCCACCAAAGCAACGACCACCATGACCACTACTACTTCGTGTTCTAGGCAGCACACGACTACAACACCCCCCGTTTACACTAACACTACGCCTAACAAGGCCAAGCCCCATTGGCTCTAGTCCACGGTAACTCTCGTCATGGATTTTACACACACGCCAATTATTATTATTATTATTAATTATTACTATTTATAAATATATTTCAACCAATCAAGCGCCCTTTTTTCGACAATTTTTTTTTGTTTCTGTTTCTTTCGACATTTATTGTGTTGTTATAACTCACTTTTTTTTTCTCTTTCTCTTCTTTCATGCTCTTTTCAATCTTCACTTCTTTTTTTTTGTGTCGACTGATTGCTCGGCAGATTTTTTTTTTGGTTGAGGGCCTCCTTTCATGATATTTACGAAGCTTGCGTTTTGACTTTTTTTTACGAGAGTGAGCTTCGCGAATGGTTATAAAGCGCTTTTTATATTAAAGCCGCCGCAAGTTAAATTAATTGATTGCCAGGTTGCTGCTAAAACGCTTGAAATGAAGTATTATCAGAATTGAAGTTTGAGTGTTATAATGATCGAGTTTGTTTTTTGTTTGAGTATAATATTAGAGCTTACTGGCGTAGCTTGAAGTGAAATGACGTTTCAGTGTGATTTTTATGAATATGCGCTTTGCTAATAGCGAGAATAACGGCAATCGAAGCAACGTGTTTAAAAAAAAAAATTTCGGCTAGAAATCATTCATATATACGCAATTGAATTATAGCTTTGTTTCCCGTGCAATTGCGCATGGGCGAAAAATTTGAAGAAAGCATATGAACTTTTTTCCTCATTTTACATTTCGTTGCTTTGTTTTATTTTTTGTCATTTGAAATCAATCACCAATGCACCCGCTATACTAGTCAGCTCATTAGTCGACTCGGAGTCCCTTTCATTCTTTTCTCATGATTATAAATAAATAATATCAGTCAAATCGATAATCATCAAAAGTATTTTTAAATGCAGTAAAATTTGAAACCTTTTCATTGACGTATTGAAAAATTCTACCTTCGTGTTTTCGTATTTCATTACTTTTGTGTTCATTGTAAATAATCAGTTTCATATTATCGATTCGTTCTAAAAACTCATCTAACTTATATATTAAAGTAGTAAATTGAATGAAAACATCATTTTTCCCGTTGTTAATCAATAAAAATGTAAATTATCACTCAAGTGTATCCATCACACTACTACATATTTGATTGTTACATGTAGCTGATGAAAGGGCCTCATTAATAAAAAAAAATACATAATAGTCGATAGTTTCTCGCGAATGTCTGTCAATAAAATCCATGGCTTGGGTCCATGGCTAATTATACAGTATATATTATGTTTTTCTCCTCTCACTCTTTATGAACACGATGATGTAATGAACACACACACGTACGTTGATTGTACGCGTCCAACACCTACGTTGCCCGTATATAGTCCAATAATTATTGTATACAGGAGAAACAGTATATAATATATACGAAAGCAGCTTCAGTAGAATGCACACATTAAATCCGACATACTCAAAGCTATATATATGCGACACATTTTTATAATATATTATATACAATTTAATTACACGCCAGAATCACGTTTATTCTCATGTTTTTTTAGCTTGCGTATATACCAACAATTTTTATGGCCACCGATATAGTCAATATAGTCGTTATTTATAATCACATTTGTGACACGTTTGATGTTATAGACTAGAATATGTATATCCAAGAACCGACTGTGAATTATTAACAAATACTATATTGTCGACCTAAACTCATAGAAAACAAAGACAGATCTACTATTGGAATATCGATTGTGTTTTAACTTTTATACATAGTGCTCTGTCCTTGTAACCAATAGTCTAGTACAGATTTCATTAGTGAGCTTTCAATCATGTAACGCCATAGTTTAGAAGCTAATTAACCTTTGTTAAGCACTGACAAGCCTTTTGTAACCAATTTACTAACCAACCTGTAATTATTATTGAAATAGTGTGTTTTGTATTATAAAAAAAATTATCACGTGTGCTCGGCGAACTAACCAAAGATTTATTTATGCTGTGAGTTTATAAGCTTTCGTTTGAGAAAAATAATTATGTTTTTTCCCAATTCAACGATATTTAATTTCTAAAATTATTTTTCTCAATGAGATTTCTCAAAGATGACATATTTTTCAACTTGTGCTGCAACATGTTTCGAAAATTATGTCGTCTTCTCGAAAACAACGAAAATTGAGTTATTATACATCTACAATAATCGTAATAAAATTCATGTTCACAGGTATTTCTAATGGAAGAGCAACGAATGGAGGAGCTACTCGACACTCCCGACGATAAATCCTATGTCTTCCTACTCTACCCACCTTCGGTCGCCTCGAGCCTCAATCCCGAGCTCTACATCGTACGAGTACAAATGAGAGCTCTTGTAGTGGGTCTACTAGTGCATCAAATGTTGTTGCATTCTGTCGCGAGTGTTTTGCTGCAGGGCACGGACATTTCTGTACCAAGGTTTGTTGAAAAAAAATCGTTTATTCTTTTATCTTACAATAAATAGTACAGAGAATTCTTGCGTTACTATACAGATACGAAATTTGTTACTCGTCAAAGCTAACATTTATTTGTTGATTAATTCTTGGCGTTCAGTTTCTCTTGGCGTTTCATTATATAGATTATCTTGTCGTAAAGCAGAGTCTTCGCATTTTTACCCCACAAAAAGTCGAGGTGGTTGAATTTGTCATGGGGAACGCGGAATTTGCCGATAACGTTTGGCAGTTCCCCGGATAATTTATGCACGTCCTTTGAAAAAGAAAAGCAAAATTTTCAAAGATAATTCAATACTCAAAATCATTGATATTCTCTTTTCACGTACCTTCACATTCGAAAGCCAATCGTTAGCGCTGTAGTGCAAAGATATCGGGACTTTCATGTTGGTGAAGTTGTATACCGGTGGCCTCCAGCTTTGATATTTGTCTAAATTCGTCCACGCACCGTAATCGTACTGTCGAAATTGACCTATATTCGATTAAAATGTGTTTAGTGCATTGAAGATAAGATAAACGTTGATTTGCGATGTGAATGTTATTTACATCAATTGTTTATCTTACCGGTCTTGAGCAACTGAGAATAATGAATAAATTGTTTGGTACTCGATCCAGCGGGAAGATGAGCTAAAATTGCTGGCAGTAATTCCTGTAAAATATAAAACAAATCTTAGAGAGAAAAAAAAACTAAAAGAAAAGAAATAGAATGAAAAAGTTTTTGTTTTATAACCTTGTCCATTAACTCATTACTGTATCCACAAATCATGAAGATGATGTTTGTGCATATGGGCTGGGTGATGCTAGTTTTGTCGCAGAAAAACGACGTGAATTTCTGGAAAAATTCGCCGGTTGGATTGAACTCGTACCTACCAAAGTACCGCCTGAACACCTGTGTAATAATTAAAATAAACGAATGAAACGAAATACTTCAATAAAACACGAAAAAAATGTCTTACGTCGAGTAAGGGATTGGCAGTCGCGAGGAGTCGGAATATTGGACTTGTAATGTGCGAACAATAGGCGACAGGTGCAAGCGAGAACATCGTGATGATTTTGTCATTGTACTCTGGACGTTCGCTTAGCATCACCATAAATGCCGTGCTTCCTTGACTGTGTCCCAAATAAATGAGTTTTTCGTATTTGGTCTTTTTTAAAACGTAGTCGATCATTGTTGGCAAGTCGTGCATTCCCATTTCGTGGAAACTACATAATATCGATGATGAGAAATACAAATTTTTTTATTTTATGATGATTTATGACGGTTATACCTGAAGTCCCATAAGGCGGAATCCGAAATTGAAGCGTTCAAATGCTTGCGAGAATATCGGTTACCCCTAACGTTTCCCATCCACACGTCATAACCAAGATCCGCAAGTATGAAAGCTAATCGATAGAATAATTAATAAACAACTGCAGAGTTTTCAATGTTTATTTATCGAACATTCAAATTGTACCTAATCCTCTTCCTGGACCAGCGATAGCCCAATCCATTGAACTACACAAAATGCCATGAACAAGAAGAACTGGTTGCTTTCCTTTTGGATTCGGATTCTGTTGGTTTCCGGTATATCTGTGCATCTCTAATATATGTCCATCCTCTGTATATACCGTGTGAGTTTCAGATCCGTAGTCATAGTATGTGCCCAATTCAACCTAGAATTGATTAGTCGAGTAAATGATAAAATAAATTTTTTTTATTTGTTTAATAAATAAAAAACAATAAAACTAAATTTCCCAACCCTATACAGTGAATTGTTCTGATATAAATACTACACGAGCGACTGTAATAGCAGCAATAAAAAATGAAAAAAATGAAAATAAGTTTGATATGTAGGTAGATAATTTTTAGTTACTCACGACATTGAGATGAGCATGTGGATGATCATGATTTCGCCATTCAAAGTCTGTGGAATTAAAAAATTGCGAGAATTGTCCCAAACTCGCATCTAAATCATTGTCAATTTCCAGTGATAAATCTGCAGTGACGCTAGATACTAACAAAACTAACAATCCCACGTAAATCGTCATTTTGAACGTTGCACTATAAACAGCAGTTCGAGAATTGAACCGTTGGCGGCTGTCATAGCTTATATTTATACTAACTGGAATAATTAATGCTAAGTAGAAGGTCGATTGAAAATATTATCTCCTGATACCTAATCGTGAAGATCTGTCACTGTGGACTGCTAAAATGTTTTCATAAAAAGAAAGTGCCGCTTGATTTTGCACAGTTTTTATCAACTTCATTGAACTTTGGTCGTATCTCGTGTTGATTCTTTTTTCTGATTGCTTACGTAACTTTGTAAATCATTTCGTGTCTGCGTGCAAATAATGCAATTATAGATATAAATTGAATAGCCGTATCACGTGTAATTTACGACTGACAAGGAGAGTGTCACATGTGCAGGTCACCGATTCGCCTGTAACTTTGGGATTTCTTTTCATACTTAGAAATATGTAAGAATCTACTACGTCCATTCATCCTAATGCTCGATATTTCTATAGTTATAGGCCATTTTCGTCACATATGTGAAAATATATGTCTCTCTTGTAATGGATATAGCTTGTAATCTAAGTATTATAGCATTATTGCAATATTACCAAGTGAAAGCTGACGTCAAATCCTTCTGAAACAAAAAAATTTGTTCAAAAAGACCAAACCGTTCCAAAGTTATAAAACATCAAAATTTCATAAGCTTATTTGTCACTTTTCCGAAACAAAGCATTTTATTTAGGATTTCATATACAAATTTTAAAACGGTATAACTTTGGAACGGTTTGGTCTTTGCGAACAAATTTTATTTTGTTTTGAAAGGATTTGATCTCAGCTTTCACTTAAAAATATTACAATAATGCCATAATGCTTAGGTTACAATCTATATCCATTACGAGAGACATATATTTTTACATATGTGACGAAAATGGCCTGTAACTATAGAAATATCAAGCATTAGGATGAATGGACGCGGCTTCTTACATATTTCTACGTATAAAAAGAGGTCCCAAAATTACAGGCGAATCGGTGACCCGCACATGTGACACTCTCCTTGTGAGTATGAAAAGGCGCGACTTATGCGTCTACATTTTTTAAAAGATTTGGTTGATTAAA
Organism: Galeopsomyia nigrocyanea; assembly: GCA_035047105.1. Classification (NCBI taxonomy): domain Eukaryota; kingdom Metazoa; phylum Arthropoda; class Insecta; order Hymenoptera; family Eulophidae; genus Galeopsomyia; species Galeopsomyia nigrocyanea. The sequence goes on from JAWWMK010000040.1 coordinate 11,406,539, forward strand.
TAAAAACCTCTAAAGCTACATAGTAAGAAAAAATTAGTCCAATCGCAACCATTAATTTGTGTAAGCGTCATTTAGTTCTTTTTCTTTAAAACGAAAATTCACACAAGGCTTTGTTAAAGGTACTGTGTATCTTATATCGGTTCCTAACAATATGAACTCATAAGTGTTTGTTCAATATAAAAAACTAAACAATTCTAAAATGCAATAAATTGAAGTATCTGTCATGCTAAAGATATATCAATTGATTTCAATGGACGAGTTTAAGAGGAGATATTATGAAATTCAATTACAATTTACCGATAACCAATTTACTTTTTATTTTTACTAAGAGTAAGAGCAAAAATGTAATGGATTTTATAATTGACATGAGAAATAAGTAAAATGTTGTAATTTCATTGCTGATTTATTCTAGTTTTCTACATACTTTCTAAGTGATTGTACAAAACAATTTGGAATGCTATAATATTTAATATTTGACTAGTCAAAATTTCTCTCTATTTTCTAAAGTACTTTAAGAAGCTAAAACTTATTGGCGTGAAGTTTTATTTGCTGCTTCATTACAGTAATTACTTTGTCGTAGAGTAAAGTTTTCACTTTCAAGCCCCACACGAAGTCAAGATGATTGAATGTTTCGTGAGGAACACGGAATTTGCCAACAACATTGGGTAGCTTGGAGCGTAATTTCTCGACGTCCTTGAAAATGAAGATACATTCATTTTTAATCATTAGTGCAAATTTAAAATGAAAAAAATATATTGTACACTGTTACTCACAACTGGAGTTGCAAGCCAATCGTTCGTACTGTGATGCAGAGCGACGGGTACTTTGATATTGTTCAATTTGTATTCTGGAGGTGAGAAGCTCTTATATTTTTTATAATTTGTCCACCAGCCGTGATCAAATTGTCTAAAATATCCTGCAATTGAGGTAGAAAATTTTATTCCTTAAAATCAACGATAGGAATTTACGTTGATAACTATGCTAATGTAAAGAGGTTTCTTACCGGAACTAACTAATTGCGATAAATGAAGGAATTGTTTGGTACTGGATCCAGCAGGAACGTGAGCCAAAATTGCGGGCAGCAACTCCTGCGTGAAAGTCACATAGAGAACGAATATAAATTTACGAAAAAAAAGTATCATATAAGTATATTGAAATAAGTGAACGTACTTCGTCCAGCAGCTCTTTGCTGTAGCCGCAAATCAGGAATATAATGTTAGAGCATATGGGTTGCGTAATATGTGTATCAGCACATAAAAATCTTGCAAACTTTTTGAAAAATTCTCCCGTCGGATTGAACTCGTGTTTACCGAGTAAACGAAAGACGACCTGCAAATAGAAAAATTTAAAACAACGATTTGAAGATATGATTAACATAAGAGACAGTTCAAAGATCTTACATCAATCGCAGAATCGAGTATCGCTAGAGCACGAAATACTGGGCTAATAAGATGCGATAAGAAGGCGACAGGGGCAAGCGCAGACATCCCAATAATTTTGTCATTGTATTCCGGTCGTTGGCTCAACATTGCCCAGAAATGGGCAGTTCCCTGACTGTGCCCTATGTAGTAGATTTTCTCGTTCTTTGTCCATTTTAGAATGTGATCGATCATCGCTGGCAAGTCGTACTTTCCAATCTCGTGAAAACTGAAGAATGAATATTGATATTATTATTATTTTTTTATATAAGGCGGATATGTGGTTAGGTGTTAAAAGATAGATCAAGAACCTGACGTCATAATATTGAGCTTTCGAAATAGAAGTGTTGTTGTGTCTCAGTGAATATCTGTTGCCTCTGACATTTCCCATCCAAACGTCGTAGCCAAGATCCGCGAGTATAAAAGCTTTGGAATGAATTGATTAGCGATGTGACATTCTTTTGATATTTTACAACTGATTTATTTATTTATTACCTAAGCTCCTTCCTGGTCCGCCAACGACCCAATCCATCGAACTGCACAAGAGACCGTGTACAAGGAGTATTGGTTGTTTTCCCTTCGCACTTGGATTCACTCGATTTCCAGTAAATCTATGCATCTCCAAAATGTAGCCATCGCCCGTCATGACCGTGTGAATTTCCGTTCCATAGTTATAATATTTACCCAATTCAATCTGCAACAGAGTTATGGGTGTTTTTTTTGTTCGTAAAAGTTATTACTACGAATTATGGCACAAAACAAATTTAGCCATTTTAAGTACTTTCTAAAAAATCAGAATACCATTGCTCGCAATTTTGTCTTATGTACATGGAATATATTTTGAAAATTTATTGTCCTAATTAATGTCGCTTATCTGACACTATTTTCAAGGAGATTACAAGCTTCCATGGAGATTTGTGTCTTGTAATCTAATTATATTTCGCAACAAAGATGTAACGCATAAGTGTATCTAAGGCTGCGATATCAATATTTGAGTATATTCTCGACGAATAATCAAACAATGGCCTCAACGAAGATATAGGCTGAACATCTACTTCGTTGGTGTTAGGAACCGGTACTTAGAATTATACAAATATGTGTGTATATTTCCGTTGCGTAATAAAAATGGATTTTAAGAATCTTGATGGAGAATATTATGGGATGAAGTGCAATATTTTTTCGAATGAAGCTTGCCAGATAAGTAATGATTTTTTCGAATAATAAATTTTTAAAATGCTACTTCGATATTTCCCTACCTTTTCACCTCCGTAGATCAAGTATTTCTTGATAAAAAAATACTGTAAACTGATATTTTACCGACTTGATTGTTCGATTGAAGAACCTCGGTTTGACCGCGAGAGCATGCTCAAGCTCGTACTTTAGTTATTCTTTCATTCAATTCTAGTAAGAGATACAATGTATATCTGAATTCTGTTTGGTTCACACTCAAAAATTAAACTCAAAAATGACTCAACAACGTGCTTGAGCATGTCCCGACGGGGTATTCAACTGAATAATCTGTACTTATTATACTGCAAAACTCATTAAAAAATAATAAATGCATAACTTAAAAATACTCACGACATTCATATGAGCATGAGGATGATCACCAGTCCTGATCGCGAACTTGGTCACATTTTGAAGATGGGGAACATCAAGTTTTCGCAATTCAGTATCCAATGCATTTTCTAATTCCAACGATAAGTCAGCGACAACGCTACCTACTATTACAACGAACAAACTCATGAAAAATTTCATCTCGAACATCGCGACGTCGCAGGAAGTAGCTCAAGAATCAAACGGTTGGTCACCTGTCGTGTCTGTTCTAGTCGTGTCTTTCTACATCAAAATAGAAGATTCTTTTGTTCAGACGATCGACGACGACGATGCACTATTATCACCACTTCGTCTTATCTTAGGTTGATTGGCTTCGAGTCTTCACAAACGTGTAGAATGCTTTGAGCGTTAGCGTGATACACGTATAAAAGTTATGCAGTGGCTTGATATATCAAGGCAGACTGATCAAGGTAGCTCTCAATGTAATTCACTTCAATTGCAAGTAGTATAATCGCTGTCAGAATCTATATTTTTAATTACGCAGTTATTGACTTAAAGAAGCGATTTTGTGGGGAAACATTTTTTTTTTTTGAATAAATAACTGTTTGCTAGTAGGGATTCTTAGTGACTTCTACAGTGAAGTATTTTTTTAATGATGATTGAATAATATGTAATCAAGTAAAATATTACTTGCGGAATTTTACGAAAATAGATAGGGAGGAACTTTATAAAGCGCTATCGCTGTTGAATCTATCGAATGTAAAACTTTCTTTCCTATCGATATTTATCTACATACTTAGCCATGATACTTTCGAGTGCTTGTACGTGTGGATATCTCAATAATAAAATTTTTCCCTAATCCATTGGGAGAAAATTTGCAATCCAAATTGACGATAGCATAGCAAGTTCAAACAATATATACTAAACTATCCCATCTGATGAATTTTACTTTTGGAATGCAATAAGATTTTGTGAATTGACTTCGATATTAATAATTTCACATATACATGCTTTTAATTACGTCATTCTTATCGGCTTACTATCCGCAGTCGTATGACAATCAGCTGTTAGATAAAACAGTTGATAGTGAATCGGTCAATTTTACACTTGACACTTATTTGCAATTGATAACTTCATGCTTTTAAAAATCGATTGGATCTTGCAAAAATACAATTTTTAAAAACGATTATTCACGCGTGTTTTTTTTTTAAATTGAACATGTTAAAATTCAATTAAAAAGTTCATTCTGTTTTTATTCCAGTTTGTCCAACGTACTGATGAGTCCATCGTTATCATCGCCGAAACCTCATGCACCAGTAGCTTTCCTGGCGCATCTCGAACCGCGACACTTGGACACTTTCCTTTCGGCACTCGACCTGTCATACGCAGCAGCGTTAAAATTAGATTCTCGACCCGGATTAAAATTCCTTCTACAAAAAGTAGCTAATCTCCAGCGACCGGCCAATCTCTATCATCAAGCGTGCACAGCTTGGACAATCAAGATTTTCACTCTGTTCGAGTTGTGTTTGCGGGAGGTAGCCAAGAACGGAGTGGATTTCGAAAGTGTTGGGCTGATTTTGAACGGTGAAGTTCGACCGGAATCGAAGCATCGCCAGTTATTGAAGTATCTGAGTTTATTGCAAACGACATTCGACGAGCTTTGCGGAACTTACGTTGATATCGCGCTCGACAGAGATGGCAGGTACACCAAAGTGGACTCTATTGCTGAGAAGAAGTTCTTCTTGTTGGTATCGCAGCCCGACGAATACACCGAGGTCGTAGGTGAGTTGAAGCTTCGATATTTTCGATATAGTCGATTAATTTGCTGCTATAGCATGTTAACGCGAAACATATAATAGCTGAGTCTTTGCTTATTTTTAAATCTGTAAATTTCATATCAAAGTCTATTTGTAAAAATCTAGATCATTATCGAAGCGATTATGGAACTTTAGATAGGCGTTACATGTAGGCCGCACAATAAAATCTAGTCATAACGTAATTCGCATTCTCTATATCGTTCCTAGATAAATTTTTTTCCGGACGGAACTTCACGTCGTGCATTGATAAATTCGAAGGTCACGCCAAGTTAGTCATCGATAGACTATTGTGTGTAGATCGCTTGGATCTTCAACGAGAGTGAGGCTTGAAACGAGTCAGTTGCGTGTGTGCGAATGGTTGCGTGCTGTAGTGTTTGTGTTTGTTATCCATTTCACTACAAAAATGACAACCGAACTTGATAGTGACGTTCAAAATTTAATTAACGTTTTAGATGGTAATCAGTCGTGTTCGGAAAGTGCTATTATAGGAGAGGACGAAGAATTATTCAACAAGAGTCAAACTATTATTATCGAATATAAAAATGAAATTCCAGTAGAGGAGTACATGTCGGTTGTTGGCAATCTTATTGACAACAAGAACATTGTATTATGTGACTTAGATAGAGAACATAGTCGAATAATCATAGTTTTAGCTGATTGCCTGTCAGCAGAAAATTTTATAAAAGATAACGAAGAATTAATTGTGTGCGGTTTATCGATGAGGCTCGCGTTCCTGTTGAAGCGTCAAATGTCGATAGTTTTGAAATCCGTTAATTTATTAATACCGAATCATATTATCCGACAACAACTTGAAGTTAGAAATATTAGCATAGCATCATCAATTACTTACGCGTCCAGGCGTGAAGGTGAATATCAACATGTGAAAACATTGGACAGACTTTTGGACATTTACGTCGATCGAGAGTCTGCCATTCCTTCGTCGTTTACTATTACATACAATTATGTTCAATACACAATAAAGGTAGAACGTGAGTCGGGAATAAAATTTTTGGATAATGTAGAAAATTACTTTACAGAACTGCCGAATAGAATACGAGTAAGAAAAGATCTCCATAATAATAATCGGGATGGCAATCGTAGCAGTAAAAAATCAAGGAGAAGTTCAAGTTCATCAAAGCCATAAGAGTTTGTTGAAAGAATGCTAGTTTGGTGCTAATAAAAAATATAGTGATTAGCAAAATAATAGACTTTGCAATAAATTAATCTCTCCATTATCAAACGTCAATTTATAGCAAGCACAATGAAATTCATAAAGCTGTATAAAATCAAGGGGTTCTATCAATTAGTGGAATTTAACCACAAGTCAAAGCATAAACGATTTACCGGTTATTTTTCCTACGAATAAAGATTCAAACGAGGATGGCGTGAACGAGAACAACCGGCTGGTCTACAGCGTAACGCCAAACTCCGAGGACGATTACGCGGACGACGACAGTGCCCTCAAAGACCTCGGCGTCAATGTACCCGTCGAGGAAGATGCTCGACCATTCCGTTTGTCCGATTTGGCAGCTGAATACTCCACCGATTCTGGTCCACAATCGGAGCCGGAGACTGACGATTCGAGACCTTGTTCGAGGATGGGCTCGAGTAATTCTAGAAACGTGTATTTGGATCGATCGGGTGGTGCAACCAGCGAAGACTTAGTCGAGTCTTCGGATACACCTGATGTGGATAAAGTATTTAGGTCGAAGAGTATATTCAAGGAGGTAAAGGGTGAGACGCCTGATAGTGAAAGAGAGGAAGCTGGCGGAGATGCTTATCCCAAGGAAAGGATGCGGAAGAGCGAGGATTGTCTATTGTCGAGAAGGTGAGAAATTTAACATTCATTGCACTTCAATGCGAATTAGCAACATTTGAATTAGGATTTGAAGCGGTTCTACGATGGTTATGCAAACATTATAATTAATGAAAGAACTAAAATTTCTTTATTTTTTCATGTCGAGTTTTTGTTTGTTTTTCATAAAAGTACAATTGCGATTTGAATTTAAAATATTTTTAGTGTAATAATGGTTTTTACCTTTACCGCTAGATGCCTATCGTACCGGATGCAATCTTTCGTTCAGTTAACTAATCATTTATAGCAATCAATAGTTGGGCTTTATATTTACTGTCTAGAATTGAAAAGGCTAATTTAAAAAAAAATATATAACGTTCGTTTCTCACTTCGTTAGCATTTTCATATAAATATCATGCATGGCCAAAAATATTGAGCATAAAAAATAAAAAAAAAATATCAGATAAAAAATACACAAGCCACAGTACGCGACGATAATTAAAATCGACAAACCGATTAGACGTCAATCGCAATTCGATAAATGATTAATTACCCTTGGCGCAAAAAAAAAACAATATTTTGCAGGTACAACTTGAAATTCATCCAGAAAGGCGAGCTCGAAGCGAAGAAAGAGAGTCTCTATTTCCGCTCGAAATCCATGATGGAATTGTGCCAGTCAAAGGATCATCCACGAATTCTTCGTCAAGCATCCGCAGTGACTTCAACGAATACCGAATTACCCGAAAGCGACGACGAGGATTTAACACCCGAAGCCGAGTGTTCACAAACAGCACCGATCGATGCCGTGAAAGCTCTACTCGAGGAATACGAGCGTAGCAAACGAGGCTTTCGTACAAATCCATTTCTACAGGACGAGCACGAGAAAATGCTGATTGCTAACAGAGCGATGACTAGTATTGACGCTGATGGACAAGCGGCTAGAGATGCTAATAAGGATAGCGAGATTCGAAGGAAGGCTTGGGCTGAAACTATTGCCGCAAGTATCGAGTACGCACTTGCGCTTACGGTGAGTTTAATTTCTGTGGTTGCACGGCATAACGACTCAAGTTCATTTTCTTGATTTTGACTTATGTGTTTTTGAAATTGGAATAAAATGTGTATGATTAATTAATCGTTTTTAGTATTGATATCGAGCTTAAATTAACAATAATTCAAACCTTTTAAACTACTCGTTAAAAGTAAATCACCGATATTACATATTTTATTCCAATTTCAAAAACATATAAGTCAAAATCACGAAAATGGATTTAAATCGCTATGCCGTGCAGCCAAAGATTTGGTTTTTATAATTTTTGTAATCGGAATTTCTCGAACAGTAACAATAACTACAAGCTATTTATTGTTTTCTATGCGGAATCTTCGAATCGTTTCGAGACATTCGTATTTTTTGTTTAACGATAATCGATTTAAACTTTGATAAAAGTATTATTTAGCCATCTATAATCATCAGTCATAACCAGTCCAATCGAAAATGTCATATCAAAATAACAGTTGATTGTATCTTTGTACGTCATAATTATCTCATCGCAATAACGTGACTGATTTGCAATAAATGATTAATTGTCATGAAATTACATCATTAGTCCACAACATTCGATCGAATACGAGCAAAGTAAAAAAAAAACTGTCTACATAGCTGCAGCAAGTCTGCCTTTCATAAAAATAAAAAAAAAAGAAAGAAAATAGTCGACAATGAAGAGGTATACGATTGCGATAATAACTGTGTCTCTCCGAAAAACCGGTCGACCTTGGGTCGGTCGCATGAGCGCGCCGAACTTCCGAAAAAAGTCGTAAAAAAAGGGTGACAAACCCAGAGCGATTAACGCTATCTCGTCTGTCTCCGTTCCACGAGATCGATTATAAAAAGCCGCGATAGTTTCTTTGAAACAAAATCATTCCCGAAAAAAATATAAGTGTATATATATCTGGTGTGTTGCAGGACGAGCGATTGGCGCCGTTACTTCCGGTTTTGGTGGGCGGAGTTCGAATACTGACGCGACACGCGCACGAGTCGGCGCTCAAGCATCGACTGTCGGATCTCTTCCAACGCATCGCTCATATCTACAAGACCATCCCCACCGCCGCCAAGTGAGCTGCTTGCAGCGAGATTTAATTTTTCTCTTTTTTTTTTTGGTTTCGTGTTCACGGAAAGTTACGGCGATTGTTGCATTTTTTTCCATTTTACTTTCTTCGTCGTCTATTGATGTTGTCTATGTATACTATATATGGTAAGAGGATGTATTATCGATGTACAAAGACGGATGGTCAAACTATATTTTTGAAAGTCTTGTTGTTACATGTTGCTCAAAAGAAAAAAAAAGACTCGACTGATAGGTGTTTCAAAGATTTTATGTAGTGTGTGGAGATAAACTGTTATATTTTTGTATTGAGTTCTTAGGCTGATTAGCGGAAGATGTATATGATGATGAAGCAAAAAAATCGAACTTTCCGTGAACTTTAAAATTTATAGGAAATTAAATTGATTCATCAGTTGAGCGGCATGCGTACCATCAATGTACTGATCCATTCGATATTTTAATTATTCGTGCTCTCATTCGAATGAATACTTATAGATGTCACAGTTATTAGAAAAAAAAAAGAATTCTCGAGTACACGACTTCTTTGTGCTCTGTTTGTAAGGCAAGTGCATTACAAAGTTGACTGAAATCTAGAACAATTTATAAAAGTAAGAGATTTTAATTGATAATTCTTGTATTAAAAGTATCTATGTACGATAAGTAAGTTGATCTTACAAACAATGAGTATTATTGCACGGTTAAATGACATTTTTAATTACACTGAATGATGCGAGTCGATTGATTATTACGACCATACATTCAAGTGACTGCACTGTTTATTCAAGAATTAATCTTGTAATATTGATTAAAGCCAAACTCATTTCAAAACATTTTAGTATAAGTATTGTATCTATAGTTTTTTTGTTAATATCATTCCTTGAATTAATAATATTCAAAGATTTTATTAAAAGTTGAAAGGCGTTTAAAAAGCTCTCTTTTACGTTCGAATGCACAATATACGGCTGTGGTATAGAGAATGACAGAAAACGAGCAGTATATTTGCAGGCACGAGCGGCATCATTCGCTTTGCCTCTCTCAAAAGAGTATATATATCGAAATCTGGTGCTTCGAAATGACAGAACTGGAATACGGTTCCTGAATATTCTAAGACTTATTTTTAAGTAAAGTAAGAATGATATAGAACAATTGCTAATTGTATGAACGATTCTGCTCGTTGTTTTAACGATATAATGTGTGCTAAATAAATTTTTGGAAAGTATCTTATTCGCATTGTATGCAGGCGCGTGTATTCTATGAGCGACGACGATAAAAAAAATTTCTATTTGATTTATATATAGCTACAGCAGACTTCGCTAGTAGTTTTTGAAATATAAAATATATACGTTCAATCTTTGGATTGGAATATTTTTTCGCTTTCTCCAACAAAAAAAATTACAAAATAAGTATGTACATCCAATTATGTTCCAACTGTTTCGTTACTTTGTATGAGAAAGGTTTGGCTGCGTGCTTTTCGCATTCGTGAGATTGACTCGGATAAGTAAGCGACTGGATGTATTATTAAGAAAATATAAACAGCTAAAAAAATATATATGTATGAATGTATAACGATTATTATTGTATACGTATATATATTATATGATACACATATTTATGTCGAGCTAAACAGTATTCGGCAGTGAACTGGATTTTGTATCTGAAGCGTTGGTATTATAAGCGGTTGTTGCTTCAGTATTTTTGTGAATGGCCAGTAAAATAATAAATGACAATATAAATTGAAAGAAGATGGTATGTGTTTTATTTGGATTCCATGTTAATTTCATTTATAGGCATTCTCACGATGACAGCAGTTTATAATCGTATCACTGTTAGAAATACATGATTGAAATTTAATGAAAAAAAAAAACATGCAGCAAACTTCAAAACGGTACTTGAAAATATTTTAATTCATTAATTAATAGAATACTTGTGAGATTGCAAACAATGATAATGCATTGTTATAGCATATGGACTCAAACCTCATTAAGTTTATTCAATAGATCATCCATCTGTCCCCTAACTTCTTAACTAACATCATCACTCGTCGAAACGTCATCTTTCACTCCTAAAATTTCTAATCTACATAGTCAACTCGCAATCAACCCGCGGAACCAAGTCAAAGTTCATTGCGCAGATAACAAAAAAAATGAAGATAAACTCGGCGATAAGATCTCTCGCGTATCAACATAACTGCTCGCGTGCGTATAGTCTGCGTCAAAGCGAGAAAGAAGTTTCGCGGTTTTGCGCGCCTCGTAAAGTGAGAAACTTACGAGGCTCGAGTCTCGCGCAGTCATTGGTCCTACTCGGCAAGCGCGCAGGCAAACCTCAACGCGCGACGGGCGGAGAAAAATCTTTCTCTCTCTCTCTCTCTCTCTCTCTTTGGAGCTAGAATATTCGCGCGCTGACAGCAGGAATAGCGGAACGCCTATATCTCATCTAATTCGTCATGCTCATCTTCTTCCTGGATGCGAATGATTATTGGGTTTAACGTTAGAAAGTTCAAGCGTGATGAGTAGATATTTTAATGTTTTTTAGGTGATTCTTCCCTGAGTTTCGTGAGGAATTTTTGATAGAGTTACATTGAAAAAAATTCTCTTATATCAAAAGTTTTTCTCTTGATATAAGAGAATTTTCATCTCAAAGTAGCTGCAAAATTATTCTTTTTGTAACCAGAGGATCCTTTTGGTATAAGAGGAAATATTCTTGTTACAAGAGGAATAGTTTTGTAACAAAATGATTTTTAGTACTTCTTGTGCTCTATTATTCAAATAGACTATACGATTTTTTGAATATGAAAGTCTCACAGTATGCATTATTTCATTTGATTAATAAATAATATATTGTATTAAATTATCCTATAGTTTAGTTTTTTACGGCACAAAATGTAGCCTCACACTTATACGAGCAACAGTGCGGCAACGAAATAGAAAAAAAATATTTCAAAAAAAAAACTTGGAAAATCCAAAAAAAAGCTCAATTGCGCGTTGAATAATTGAAAAATCGAGGGCATCGATATCGCGCCCTCGAGAGCCAAAAAAAAAAGAAAGAAAAAGAACGAAAAAAAATGAGAGGGGGAATTACGAACGCGCCAAAGTACGAAACCGCACATATTCGCGTGTGGCGGCCGAAAGAGACAAAGAATTGGGAGAAAGTAAAAGCTCTCTCGTCGAAGGAGTATAGAAAAGAGAGAGAGAGCCGATAAATCGTCGCTCGCGTTTTTTTTTTTACGATCGCGCGCGCTGCTCATCCCCCTCATATATACATACATATACACCAGCGCGCCGAATGAGATAGAGCTCCGCGCGTTTAATATTTGAGCGGGCAGTTGCGGTTCTTTTTGCGCGCGCGCGCTCCCGCGACACTATTGCCTCCTTGCGAGACACTTTTATGTATCGGGGGATATGTCCCCTTCAAGTGAACGTTTTGTTGTGGCAGTTCGAACGTTTTGTTTCGGGTGCGATTATGAGAATAGTTTCGCGTGGATTTTGCACTTGTTAATAATTTTTGTTTTTAATATCAACGTTTCATTTCAACTTTATATTATTAATTTTGAAAGTTTATCAAGTTTTTATCAATTTTATTTTACTTGGCATTTGAATTAACTTTATAAGCGTAATAGTATAATTTTAAAAACAACCTCCAGACAATATGATTATCAACGTAACGACGTTTGAAAACGCGATGCTATCCTGTAAACTTCGTTTTGCGTGCGGTATTCGCATCCAAATGGAAAAGAGAAAAACATACGTTCTCGTAATGAATAGCGGTCGAAAAAAAAAAATTACTTTGTGGATAAGGAAATGGTCATGTTAACCCACATTTTGCGTATATATACTGCTGTTGTAACAATGTGTGCACGTTTACACACCAGATGACGTTCGGTCAATTAAAATAAGCAGTAAGACCCAATTAAACATCGAACTTTATGCTTTTTCGAGAAATAATTTATTTCCCCAGTCGCGAATGCCTTTGTAATCAATATAATTATATTATCGTTACAGCTGCACTAAATACATAGGATACTTACCTTTTTCGAGTCAGAAATAGTTCTTTTTATAGAGCAGCATTCCAGCTTGATTTTTTTTTTCAAATTTATACAATTTTCCTAAAAATTGTTTACTCTCAGATAAATTAATAACTGAAAAATATAACGGGGAAGGGTAAATGAAATAAACAGTATACAAAGTATGTAAATAGGAACGAATTCGGCAAGATTTCTTTTCTTTTTTATTTTATTTAATGGAAAATATCTGCGTATGTACAATATATTAAAGTCTCTTCCGTTCGCGCGGGTTCTCTCTCCTTTGCTCCCCGCGTAGGGGCGGGGAAAGCCGAGGAAAAAAAAAACGCTATAGTATCTGTTTATTAGTTTTTTTTTCTTTCAATATTATTATTTCTCGGTTGCGCTGCGTCACGCGCTATCGGCCGCAAAAAGGAAAAAAAAGAAGAGATAGGCGGCGGCCGTCTTTAACATTGAGATCCGATCGGCGAGTTCCGGTGCAGCGTAAAGTCGTATACCTCCCTTCCATCATCATCTCGCGCGGCGATCGCCTCCTTAGTGTGCGACCATCACCTGCCCGGCCACTTCAGCAAGCGGCTATACACGGTGATGATGCAATTATCAGTGCTTTAGTTCTGAAATCAAATTGATGAATTTATTTGAAAAATTTCCGAAAATTTATCCTAAACATGAGATTCTGATCAAGCAAATAATTATACCTGAACGGTCCAAAGTCCAGAAAGTGGCCCTTCAATACGGCCGCCATACATCATTCCGCTGCTCGTTCTCCTCGCCCAACACACCGATCTCCAGTCTATTGCTGTTGATGGTGAGATTGCTGGCGAGCGAGTCGTCGCTGAGATGCAGATGAATTTGATTCTGATTGATCGTGCTGGTGAACACTTGTGGATAGAGCACCATCGGCGCGGGACTGATGTAATTCTGCGCCGCTGGATTCTGGTGATAGTAGCCTTGATAGTTAGGATTGTAGCCGGTCGCGGCCACGGGAACGGGGGTGGCGGGTGCGGGTGCAGTTGGCCAACCACCGTAATGATAACCACCGCTACCGGCACCACCGCTTGGACTAACACTCGCGCCGTACATGTCGTCGGTACTCTTCGTCGCCACCAGCGCCGTTGTCGTCGTCGTTGGTGCTGGTGGTGGCGGTGGTGGTGCTGCTGCTACTACCGGTAGTGACGTCGCGCCCGCGTGACTCGGATACATCGACACGCAATTCGGCGTGTAAGCGTCTTGCTGGCTGTCTGACGGAAGCACTGTGGAATGGGAAAAAAATGATTGTTTGTGGTTTTGGATTTTCGAGCTTTTTTTCGATGTTGAGTTTTCCTCCAGAGAGAAAATTCTAATAAGACGATTTTCGATAGTATTTTTTGAGGGTTTGAGTAATTTATTTTGAACAAATGTATGTAATAAGAAAGGATACAAACGCAGATAAAATCGTGCAATTGTTTTTATTATCGATGAATGCACACGAGATCGCTGCAAGCAAAATTTTTTCAAACAATAGATTTATTGCTTAAATAAAAAAATTTTCATCCGATTAATAGTAACTAAATGAATTATTTTTCATAAGTTATCGTAATGCTTCGCGACCTCTCCGAGCCGAAATTCAAAACTAAAGTTAATTGAAATTTTATACAAGTTGCGAAGTTGAAGGAAAAATCCTCAATTGAACATTACGATTTCGCATAAAAGAAAAAAGTATGTTTACAAAACTTCGATGCAAAAAGAAAAACGCGGAACTGCATGTCGCTCGCGCACAAAGTTGTCCGCGTGGAATATAATCTAAGTCTGTTTCAACGTGCGCGCGAACGGGTGGTGTATATACAGTTAAAAACCAACGCATAGGACAATTTGCGGTGAACTAACCATCCGTTAGGTGGAAGCGAACAAAGAAGAAGAAGAAGAAGAAAAAAAAAAGAAAGAAGCTTTGCGCGGCGCGGGTAAGCAATCAATTTTCAATTCTTGCCAAGAAAGCCTAAGCCTGCACACTCTCACATATACATATACACACACGTACAGAAAAAAAAATCTATTGCACGTTCTGCTCTTTCTATTCATTACGCGTTTCTCAGAGCTTCATGGGTAGTAAAGGTGTTTATTTGCGGTCGAGCAGTGCTACAGTCATCGATAAACTCGAACACGCGCGTGAGTGCGAGGATGCACATACGTGCATCGGCAAAAGTATGCGAAAGAGAGAGGGAAGAAGTAAAGGAAGGGTTGAAACTTCTTTCGCCCTCTCTCTTTCTTTTTTTTTCTTGATGACTGCGATCGAGACTCGCGTACACGAGAGCTTAATGATTGATTATTAAAAACGCGAGAGCTTGATGATTTTATGCGTATGGACTGCACATTTTGAACTATCGAAGTAAGGGCTAAAGTTATGCAAGCTTGATAAGTGTTGCTCTTGCAACGCTGAGAGTAATTAAAGTTTCCAAGTTGGGGAAATCGAAACTTTCGGTATAATTTACGATTTGTTTTCTTTTTCTTGCGAATTATCAAGTGTGTGCACTTGCAATTTAATGACGAGTTGAATGATTCAAAAAAGTGTGTTTATGGAAATATATGGAAAAATGATTGCTCTAATGGTTTCTACAAAAGGCTTAAAATACGTTCTATATCAGACCTTCAAAATTTCAAGTCCGAAAGCTCTCCGCATTACGAAGTAGTAAATGTTTAGTTGCCAAATAAACATTTTAAATTCTATTCACCTTCATGCCACAATAAACATGTATATTTGCCAGAGCTAAACTCACAAAACACGCTTCTCATTTCAATGTACATACGAGAAAGCAAAAAAAAAACCTCAACAAGAACTGTAATTCCGAGTGAACTATGCTTATCCAAGAGAGAGAGAGTCGTTGCATTAGTTTATTCCCTCCCCGCTTCGTGCTCGCGAGTATTCAATTAGCGACGTCTGCGTAAGAAAAGACTGCAGGCAATTTAGCGCACTTTATACATAAAAAAAAAAGCGCGTGCAAAAAAGAAGAAGAAGAAGAGAAAGAGAGCAAAGAGGCAAGTATTATAAGAGTATAAGAGCGAGGAGTATATATATATAGAGAGTTGTCGTACCAGTTGGAAGGGGCACGGGCTCAGTGGTTGGGTGATGGGCGAGCGCCTCGCCTGGATAAGAGAACGCGCCACCTGGTATGGGCGAGTAGGAGCCTGCCCCGCCACCACCACCGCCACCACCGCCGGCGCTTCCAGCAGGTCCCGCCGGATAAGACGGCGCCGCCGACGGATACGCCCATTCTGTCGCCCCGCTGCCACCGCCACCGACGCCGCCGCCGCCACTACTGGCTCCACTCGTATCTGCAACAATATATATACAAATGCCGGATATACGTATACATATATATGCAAGTTTCTGATATACGCTGCTCGATGCACTGATTTAACTTTCTTTCTTTATGGTTTTTTTTTTGGGCTTGTCTTGGACTCACCAAGATAAGCTGTAGACTCTTAGGCGGCAAGGTTACGAGATTGTCATTCCACTGATATGCTATGGGTTTTGGGTGGTTGGATAATTTTGACGTATTTTTGATAATGTAGGCGAGTATCAAGAGTTTGAGTGGTTTGTCACTTGAGAGATTTGAGTTTTTCTATATACACGTTGCTGGTTCGAATTTCTCTACAGACAATATTAATTTTCATTTTTATAAACGAATTTTTGAGCTTGCAGTTAAGCTGCAGGAATAACGATCATTTATTTCATACCCGGAAAAAAGGTACATATAACGCTATTTAAAAAAAGAAAAAACCATTTAATTTGTTTATAGCTTACACATTGTTGCAGATAGTCATTGCTATAAAGGGAAAACTGAAAAGATTTCGCAGTTTACAAAAAAGGGGAAAGTGGTTTCGGTGTAATTTATTTCAGCCGAGTACTTATCTACTGTATCCGACCAATTATTTTAAACTTTCATAAAGTAATTTTATGTTCTATGATTTTTCAAATATTTATTTAATTACGAATGAAAACAATACTCAACATTCGTTAATTTGAGTCTAACATCGACAAGATCTCCTTTGTTCAAATAAAAAATATTCTTCTATAAAATTAATCTTCGTCTGTATAAGTTTCTTGTCGCATGATCGACGATAGGAAATGAATTCACACAAAACTAAAAATACATATAAGCTAAACTGATGTAAGTACAGTTTATCTGTTTCCTATGCAGATCACGAACGAACGAGCGAATCTGATTCACGCAAGATACAAAGAAGTGCAGAGTAATCCAGTAAGCAATAAATTTATTCCTGCGGTGACTGATGGATTTTGATGGAAACTTACAGAAATAAAAAAAAAAAGCGCGTATCCGGTACAATATATATCCGGTTATTATCGATATGCAGCAGTGTCGGGAGCGCATTTATCCGGTGAACGAAGAAATTGAATTTTTCATTATCGAGAATATTAAATGCAGTTTAATACTCGTTCGAAATTAGTTGGAAAATGTAGAATGGAAAATTGGCGGATATCATTGCGATTCAATTCCAAAACTCATTTTGTCAATATCTACGAGATATGCGCATAAAAATAGTATCACTTATCCGAATAGCAATTTACGGAAAATGAAAATATTGTATAGATATGATCTTGATTAATGTTGTGGAGGTCTCTTTTCACGTATAAAACAAATGGGTAAATTGCTATCCCTGATTTCGCCTCGAATAAGTACGATAATGCGGTAAATAGCTTGATCCAACGAGTCAAAAGTGAGTCATTGCAATTTCAGAAAACTAATCTATCGAATTATATTTTTTTACCGTACCATAGTAATTACTCGAGTTGAAAATAGGGGGACAGATTTCTTCTTTTTACTGATATATTTTGACGTGTTATGTATATTTGTATCGAGGATTTTGAAAACAACTTCAGCTCATATGATTTATCGATTCGACAATATTCTTTTACTTACGCTCTCAAATTTAGTATGTCTCCAATGAAAGTTCCATTAATCGAACCACCGAAAACACCGTTTTTATTTACGACTTTTTTTTTTAACCAACCTACTTTACAGAAATCGAACACAACTCACAACAACAAAAAATAAAAAAAAGTCAAATTGTCAAGTCACCGAAAACCCACAGAATTACCGCGTAAACCGGAACGAGCAAACGGGAAGCAGTCGCAAAGCGTGTGAGTCAATAGGAGCGTAACAAGATTGAGAGTTGGATTATTAATTGGAAGTGGCGCTCAGTCGTGAGTCAACGTAAATCGGAACGCTGCATTACATACGTGACGGTAGTCACACGAGCTTTTAGTTGCGCGCGATGAATTTCAACGTGAAAGTGATGCATAAGCTTCAATTCGAAGAACTTGCACGGGGTCATAGCACTTTGCCGTTGGATCGAAAGGTCAGCGAGTGAGTTTTTGATATGCTCAACTGCGCGTCAGTTGTTAAATTTTAATCGAGGTAAGAAACAATAACGTGACCGATGACAGGTGTTCGTTAGTTTATATTCATGTATTGCTGATAGGATCGCGTTTGTATACTTACTTTGAATATCAATACGATTAAAGTTAGTCATTCGCGAATAAGTAATAACAAAAAATGTTGCTTGATCATTCGCTTTTGAGCTAAAGAGACGAGTGTTTCAACGATGCAAATTGTGCTAATTGACAAATTATACCTCGCAAGATGCTAAATTTGGATGTATTACCAAGGAGCTTTTCAAACACACGAAAGTGATTTCTCGAGAAAACAAAATACGCAAAATGGTTAAAAATATCCACGAAATCGGTATAAGAGCAAACGTCAGAGACTGCACAACTTGTTTCGAAATTAGCATACTCGTGGTGCGACCAGTTGTGTTTGAAAATCACGTGAATATGGGAAGCTCACAGTGACGATCGCACGCACGCGCTTACGTTTGTTCCATTCATTCTATATTTGGAGGCCAAGTATATATAATTACGCCACGGGAATCACTTGGATTTATGAATGAACGTGCGTACGACTTTGTTGTTTGGGTTTAACTTTGCTGAAAAAAAAAGTTGTATAAAAGTTACTTTGTCATCGTGACGAACCAAAGTGAATATCCGTATCTTTTTTTATCAAGTTTATATCCGGATTTTTTAAATCAAGTTATGATGCATTTAATAAATGTTGCAAACTAAATTGTTTTAAATATTGGTTGATTATGGTAATACGGTAGTTTTTAATGAATCGTAATCGGTTTAAAGGATTAAGACTCATCAAAGAACTGTTAATGAATCTTCAATTGGTGATTTTAATATGTTACAACAGAAATCTTTATCTTTATTTCGAAGTACCAGTTAGCTGACTCAATGGTGGGTTCGTACAAGTGATTCATAAGTGTTGACCTCCTTGTAATTACATAAATAAAGAAAAAATGAATGGTCGCGCGATGTTAATCAAGGCAAAACAAAGATATGCTATATGTTTCGAGACATTAGATGTCTGATAATGATAATCAAAATTATTTAATTATCAATGTTTGTGCTTGATACGGAAATATAAAAAGACCATGCAGTTGTATCGAAGCCAACAAATCTGCAGAATTATACTGTTGAGATGACAAATTCTTTTCGTGGTGCCAAAAAATAACGTTGTTATGAATAATATTTTTATATCTTCCAATATTCATTCGATTGACTACAGATTACCATAAACTCGTCAAAAGCACTGTAATTTTAATAATAAAATTACATTTTTTCCACTTTCAAATTATAATTTAACACTATATTATTTGTACAAAATCGACATGCGTTTAATAATATTATCAAGAAAAATAAAAACTATTGCAGTTATAATTTTACACTCATCAAGACTTTTATGATTTTTGAAATATATGTGTCTCTTCATAGAAGGTAAGTTGAGCTTGACACAGGTGATCTTACCACAAGCCAAAATACTTTAAAAATGTAAGCTACTGCGATTCAGACGAACTGTTCAACGAAGTATATGCGGGCTCGGTTATTATAGTATTAACTTCCATTCACAGCGCTGGCACTTATCTTTTTAATACAATTTATCCGCAAGAATGAGGATCTCTAGTCAGGTTCAACAGCTAAGCGAGATCAGTTGACGCGTGATTCAACGTGAATATAAAACTAGAGCGTTCTTTTTTTCGTGTCAACGTCGTAAAAACTTCAAAAATGCAGAAAGTGTTTTGGACATTGGCGATCATCTATTTCACTTCGCAATGCGTAATTGGACTGGAACTTAAAAATTTCTCGAAAACATTTACATTTCCCGACAGCAAGGGTCAAAAATGGTTTTACTTGTACCATAATCACTACTTTTTATCACGTACTTGCGAACAGAACGACGAAAAGACCGAACGAACCTGTGTATTGAAGTTGGAGAAGGATTTTTTTAACGATACTAGTGAACCTCTAGGCACATGTAAAATCACTCTGAAAGCTAGTGATAATACGAAATTCGATTATCTGTATCACTTCAACTTATACGATCAAGACAAAGTTTTAGGAGTTTGGTATGAAAGAAACGAGAATTATAAAACGCAGAGAACGTATCCAGAAGGTTATGGAAAATTCGTGACAATTCAATTCCCAAGCTGCAACACAACCGAGATCAGCGTACCATTTTCTCACGAAGAATACAATTGGTATAAATACGAGTTTCTCTTGCAACCGGCGGTGCTTCGTAAGGATGGTTTCGAGATTGCTTTTAGAAATTCAACGACTTGCGGTGATAAATTTTGTAAAATAAGCTACGATTCCAAGGAAAATAAGATATCCGGTCCTCATCCTTGGTACAGTCCTATACACAATCCTACGTACAATCGCGAGTATATGACTTTATCTGATAATAAAGGAATTGTTGTTAGTGAAGTTTACAGAACGCATATTCACTATTATATTGTCAGACCGGATGGTGAGTTGTGATTTTGTTATTGACGCAATTTGTGAATTTAGTTATCCGTCAACTTTGTATTTTTCAGGAACGAAAATTACGTTGAAAGAGATTGAAAGCAACTCCTGTCTTCACAAAACACCATCGAGATCATTAACTGGCATTCTTGTTTGTAATTTGGAAATAGACAATACAACATTGACTTGCGCTGAGTTTGATTTCGACGGCAAACCAACGATGGAAGTGTCTTTACATCTTGGACTTGGAAACCGTTATTCAAAACTTATCGCTTTGCCAAACGGTGGATTTATTTTGACAACTCCGAATTGTTGGCCTCCTCCAAATTGTGACAACGACGATAAATCAGGTCAGCATGCGGCGAAAATTGATAAGTTTGGACAGCGGGTGGGAAGTATAAAAATTCCGGATCAAGATTTCGGAGCGAATTGTTCGATAAAAGCTGATGGTTTGTATAGAGTTGGTGTTGAAGAGTATTGCTTACTCTGGATGTACAGGTGTGAAGGCGAAAGTTTCGAGAAGGAAATTTATGCTCTTGCTAAGTGTTTCAAAGATGCAGATTTTTCTTGATATTCTACTTAGAATGTTGATAGCTGCGAAGAAAATAATATTGTGAAATTATGTTATAAGGATCTTTTTGGCCAAATTGAAATGAAATATTTTTACAATTTTTATGCTGTTACACAAAATTATTTTAATCACATTCTTATTATATATCATGTCTTCTCTGAATGCTCTACAGCTGATGATAGCATTTATATAAGTATGACATTATTCAATAAAATTTTATTGAATCCAATTTAATAAATTGAATAGTAGTCATTTTAATAAGTCCAGTGATAGACATTTTTCAAATTATAGGATTTATAATTATTTACTTTATTAGATCGCTGTAAGATGGAGAGCTTGAAAATATTTCTATAAGAGCAATAAATAACTTATTTTTATAAATCAGATGTGCATCTAGCATGTTTCTAACGATCATCTATAATTAATAAATTCCACTTGAAAAGAGGGTATATTAATCTATGTATACTGACTACGCAACAAAAAATTTCAAAATATTTATTAGCCATTGTTATTTAACAATAATACGAAAAAATATTTATAATGTTAAAATGTATATCACCTATTCCCCCCAAAAAAATAAAAATTGAATTTCGTCGTCACTCTGACAAAAAAAATTAGTGCCACTGGTCGAAGTAACGGATTGGCATATACACACGTAATACACACAGAAAGGAAGCCGAGAAAGGGAGCAGAAATCGAGCGTAAAAGCCACGCCGCTGTGAGAAAGGACAGTAATTTTTGGAAAGTCGCAGTGTGAATCAAGTCTCCGTACGATTGTTTTTATCGTGTCGTTCGTTGTTCCATTCACAGATCGCTGCGCGGAAGCCCTCGAAGTCGTCGCGCAAGAAATCTATCGCGGCGCGCTTCATTTAATCTCACCTGAAGAAACTTTATCGCACTTAATTGTTTCTATAGTTCAAGAAAGAAGTTTTTGTCATGAATCGCTATTCGAAAAATCACAAAGAATACGCGTGAAAATTTTGTTTTCAACGTAATCTTATCCACCCCGAAACATCTATACATTTAAACTTTGTACTTTGCACATAAAGAGACAAAGTAACAAAGCCTGTTCTCTCCAAATGATTTTTTTTTACTGACGCGAAGAGAAAAGACTGCAGATGAAAGTCACGCATAAAATTAGAAGAAGAGAGGGAGAGAGTATACGACAAAGTACGTCAGGGCTAAAAGATGAAGAACACGCAAAGTGCACGCAGCTCTCTCTCTCTCTCTCTCTCTCTCTCTCGTGCGCGCGCTGCGAGGCAAAGGTGTTTTTTTTTACAGCGCAAGAGAGTGCGTTAACTGCTGATTGCGGTCAGACGACTTGGAAATTAAACGCAAGACAAGCCTCTCCAAGTGCGTACCTTACCGTTGCACTTCTTCGGCTCCGCTTATTATTGTCATTTCTCGCTCTTTTGCGCCGCCTAGACCCGCGCGAGTCCTCTTTACTGCCTTATTGTCGCGCGCCAAAACGCAATTACTACAATACGTTGACGTGTGATTTCGCGAGCGCGAAAACTCTGGTGAAATCGCGGCTGCTGCGTCTGTGTCGCGATGTTTTTGGATATAAAATACAATTTTTTTTTATCAAAAAAATTTGTCGAGTACCAGATCTGATGATAATCATTAAACTGATTTTGGTGAAACTACGTTTGTCACCATATTGATATAACGAATTCTCCAAAAATTAAAATAGCAAAAAATAACCAAAAGCGTCATTACCCGAATATCAATATCACATCACATCCGCGCGTGTAATACATATAATCTGACGCATCCATGCGACAAGGACAACCGACTTGCCTCTCTCTCTGTCTCTCACCTGCAGTGTTGTGCATCGAAGAGTACGAAAACGAAAGTAAAGAAGAGTCGGTCGATCGTTGACCATTCGGTTTTTCTCACGCCGCCGCCAATGAATCGTGTATATATAGTATATACACACCGAGGAAGCTACCAAGGTAGTCGAAAATTTCAATGGGTCTTTTTTTTGCGGTTTGACGTGTTTTATTTTTTTTCTCCTGATCGCGCAATCATCGATACATAGGTGTGTGTACGTTTGGGTGCGTGCACATGCGCGCCCCACACTGCTAAATTGTTTCTTTTTCTTGCGGGCTTTTGTCGATGACATGCCCGAAAGTTGGTTGCATATATATATATATATATATATATATATATATATATATGTATGCCGGAAGCTGCGAATCGTCCCTTCTTTTTTTAAAAGTTTGACTGTGAGAAAATCGTCGCGGTTTACATTTACCGAAACGAAGTCAATAACAGATTGTATGTTCTGCTGAATCATTAATTATTTTAATCGTTTTAATTATTGCGTTATTAATAATAAACAATAAATGCATCAAAGTGTTTCCTACCTCGAAAAATACACGCGGTGTAACTCGATTAAGAAACAAAATTTCAAAAAGATTTTAAAATTACCGTATACACCTTGAAAAATTACAAGGTGGCACATAAAAAATGCCGACACATCAAAGAGTGCTCGCGCACGCGAAACTATATACGAAGATTTCGAATGAACAAAAGAGCAATATCTCAATTAATAACCCTTGAACCCAGCGGAGACTTGTCGAACAAGCGCAGCTCGTCAGTATATCAATAAGCGAGTAAAAGAGAGAGAGAGGATACGAGCACTTAGTCGGTGCGCTTGTACACCTGTATATTACTTGTATGCCTCGGAGTCAGAAGCAACAGCAGCAGCAGCAGCTCGTACACGTTTAACGCACGTATATATATCCTGTTTGCGTGAAAATTCACTCACACTGTATAATTTTCTCGGCGCGCGGAGATGCAGTTTGATGCATTTGTGTATTTTAAAATTATCTCTCAACGAGGCGTCATCGATTTCAATTAAAAGTTTTTGCTCTATGAATTTGTCAATATTGTCAATATCGAATATATATTTTTTAGTTAAAATTAAAGATTGTTTGAAACGTGAATTTTTTTTTCATTTCATAAATTACTTGAAAAGTTATCCACATCATTCGAAATAGAGTATTTTGCAATTTCAATTGACTGTAAAAAAAAAAGAACTGGTTCGATCTTAAACGTTATAGATGCGTCGAGTGGGTCGAGGTTATAACACGACTCTCAATCGTTGTAAACCCACACTCTTATATCCGCCATATCCCCTTTGAGAGGATTCGATGTCAGACACAGTGAGCAAGATCAACGTCAAAGGCGCCGCGGCTGCCGAGTTGTAGTAGCCGCGTACGTGTTAGAGAGAGAGAGAGAGAGAGAGAGAGAGAGAGAGAGTCAGAATGAGGATGAACGCGCAAAAGAAGAAGACAATATAAGAGAGAGAAAAGGGAATAAGGCGTCCGAGTGATTACCAAAATCGGTTCGTGTATCTATATGTCCGCGGAGCGCAATTACCGAGCAACAATAATAACCAAAACAAAAGCCTTGTATAGCCGAGGGGAAAGAACGAGAGAGAGGGGACCATCTGTTAGGCTATAATGGGACTCGATTCGCGAGAGAGAGAGAGAGAGAGAGAGAGAGAGAGACTCGCAGGAAGAGAAAAGGATGGGTCCTTCTTCTTCTTCTTTTTTTTTCGAGACTATAGTCTTCGACGGAAGAAAGAGGGAGAAGAGAGAAAGATGCAGTTCCTTTTGATGCTTTTGTCCCTTTACGACGATTCTCGCCTCTGGCGATGACTTCTGACGAGTCGCGTGCGCTTATTTTGTGGATAATGCTGATTTGACTTTCTGGGGCAGTCAATTTATTCGTATCGACTGGCAGTGTAACTATTGTAGAAAGTGACGGATTTTTCTTTTGAAAGATGCTAATATTAAGAAAGCATTGTAGGCTATAATGACATTTTGAGTTAGTATAGATATAGACTGCTGCAAATTAGTATGGAAATATCGACCTGAAGGATGAAATTTTCGAACGAGCACCAGATCGAAAATACACTCAACGTACTTTAATGGTTTGGGTCGTTAAACGCATCGCTAAGGAAAAGTCGGTCGACGTGGAACAACCCGATATCCGCGTACACCGAAGAAGCCCGTAATATCAACTTCAAACGACTTCAAACGCTGTCGTTGAAATTTTTTTTATTTTTTTTTTGTTTTTCGACGTCGCAAGATCGGCGAAGAGCGCGTGCGCGAAACACAATACGCGTCACGGTGAGCCGATACTTTATAATATATAAGAAGAAGAAGAAATCGTTGGTAAGCGATACGAGAAATCTTCGCGCGAGCGCGCGCGTGGACAACACAGAGCACAACGTTCGATATTATACTCATAAGACTTCGAGTATATGTATATATATAAGTGCGTATAGCTTGGCTTGCAGCACACACACACACATGCATGTATATATACTGCCAGTGACAAGCAATATCGACTTACTATATCTCGGTGGGAACCGAGAAGCCCTGCACACACACGCGCCCCGCTCGCGCTTCTTATTCTTTTGCTATCCTCACTCTCTCTCTCTCTTTTTTTTTTCTTCGACTCCAACTTCTTCTTCTTCTTCCTCGACTCGACTTTCTTCCTTTTCTCTTCTTCTTGTTTTTAGCCGGATCACGGGACTTTTCATTCACTTTGCGCTTCGCGCGCGGCCTTTCGTTTTGTGTTTGCTCTCGCTGTCGGAGCTTTTACTCGCGGACGTTTGTTTTCTGGTTTCACGCGCGGATGTTGCTGAAACAGTAGCTGACTGATATATACCATTGATTGTTCGTTTTTCTTGAATGAAATTTTATATCCTGTAAGAGAATGTTGATTATACCATCGGACAAAAATTATGAACGTTCGCAAAGATCTTCAATCTAACCATTTATAAAAAACAAAATTGAATTTATATATTAAAAACCACCGATATTACGACACAGCTTATAAAAACCACTAGTCCAAAAATACAACGTGGAGAAAAAAGAAGAATATCCGCACACCTCGAGATATATGAATCGAAAGCCGAAGGTCGACGATGACTGCCGTTGCCAGAGTTAATGCGGAAAAGCACAACCATAGCTCGCCGGAGGATCATCGACAGAGCGCATCCTCTTTGGCGTTAAGTAGAGGCGCGCGCGAGATAGAGTGGACGAGAGAGAGAGAGAGAGAGAGGCCCCCAGGGCACTAAGCACCGAAACCACCTCGCTGTGGTTTCACACCCGCAGAGAGAGAGAGAGAGAGAGAGAGAGAGAGAGAGGAGAAGCGAGACAGAGAGCGAATAATGACTCGCAAGCCGCGCTAGTAAACACTGCAGAGGCATCGATAAAGGAGAGCGAGGTCTGGAGGAGAATATATATATATATATTGGCGAAGATTCGCAGTTTTGTTTGGTTGGGATTGATGATCTGTTGTGTTTTATATTTATC
The DNA here is from genome assembly GCA_035047105.1 of Galeopsomyia nigrocyanea. Taxonomy (NCBI): domain Eukaryota; kingdom Metazoa; phylum Arthropoda; class Insecta; order Hymenoptera; family Eulophidae; genus Galeopsomyia; species Galeopsomyia nigrocyanea. The sequence continues at coordinate 11,433,011 of JAWWMK010000040.1, forward strand.
GATATACTTTCTTATGCATCGAATCTCACTTGAATCAATTTTCATTGGTTATTTTCGGGTGGATGATAATTGAATTTGAGTATTAAGTGGATGTTGTTGTTGTTTGCGATTTGTCTTTGTGTCAGAGATATAAATAGAAGGTTCATCTTGATAAATAAGTATCAAAATAATATTTTAGGGAAATTTATGTGGTGGTTTATCAAGGAAAAAAAATAGCGATACTAGTGCCCATCTTAGCTGCGGTAAACCGACAACCATAATACTTCTTTTTTTTTTCAAATGGCGACCACTATTGCATAAAAACTGGACATGTTAATGAACGGAAAAATGATATTCGAATTTTGAAGTTCCGTGATAGATGTGTCCTTCAAAGTTTGAATGAAACGAACTGAAGACAATAATTACAATTCTCGCATCGAACTGCAAAGGAAAAACTCGTAACAAAAGAGAACAAAAAAAATATACACATCTAATATTCCGAAAGCCCTATAGACCCCCGAAAATAAAAAAATAAAAAAGTACATCCTGCACAAGCCATGGGAGCGCATCGCGTCTCTTCCTCCCTCGGCTCTGCCATATAATATACTCCGTGTACCCGCGTGCGAAATACACTCGGCAGCTTGAAAAGGCGAAAAATCTGCTTAGCGCTGGTAAATATGTGCTGGGCGCAGCTGCGATCGACACGCAAAAAAAAAAAAAAATTAGCATCCGACAATAGCTCATTTCCGAAAAGAACAAAACAAAAAAGTGAGAAAGAGACTGTCGAAAATAGGAGGCGCGAGAAGCAACAGCAGCAGGTTTGAATAAGAAGGTGAAGCTTGAATGGGATGCAGCAAGCGAGAGGCGTTTTGTGCGACGAAAAAAAATCGCGTGCCCGGAAATCGCGAAAGTGAGACTGTGAGAGACAGTATCTCTTCTTTTTTTTTTCTCTTTCGTTTCTTTTTTTTTTTTCATTGCAGGGATCGACAGTTCTCAGCTTCGGGTGGTTGAATGCTCTAAATTGTCGTGCTTTTGTCATGATTTTTCGTTAATTTCTACTTTCCTGTCTGCGGATGTACTTACTTAATCATTGTCGTATACTCAAAAATCGAGACACTTTTATGAATGCAAAAACTTAAAGTATTTGATATTGTTCCCGAAAACAGTTCAAGGTATAACGACAAAATATCCTATCGTCAATAGCAATAGAATCCAACACGGCGCCTCGCGTCGCGCGAGGAATCGTAAGAAAGAAAATTATATTGCGTCGCGTCGCGGCGATAGGAAAACCGCAGTGAAAGCGACAGCGCGCGCTAATCAATTAAGCACGCTTCGAGGCCTCGCTGCCAGCGCTTATTGGCAATCAATTAACAATTCTAGCCGTCGAAGAGTATAGTCGCGTATCCAGCAAAAACGCCGTTACAAACGCGTTTGTATCCTAAGAGTCGAAATCGCGCTACAATTTTCACCGTTCGACGATAGCCTTCTATTTTTTTTTTATCTTTGTCACTCGGAAAGAGAACGAAAAAACAATCGTCTCTATTTCAGACTTACTATTCTTTCTTTTTTTTTTTTGCTAGTGATACCTTTGTTTTATAGGAGTTGTTGCTGGATTGGAAATTTTCGTGCTATCGATGATTGTCGCGGTGGTTTTGAAGGATTGCCGAGAACGTATGGATTCGTCGAGTTTTCGTCGTTAATCGGTCGATTGTCACGCGTCGATATAGAAATCTAAATCCTGTTTGGATTTGTCAGTTCTGGTCATTGAACTTATCCATAAGTTTGTCGCGCAGAAAGCTTTGTTATTCATGTAATGGTAATAAGTTTTTTATTCGCTCACTTAATTCAGTCTACATTTTTCTGTCAATGTTGAACTTGACCGACATTCATATTTTACTTTTATTACAGGAGACGCAAAATACGAAACGTAAAAATGACGTAAAAAACTTTTTTCATTTGGCTAGTAATCACAAATTTACAATGTATTTTCCTAATAATTAATCTTTCTAGGACACATTTTCATATTCGCGTTCAAACACCCCCCTAGTGGTCCGCACCAACACTTGCGACGTATTTTATGACGAATTTATTATAACGATTGACCACTTTAAAAAGTGATGAGCTTATTCATAATTCAATAACAAATAATACATTTTATTTGCTACGTAAAAAGTATCGATATTCCTATTTTACAAATTAATCATAGAAAATTTTCAATTCAGCAAAGTGAGTGTCGAAACAGCAAATTTTCGGATAAAAAGCGCTATTAATTAGAGTAACGACGTAAAAGCAGGCGGCTAATAAGCAAAAGACCGTCGGATAATTAGCATAACGACTACAAAAAAGTTGTTACCCGTGTACCGCTTTAACGTATATAAGACTTGAAAGTGCCGAAGTCGAGCAAGAAAAGAGATAATCGATCGGAGCACCAGCCTCCTCGTCGATCCTAATTCGCCGTCCAAAAAAAAAGGACGCAAAAAAAAAGAAGAGGAGGAAGCAAGAAACAACAAAGAGAAGATTGAAAGAGCGTCTCGCACTTCCGGTGCTCCATCGACGAGAGAGAATGAGAGAGAGAGAGAGAAAAAGAGTTCGTCGACTTCTTCTCTCGGCAGCGAGTACACAAAGTCAACGTCTGTTGTGTACAGCGGGCCAAGCTTCACCCTTTTCCATTTTTCGGACCCTTGGCTGATATTCCTTTGCACCGCAAACTTGCTCTATGTCTCTGTGTGTGTATGTGTATACACGAAAAAAAATATTCGTGACGCACACAGGTTAGCGGCCTTCTCTCGCTTGTTGGGGCTTCCCCCGTCGTCGTCGTCGTCGTCGTGAAAGAGTGAAAGGTCGCCAGCCGGTTAGTCGCTTCGCTTGTGTATACGGAATCAATCGCGTCTATACTTATGTAGTATACTTTTGCCTTTTTTGGCGATCGACGCAATCGTTGATTTCTTAGAAATTGATATCACGAGTCAAAAAAAAAAATATTTGTCTCGCGATCGAGCTATTTTTGACACAATTAAACCATTGACGTACGTGGATCATTTTATACTTTTTAATAAACTTTTTCATAAATTGATACAGAGGCACTTGATTGCATTTTATTTTAAATCATATATTTAAGCGCGCAATTATTTAACAATCTGTTTATAGTCCACTAGAGGGATGCTTGAAATCTAATATGGAAATGTTGTCTAGAATGATTAATTGTTGAGGTACTCTTGTTTTTATTTTGAAAAATATGAAGTACAGCGAGTACAGTGAGTCATTGTGGAGTATGCTCATTCGTTGAGCTTTTCTATAATTTTACCATTCAAACTCATGTCTTCAATTTAACTGAATATAATAGAATTAATACTGTAAAACTAGCAAAATTATTATCAAACAATTTATTAAATTTGATCAGTTGCAAAATATCATAATCGTTAAAAAATTAATCCGTATTTCCTCTCATCAAAGATGACTGTGTGTGTGGAAAAGTTGATCGGGATTCAAGTCGAAATTAACCCAATGCACACACGTCACCGAATATAAAACTTTCTCGCGGATGTCAAGTTATTCCCAAGAATTGCATTTAAATCCAGACTTAACAAACGAGAAACTATATAACGAAATCCGAATTTACCCACATTGCGCAGCTTTCCACGTAACTGACATAACAGTATAACACACAGTCTCCATGACCCACAGTAGGATCGATATAATAAAGTCGTAAACCGGCCCCGAAAAAAAAAGGAACAAATTCGGTGAATCATCCATATTATATACACGTTTGCCAAGCTCGACCTCCATTCCAAGGCAAGGCAAGGCCGTTGCGGAACATAGAAAAATATATACATATCCTCATCACGATGCTTATATACGTGTGTTGAGCACACACACAGCTGTTTGCTACTGCTGCCTGTTAGCGCTCGATCGACAGAGAGTATATAGGTATATATAAAGTCGCGTCCGCGCACCTGACGTCAGGCACGCCGCGATCTTTGGAATGTCCGGCTCACGTATACACCAAACTCACGCGCTCGCGCATGCAAATTCTTTTTAGTAAGCAGAAGACCAGAAGACTGTCTTTCTTGTTTCACGTCAACCGAGATACAGATGACGATGATGATCTTTTTTTTAAGTCAAGTAAATGACGTGCGTAGAGGTCTGAACTGTTAATTATTTCTTTTCTTCGACTTTTTAGTGTGTACGTCATAGTATGGGGGATTATCAGTAGAAGTGCCATGCAAAATTAACGCGGAGATCGAGATTATAATACCGAATGTTTGATGACGAGGAAGGATGAATAAGGAGAAAGAAAAAGTCTTGGAGAATAGTTCGTGTTATTCCTCAATAACCGAATTGCAAAAACTTAGCAATCTCTATATATAATACATAATCCCTTATAAAGACAGAGCCTAACATCAAATGTACCAACTATATCACTGAAAAATAAAAGAAAGAAAAAAGAAGCAGGAGTTGCGAGATGAGGTGCGAAAGTAGCCGCAAATCTCTCGCGCGATGTATTTAACAGAGAGGTGAGCGAGCGAGCAAGAGCTGCGTATCATCATGTAGCTCGAAAACGGATAGCATTTTCTCTCTCTCTCTCTCTTTCGCGGAGTTATGAAGGATTGCCTCGATTAGTAGCGAGCGAGACGCTATATACTCCGCGCTTCTCGTATATACGAGCGACTCGTTATTAAAATTGCGTGTTGCGCGGCACGTACGCGCGCACCGCGCAAGAAGCCCATTTTTCTCAATGCAAATGCAAACTCGCGGGGATACTTCGCCTAGTCTTTAATTTATTCGCTTGATGATATATTCTTTGCGTTCGTTTTCATTTGTGCTTCGAGGGGATGGATATTGAATTGAACGGGGATGAGAGAATTAAATATTTTTATTTTATCAATTTGAAATGTTTTATGTACTCGATATAGCTGTATACTCGAGTATATACCGTTGATGCTATTTATTTTTTTAAGTTATTAATACGATCCTTTGAAATGATCTAGTTTTGAGAAAATATCGTATAACTAACGGGTAAAGAAACCACAAAGTGATGAATGTAAAGTGTGTATAAGAAAACTGCTGTGCGCTAGCGTCGTTTCTCTTAACTAAAAATGATTGCAACTCATATACATTTCCTCGTCAATTTTTTTTTTCTTCTATTCAAACAGTTAATTTCACTGAAAACATTAATCATATAGCTGTTCATTTTTCTTTCAATCATCAGCTGAATGTTTTTTTGCTTATTAGAGACACTTGTTTCCGAAGAGCAAAAAATAAAAATAATTTTTGTCAAGCTACCAACAGTAAATCGTGGTTTCTGACCCAAAAGAACGACATATAAAACAAAAAATCACTGAAAAAAAAAATCCGTTACATCGAAAAATCCGAAAAAAAAAAAGGAATGAAAAACCGGGCTACATAAAAGTGCGCGGACGCATTGGCTTGGAACTCTCTTTCTCGCTCCTGACGTGTCACCGTGGGAAGAGCAACACAGAGATCGCCCGGTAGGTCGATCGAGAAACAGAGAGATCACTCTCAAGTGCTTTTTCCTTCGGAGAGAGAGGTTGGCTTGTCTTTTTTTCTCTCTCTCTCTCTCTCTCTTTCTCTTGCGTCCCGCGCGACAACGGACTTTTTCACATGCGTCGATCACTTCGAGCGTGCTTCCTCTCGCTTCGTGGCGCGATCCTGCCTAAACAGGTCGGACTCTGATGATAGCTTTCGATATTCTTGTTTTTTTTAATTTTATTTTTGGTATTTTACAACTAATAATGATACTGCGAGAAGATGTGAAAATGACATTTTAGGGGATTTAAAAGTGTACTTTATTAAATTAAAACATATTTAACGGATAAGCACCTGCAAGTTCATTTATCTGTAGCAAATTAATGATAAATTTATTAATTCATAAATTCTTGTCATAAGAAAAAATGGAAATTCATCATAAAACGCGTCGCAAGTGTTCATGTTGATCACTATAGGGGGACATTTAAACCCAAATATGAAAATGCGTCCTACAAAGGTTAATTATCAAGGTACTACTAATTTTCTTCGAAAATATTTCGTAAATATAACAGTAAGTATATTGCATCAATATAACAGTAAATATATTTAAATATATTTGTAGAAAGTCGAAAATATTGATATTGAATTGATTGAGTTTTATGAATCAAGTTCATCTTTATACATGAAAATCTTTAAAAAATAATTTCATTTTTTAGTGCAGATGCGGTGTAAAATTTTGTTCGGTTGACAGATTAAATGTCCATTATGAACATTTACCCCCCATTTATACTGTTATTTGAAAAAAAAATTCGTGAATTCGAAAATTATTTTCACTAATCACTCCGACATCTTTATAACCAAACACATCTGAAAATTTACGCACAAAGAAACCAAATAAAAATTTACGCTACAACTATTCGTCTAAATACACGTGTTCAATTTGCATGTAATTACGACGTCTGTCTGTATAAACTCAAAAGCCAAATCGACAATATAACAATCAATCAATGCGAAACACAGTGTATAATAATCCTCGCGCTCGATGCGCTTTACGTGGCATACTAATAGCGACGTAAAATACAGGCCCACAATAACTCAACGTCGTAAATCAAGTTTAAATGATATTACGAACAGTTAGCGCGCGAAATTACATAGTCTCACATCGCAAGCGCCTAAATTGAATTAGTATCGACGTAAAAGTACAATTAATCATTTCATTAAACGAAACATTCGCGCAAAAACCTCCATATCGAATGGAAATAAAAAAAAAACCACACGTCTTATCAGTATGAATTCTCGTATATATATATACACTGGAAACAAGCAAAGATATTACACGTCGCTTCTCAAGACACTAAAGTTTTAACAACATGCCATTCCCATACATATCATTCCATTCTTGTTTCTGTATCTTTAATCGCGGTCGCACTTTTCTGGAAGGTTACGATCCGGCCGCGAGCTTCCTTAGAATATATAGATCGGCCATCGAAAAACAAAAAAAAAAGAAGAAGGATGTTGTTATGCTCATAATACGCCTTGCACGCAGGATATAACGAAAGTATATATATAAAACGCAAGCTGCGATAGCCGCATCGCATATACGTATATTACTGATAGTGGCTCTACCGCCACACACATACACACACATGCAATGCCGCACGCGCGCGAGACTTTTACCGCAAAAAAAAAAACATAATAATGGCGGGGAGGGATGAATTTCCAAAATGGCTACCGTGCTGCTGCTGCTTTTAATGTACTTTTAACGGTGGAAAAGTGGACGCGCGATTGCTTGCGATACATTCTATAAAATTATTTTTATTATTCCTCTAATGCATTTCGCATGATTTTTATATTCACTTTGGCGTATCGCAGAATCAAAGTCACTATAAAACGAGATTCTCTTTTACAAGAGCAATAGCATACTTTATTCGATCCAGCAATCTCCGTGCTGAATAGATGAGCATGAAAAAAGGAGAAGAAGAAGAAGAAAACTAGAAAAATAATTTTCAGTTAAGATTCGCGTTCAAAGTAGATAGCTTATAGTTGTACATAGAGAGGGAGAGAGAAAGAGCGATGCGCGAGCGACGCGACTGCTCGACGGATTTACGAGTTTAATTAAGTTCTGCGGTCGCGTTTGTCATCTTAGCAGAGAGACAGAGAGAGAGAGAGAGAGAAGCGAGCCATCGACGAGTCGTTTACGAGAGCGTAAGAGAGCCAAGATAGTGCCGTGCAATTACGCCGACGGACGAGAGAGCGAGAGAGAGAGAGAGAGAACATTACCCAGTAGTCTTTTCTCGAATATACTAATGCAAAACGCGACACAATCAGCCATAAGGCGCCGCTAGTTATCCTCCTAAAGATTTTTTTTTTCCAACATTGGAATTTTAGCATCTCGCGACTCGAATGATTATCGGTTTAGAATAGGCAAAAATATTCCGCGCGAGAGATGACAAAAGCTTCTTTTTTTTTCTCGATTTACGCGCAATTTATTCCGCGACCGAGCAAGACGTAATGCTCGTGCATTAGCAAGTTTGAATATTCAAACGTGCAGCCGACGGAATGGTGATTATAGTCTTATGAAATTTCGATGATTAGTACTGCGTTTTTTTTTCTTCTCACCTCGTTAATTAATACCATGCACGGTGAATCAGCCAAAATAAAAAAAATTAATGTAAAGTTCTCTAAGAATTCTACAAGTTAATACTCTCCCCGATCGCTTTCAACAAACAAGTAGTCAACTACTGTGGCAAAAGTCGTTGCAGCGTATACAGCGAATTTCGGTATATACACATATATATCCGTGTGAGCTCGACACTTGGGGCTTTCTTAAAGAGGGTGTGCGAGGCAATTAAGCAAGTGTCACGCACACTCGTAACCCCTTATCATGCAGCCAAACACCGCGCGTCATTAACGCTGTATGCCTATACGTAAGCTTATATATATACTTTTCTATGTATACCTTGGACTATATCGAAAGTTTATACTGATTGATTATTTCACTCGTCGTACGTATGCTATGTGTTGATCGAGTTGGTTAATTTACCGAGCATATACCGCGTTTCGTAAAATATATATTATAGAGATGATTTTTTCTCTCTCTCTCTCTCTCTCTCTCTCTCGATCGGATAGAAATACGATGAATATCGATGAGATATAACAGTATAATGATAGACACTGCAGCCGGCAAAGAAAAAAAAAAGGCCATTTGCTTCCGGTTATTACAGTATTACAGTAAACGCAATTCAAATCAAGCGATGCGTTAAATCAACGCGCGCGCGTACGGCATTCGTCGGATTAGCGTGTTCGACGGGAAATAGCATATCCTTCGCGTACAAAAAAAAAAAGATTGCAAATTAAAAAGGGAAAAACGAATTCGAGAAAAAAAGAAGAAGAAGAAGAAGAAGAAGGAAGCAAACGCGATGCGAGTTAGAGAGAAGCTGATATCGTTTAAATCCCATAGCGCGCCTGAGAAATCTCATTATCCCCCTAATTTCATCTCTCTCTCTTTCTCTCGTTTTCGATTCTCCGTATAGAGCATAGTACGCGCGGGGTCGGGTCACCTTTCTCTCTCTCTCTCTCTCTCTCTCTCTTCGTGAGCTTATTACATCTGCAGGCGAGCTTCTTACAATGCAGTTCGTGTAGAACAAGAAGCACTGAGCTCGAGTTAAAAATGACAAACTAGCATTCCCCAGCAGCAGTAGTAGTAGTAGTAGCTCTCTGGTGCACGTGGGAATCCAGCATCTCTATTCTGAGGTAAGTAGCCAAGAGAGGGCTGCTGCTGCTGCTGCTACTCTCCTCCGCGTAAATAGGTAAACAGCCATCATGACCACTTTTGCTCCGAGAGAGGATAGAAGCTGACGCTCAGAACAAAGATGTACACGGAGATTTATAATGAGAGAAGGAGAATAGGAAAACGCGACTGTGATATATTGCGTGAACTTTTGGTGTGTTTGAAGAACAATACTTGTGTCGTTGGTATATAATGTTGAATCAAAGTGTTGGATAATGAATAAATTAATTGATTTTCTTTCACGATACCGTTACAAGCAACGCACAAATGCCAAATAAAGTCGAATCGAAACACCGCAGACGTTAAAAAGAAGAAGAAGAAAAGTCGAAGGTTTTTCGATTCTGCATCTTCATTATACAGCCGCAGATATATAAACCGAAGGTGAGCTGAAGGAACGAGAAAATAGATGCACGAAGGTGCGAGGAACGGGCGTGCAAGTTGCACGTGCGCGTACGTGTGCATATATATACATATATATACATAAGAGAGAGAGAGAGCGCGAAAGGGAACGAGAAATTGAGAGAAAAACGAAAGGTGTGTTTCTCTTATAGCCGAGCTCGAAGCAGTGCTTCGGAATGGAAAATACGAACGAGCTAAAGGAAGAACGAAAGATAAAGCAGCGTCGGCGGCGTCGGGCGGCGGCGAAACGAGAGTCGCGGCACAGACAATCAGCGTAATTGTTTGACACCCCATAATCAGCGCGAAAACTGTTTCTACAATTCTCGTTTCGCCACTGTCCCCTCATTACCCCCCTCGATCACCCCGAAAAAAGATCTCTCTCTCTTTCTCTCTCTCTCTCTGAGCGCTTTTATTATTATAAGAGACACAAGAGAGAGAGAGAGAGAGAGAGAGAGAGAGAGAGAGAGAGAGAGAGAGAGAGAGATGCACCAAGATATATAATGCTCGCTCAGCTTCTCTTCTCTCTCGTCTTGCTTTTTTTTTCTTTCGAGCGCGCTTCGAGGTCGAAGAGAGAAAGAGAGAAAGACCGACCCCTTGCGCGCGCGCGCAAGAGACTTCGACGAGCGTTTCGCGAGGTTCTACGTCGTTCGGCCGCTTTAATGTTTGATGGGTAACTATTCTAGCTACGGCTTTGTCTTTTTTTTTGTTGCTTTTCTATTTTATGTGATCTTGGCACGTTTCGTCGATTACCGAGTGTTGTTCCTTTTTTTTTTGTAATGTTGATGTGGATTTTGCTGTGAAACAAACGGACGGTAATTACGGTTTGGAACTGTTAGCGACTATCATAAACAGCTGTTACCTACTTTTATGTTACTTAAACAAAATAATTCTGCGGTACTTAATCTTTAAAAAAAAACGACAGGTATAAGGCAAACTCTTATACATTTCACAAAGTACGTATAGCATGAGAATCTTATAAAACTCGATTGTTATTTTCACACGAAGCCGAGCGCTCTAATTGAATTCACAAGCTCTACCAATGTTTATCAATCGCGATCATCGCATCTATATCGTACAAATCGCCGGAAGTCTAAGATCGATCCTTGCCAACGAGTGCGAAACATTATTAAAAACCCACTACGCCATCGTGAAACTAAATCATTTCCTACGCTCGCTCGCAGATCCAATATAATATCCATCAATTTTTCTCACCGATAATTCGAGTTGAACGTGACGGACCGCTTCATTTGCCTTTTGCGTATATATAGTATTGCTCGCGAAAGGAGAGAGAGAGAGAGAACGAAAAAAAAGGTGTACAAGCGTAAGAAAGAACGAAAGAAAGAAAGACAGAGCAGATCGATCGCATCCGTCGATCCGTGCGAGCGAGACAAAAGCAACTGATGCAAAAACGATCAGTGGCTAATTCGAGTTGCATTGACCAATTGGCTACTGAAGAAGTTATAAACAACAATAGCATGGTGGAGATTTAGATTTATTATTGCCGCGATGTAATTAATGATTGAATTGATATTTGGGTCAATGTTAAAATTGTCACGAGTGAACGAGCTGGATAATACGAATGACTAAACAAAATTTCTGCCATGGTGAAATTGGAACTATAAAACGAATGACTCAAGACATCGATGTCGATGATTGTGTGTTGTTGGCAGAATGAGATTTAAATTACTTCGTCGAGAGGAATATCTTCACGAATCGAAAGCGTAACTAAAATAAAAGTAACAAAGCAATAGAGAAGAAGGTGAGATTCGGGAGGTGCGAATAATAATAATAATAATGATAATGTAGAATCGATATCTATTGGATACCGATCTCCGGTATTACGCAGACGTGTTTTTGGTGCGTGCGAAGAAAGTCCATCGCTTCCTTGTATAGGTACATCTCTCGTCGATAAGTGCGAAAAAAATAAGAGAAAAGAAGAAGAAGGGCTGTTCTGTGGATTACTCCGTCTGTTTTTTCTTCTTCTTCTTCTGCGAATTCGAGGATGCGCGCATACGAAATCGGGTAATCAATTTCAAGAGAATATTTATGGTCGGCAACTTGCCAAAAGGAACGCTACAGTTATATGCATGTATTGAAGACTGATAAAAATTTTTTGATTGTTATTCTTTCTTTTTTTTTTGCATGATCGGGGGTTTTATAATAGCCATGACTGGCTGCTTTTTTTTCTTCTCTCCGATCGATGGTGTGAATTACAAATTATTTCGGGATTGATTTTCTCGTAAGTATATGAGGTTATCGAATGCATTCTTCGGTACGATTCTTATTTTTGAGATTGATTCTAGCAAAAAAAAAACAATAATTTATAATTCATACAGAAACATCTTTTATATTTTCGTTCGATAAAAAATTACAATCTGAAAATTAAATTAATAAACATGACAGAACGTCAGTTAAGAAGTCGATCAAATAAATTCAACAAAAAGACCGCTCCGCGTTTAATCTTCTAAAAGAAACGACTTTTTTTGTTTCCTCCAAACTCATTATCCTCGCGACAAGCACTGTAGTTATAAGGACGCAAAAAGCTCATAAAATTAACATGAAAAAGGGTAAAAGCTCGCTCTGAACAAACACTCGCCGCGAGAAAAAGGCGAACCGATAATTAACGAATAAGAGCAACAAGAGAAAAAAAGAAAAAAAAAAGAAAACAAGAGAGAGAGAGAGAAGAGTTTGCTGGCACGATAATGGAGCCGAGGAAAAAGCGCAAAAGGTGCCTCCTTCCGCTATAGTTCCCCAGAAAATGCCCTTTTTTCCGCGACAAGCGCCTCGGCGAAATTCAGAGGGGCAAACGAGGTAATTACGGAAGAGAGAGAGAGAGAGAAAGAGAAACCGCAGCGTTGCTGCTGCTGCCTTCAAAGAGCCGTTGCAGCAGCAGCAGCGAGAAAGAGGGAGAGAGAGAGTGCAGGGGCGCGTCTACTTAACTTTGATCAGCTTCGAGGCCGCTGATGCGAGACCAAGAGAAGCTGCGCTTGGATAGCACGCGAAAATGATGTTGAGGATGCATGAGGATGTTAGAGCTTTAATTTGGTGGTAGCGTTTGTTTAATGTCTTCGTGCGTGAATGATTATTGTTTGAAAATTTTTGGAAAATGTCTGGCTGTATTTGCTTTGTTTCACTTGTTCGAGTTAGATGTCGTGGTGTGTTACGTATGAAGAATTGTATGAACTTTCACTGAATAAGAACTGTATATGAGGATTTGGCAGAAAGAATAACTAACTAAATCAACAAGAACTAATTGAAAAAGAATGTTGATAATTGTACATAACTTTTTATCAATAAAAAGGTATTTCTTCACATGGGATAAATGAGTTCACTCTCTTCTATCATCATAATTAAAATTGTTTGGAGTATCCCGAATGGGTAACAACGATGAAATTCAACAAGAACTAACTTACGGAAGTTTATCTGATAGTATAAAGATCTCCATATGCAACAGTATAATTCAAATGATAAAACTTTGACGGTACTTTTAGTACCGTAAATAATAACTGATCAGCAGTAAATAAATTTTCGATAGCAGACAAAATACTACAGGCTTGTTTCACTCTCCTTTTTACGAATTACATGATGGTGAGTTAAAATTTATTCACTACCGAACAGAAACTCAGAAAAAACATGCTTGGATCCCGATGTAACGTAATAAAGTAAATTAACAAATAATAACAATCATCCGCCGCAAAAAAAAGGGGCGACAGGATATCGAGAAGAAAAAAAAACGTCAAGCAGCAGGCTTAAAAAAAAGTAAATTAAATAAGTACACGAGATGAAGATTGAGGGCCTCATTACGCGTACAAATTTCACTTATGACGTTACACTAAACTCGCGGCGCGCTTGAAAAGAAAAGCAGCACCTGTATGTGTACACGGGGCTGCTTAAAAAACAGATTCTGTCAATTATCGTTTTCTACAGACCGAAGCTCGCGCGGCCCTCTCTCTCTCTCTCTTTCTCTCTCTCTCTCTCTCTCTCTCTTTCGCCTTATTTACCCATTAAACTGCCATAATGATTCTAACGCTTCGATCGTGTCCTTTCTCCTTCTCCTCTTCTTCTCATTCTTTGCTCATCTTTCAGTTTGCTCTCGTTCGTCTCTGCGTGCGTTCTTTTATTTTCTCATCCACCTCTTTTTGTGTGTTCTTTGATATTTTTTAGGTAGATCAAAGAAATTATGCTGCCGATTATTATAAGGCGTTGACTCATAATTTAGAGACGGGGGGCAACAAAAAGTGATATTCTTTTTATCACATTTTCAAATTGATTTCCAAACAAGTGAAAACAGCAATTGCTTATAAAAATGATACGGCTGTATTACTATGAAACACTACAATTTTCAATCTCACGCCATCTGTAACTAGAAATGTAAGCGCAAAAAGTGGGCTTATATATTTTTCTTTTGCCTGTGAGTGAGTGAGAGACTGTTTAGTCAGCCAGTTGGTATAAAATATCCATGTATATAGTAGGATATGTGTCCTTTTCAAAATAATGTATGACCGATCAAATAACGATATTTTATTGATATTATTTTTGATAACTGAAAAATTTATTCTGATCCCAAACCACATCAATAGACTGAATATTCTACCAGACCCACAGAATCATTTAGAAAAAAATTTAAGTAAACATACGAAACATTAAAATCCTTCATGAAAATTCATTTGAATTCCACGTGCGCTTCGCGAATCCTTGATGTATACAGATAATGATTCCGAAAACAACAGCCAAGCATTTCCATTGTAAGTTTCGCAAAAAAAAAAAAACAAAAAACGAAATCACGAAGGAGGAGTAAAAGGATGAAAAAACTGTAGAGACAACTGGATACCCGTACCGTCAACATCATTCGCTGCAACAGCAGCAGCAGCAGCAAAACCATGAGCGGTAGAATCGCAAGAGAGAGAGAAAACGAGTGAAAGAGAGAGAGAGAGAGAGAGAGAGAGAGGGAGAATGCGGCAGGTTGAATGTCGTTATTATGCTGAATTAGAGGGTGCAGAGCCGGAACGAGGTATGAAACTATTACCTCTCGCGAAACGCCGGATTGTCTCTCTCTCTCTTTTCCCCCCTTCAGCACCGACCTCGCCCATTACCATGCCTCTCTTTGCAGGCTTTGCACTGAAATCCCCTCGCTGCCGCCAGCGGGAAATTCGAATCCGTAGAAGCACTTTAGCTCGCGAGCGCGGGTGCTTGGCCGCTATATACAGCGGTGCGCGCGACTGCGGAAAAGTAGGGAATATTGATAAAAGGAGTAGCGGTTTTGTAGCTATGAGAGTGAGCTGTAATTGAGCTCGCTGTATTTTTATTTCAGCAAGTCATCGAGTCATTTGTACTCGTGAAACATTGATGACGCGGTGTAGAATGGGGATCGATATGGAGTAATTTTTTCATGCAAATAGGCTCTTACAAAATATACAGAGGGCTTCATTTTTCTTTCTTCAAACTGCTGTTGAATTTCAGGATAAGATTTCGCTTATACAAGTATTAGTATCTCAAAATCCATATCATTGGTGTCGATAAACAATCTCGTAACCAAAACCACCATCAAGAAGAAACAAAAAAAAAAAAAACGAAAAACTCACCACCATGCTGCGGACTGTGCTTATAACAATCCTGATGCGTATTAGTCCCAGTGGCGTTGGGTAGATGGCTGCCGGAAGACGGTGAAGTGGTCGAGGAATTGGCATTGTTGCTAGGATTCGCCGCTGAACAGGAACTCGCTGCGCCATTGCTCGTCGTACCTTGTTGTTGCTGCTGTGACTGTGACTGTTGATTATGATGATGATGATGCTTTGTCCGCCTGTACTCGAGTTCGCGCAGATGACTCGAGAACGAGGTTGGACCACCGAGGTAGGGATGCTGCCCATGACCCAAAGCACGGAACTGCTGGTGCTGTTGTCCTGGTGCAAGAGCGGAGGGTGCTTTCAGGCAATAATTACAGTTTTTTTCTTGTCATGTGTGTTCAAAGTGTTATATAAATTTTTTTTATTTTGATGAAGGAAAAATTGTATAGGATATGCCCTGCGACGGTGACAATGAAATGTTATTCTAAGAAAGGTATAAATAAGTTTAGAATCATCATAAAGTTGTCATTAAATATCCTACACGTTATTACATACTTTTAATCAGCGATGAAAACAGATTTTTCCATCTATCGATCGATCTGCAAACGCAGCGACTACACACGCACAACCCTCGCCGATGTAAATGGAACGGCTGATGAAGCCTTTACGATGTATACACACGATTTAGCTGATAGGCGCGCGAAATCAGTTGCATCGAGGCAGGATATGCTCTTTGGCGTATAGGTAAAATCGGTGATTGCCGCGCAGCAGCAGCGAACGCTGCCGTATATATACATATAGACGAATCAATCTTCCGCTGATGAGTGGCGATGCCTGGCAATGCAATCAATACATAGTCTAATATCCGATTAGCGTATAGGCAATATCGACGACGACATGTAGCGACTAGGACGTGTACATACGGCAACACAATAATAGGAGAGAGAGGGAAGCTTGTCGCTTGCTAATAGCTGGTGGAACGCTTGGCACGCTTTATTGAAGTATGCTGCATGCCTATATGTATAAGCCCTCTCTCTCTCTCTCTCTCTGCCATCGACTTTCTTCATTAAGCTCTCTCTCTCAATAAGCTTCATTAACGGCGTGTTTTGGGTAACGCGTATATGACGCTTTTCGAACTTGCCTTCGTGCGCTTATGTATAGCCGAGCTTGACTTGCGTTTATTATAATGTTGACTCAACTATGCAGACTGACGGATCTCGTTTGTGAAACTTCGTCGACGCTCTGACTTTGAAAATTAATATATTCGACGAAATTGACTCTGTGAAATTCCTTTAGTTATTTTTCGAAGGTTTCTTTACGCGTTTAATATCTTTTCTTTTAATAAACTTGAGGTGAGTGCTTTCTTTGTATGATTTTTATTTCAAACGGTGTAAGCGAACGAATGTATTTCATATTATCAAAGATGAATATTATAAAGATCTGAATAAATGATACGTAAAATGCAATAGAATGTCTATAACCTCTTAGGACAATAAACAACCACAACGTAAAGTTTCATGTAAGCACTGCGCACAGTATAAAGACAGACACAAATTGAAAATTCATTCATTCGAGCAATTTTATAACTCTGTATACACAAGTATCTACCAACAAGTAGCACAACATTTTCATCTCCCTCAGATATCTCATCACTCGAAGAATGTTAAAAAAAAAGCCGTTATAACGCATACGGAATTTATAAAAGTGCACATCCTTGCACGATCGCGATCGAATTTCACGAGAGGATACTGCACGAAACAAAAAAAAAGTAAAAGAATCAGCCAGCTCAATAGGATTTTACACTGTCAACGTATACAACACGAACGCTACATATAATAAAATAGCAGAGACGACGAAGGCGCGCGCGACGGCGACGGCTTTCGATAGAACGCGTTTGGGCGTTATCTAATCGAATAGTGGCATATACACACGCGCACACACAAGTGCGCGGCGAGAACGACGGAAACGGCGTGTAACTCTGTTGGATTTTCTTCGGGGAACGACGCGGACGACGAAAAAAAAAGCTATAAATTAACGTATTGTATTCATTGTTCTCGTTCGGGATAATCATTCGCGCGAAATTATATCCCCCCCTTTTTTTTTCACGGAATACTAAAGCAAATACAAATATATAATATCGCGAGCTAATAAATCTGGCTAAAAAAGCAACTTCCGCTGCGAGTGTGTTATAAAAGGCACAATGAGAAATATATGGACACGCGAGAGAGAGAGAAAAAAAAGCGCAACGGCTAACTCTAGTGCACAGTCTGCCCATATGTCGCTAATTCAACCTGGCTAACACTTCTCTCTCTCACTCAGTTCGAACAATATATGTAGGTATAGGCTCTTTGAGAGAGAATGGAGAATCGAAAGACGAAAGAAAAGAAAAAAAAAAACAAACAGCAAACTTGCACGCGAGAGATCGTGCACACACACACACATACACACATAAATGAAGTCCCGGAAACTAAACGCGCTCGCGAGAGAGCTACGAAAAAAGAGAGCGATTAGAGGGTCCTATATAAGCCACGAGTGGACGTATATAATGACGGGGTTGCAGCAGGTGTGCTTTGCGGGCGCTCGGCGTAGCCCAGTAGGCCAACTCGCGGTCCGCGAAACGCATATACAGACACACACACACACACACACACACACACACACACACACACACACACACACACACACACACACACACACACACACATACACATATATACAATAGCGCGATCGGCCTATTTTTCCAGCATTTACTTGTGTATGCACCTTCGTTCTTCTTCTTCTTCTTTATTTTGGGGATAATTAGGTGGATTTTTGAGGGCCTTTGACTTCAAAAACTGCACGTACTGATGGGTGCTCGAGGAGGGTTTGGTCTTTCTTGTTAGGGGAATTTCGTCGTGTGACGCGGGTTTACATTGAGGGTTGTCGACTATGGGCGATATAATGTGAGTTTTAGTTTTGGTGGCTGTGATGTTTTTAATTAATAGTGGTTGGTATTATGTGCTTATAGAATGAACGTTTTTGTTTGTTCAAAAATCGGTCTACTATTGATAGTAGTACTATAAATTTCATTATTATTATAGTGTAGTATGGAATTCTAAATTATGTTGCGATCTGTATCATAAAAACAAAGATAGCCAAAAAAAGGGAATACCGTGCAAGAATATCCAAAGTTTAAAGGTCAATTTTTTTCGTCATTATATTCAGAAACGTGTGTATTAATTAAGTAGCTTCAAGAGATTTTTTTCTGTTTCGTGTAGATGTTAAACGAAGCGCCATCTCGGAATTTCTCATATATTATAGTTATTTTCCAAATATTCCGCACTGACAAGAGTTCCCAAAAGATCGTTCAACTTCGAGACAAGAATGTTGCTATCTCACTCTCATCAACCGATACTTTTTATTGACGAATCCCAAACGTTATTATCCCGAGAATTATACGTCACCTTTCCGGACTTGTGAATCATGAAATACCTGAATTTCATCAAAATTTTGTTTCTTTGTTTCAAGAAATCACATTCAATTAATAACTCCTTGTATTTATAATTTTTGAAGCTCGCGAAGATTTCTTTCTAATCATAGTGAAACCTAAGCCGACCGCAAAAACTAATATTTGTAATTCTCAAAGTAAATAAAAACGTTGAGCCACAGACGACGACGACAAAAGAGGACGACATTGTCTCGTTGCGTTGACCAAAAAGCGTGCCAAGAACAATGCCCGAAACGGTACACAAATTAAACAAGAAAATGGATGGCGGCGCGGTGGTGTATACGTGTGCATGCAATATGTCGTCGGTGGCACGCGACGCGAACGCGAAACACCCCGCGGAGACCGCGGACTTCCTTCCCTTTATCCTTGTCATTTTTTTTCCTTTCTTTTCTTCGCTTTTTTTTTGACGGCGCGCGCGCGCCTCTTTAAAAACCAAAGGGTTGTTGGCATCAGTCGTTGAACTTGCCAGTGTGTTTTTTTACTTCCGCGTTTCATATATATATATTACAAAGTGCGCAGCTGACTTGTAAAGTTCATATATATTTGAGAACGCGTGTCAAAGATTTTGGCCGCTGATCGGATGCGGCGGCAACAGTGGTGGTGGTGACCATGGAAAACGACGTTTATCGTCTTGTGGGCACGTTCTTTTCTTTTTCTTTTTTTTTTATTATTCTTCGGACACGCGCGCGTTTTTGATCGGGTGGTTTCTGTGTGTGAACTTGATGAATGCTCTGCTGAAACGTTGGTATTCTCGTCGATGATCGGCTATGGCAGATGAGGAATTATTTTTTTTCTTTCAAACCGTTCATCGAACTTGCTGTTGTCGTTATTTGACTTTATATTTAATTGGTTAAGATGAGGCACACAAAAATGAAAAATTTTCTACTTTTCTTTATCACGATAGCAATGCATAAGTCTTTTCACTCGATATAACATATCAATGGATGATTAATTCTCTATTGAAAATCTGCCAATCCACAGAAGAGGATGTACCTCTTGTTCGTGGGATTGGATAAATTCCTATGCAGTTCAAACCAAAATATTAAATATTGAATTACATATCACAGAAGTTAGTTTTCTAAACAAATAATCATTTTTAAAAACCGAACTGCTCATTTTCATCTGCAGTATGTCCAGTTACCACGCCATCTAAATTTCAGGATGAAACTCAACTTTCATACCGTAACACAATTATACATTAATAAGTCGTTTCAACGCAACATACGTAAAATCTTGACGTAACAAAGCAAACAGTACAGAATTCAAAGACAAACCAAAGGTCTTTCGAATAGGTAAATCCCTCGCGACAAAAAGCTCGCATCCGAGAGAAATAGAAGCTCAAAAACAGATGAGAGAGACAGAGAGCAGAGAGGACGGCGGAAATCGTTGCGTTGTAAGCGCATATGCGCGGTGCATCATAGCGCACCATCTGCTCGATAATGACTCCCATTACCGAGGCTCTACCGGACTTTCCGTGAATTATCGGCGCATTTTCTCTCTCTCGCGCGCGCGTTGATCGCAACCCCATCCTCCAACCCCCACACACACCGACGTTGTTGTTTAAATCCCTTCCCGCGAACTGCTGCTGCGCCTAAAAAGCGTTTGCGTGTCACTTTTTCTCGGCCTTTCATACACGACGCTCATCTATTATTTATCCCGGATATTCCTCTTTTTTTTTTCCTGCATCATCTCTTTTCCGAGGAGGACCTGTTGACAAATGCACTCCGAACGCGTTTCAAACATTTAAGCGCGTGGAAAAATCTCTTTTCAACCGTACAATTTAATTTTTCGCGATTTGATTGTAAGATTAGGAAGTGGAATCATAATGATGAGGAGGAAGATGATGATGATGATGATGTGTATGAAGGTATATAATGGAACTTACTCGTTTTGGAGCGCGGCTCCCGAGGACCATCGACGGTGACCTTAATTGCTCTAGTGTACGTTGCTACTTGTGGTGGCGTCGTTGAAACCGTTATCGTGATACTGAAGCTTTTTCCTGCCGAACAGAAACAACACACATTGCCATAAGTCATCAACATTTACAAAGAATGTTGCCTGCGAATTATCATTTATATTGCTGTTTATACAAAACAGTAGCTGTTGAGTTTTTTTTATAAAAAAAAAATCATTCAGTTAATTTATACGGTGTTTCATCTATCTTCGCAACCCCAAAATTTATTTTATTTTTGTGCGCAGCGCAGTACGAGTTTTGAAAATTGAATTTCACGCACTATAAACCTTCAGTCGAGCTTTAAAGCGTATGGAGTATCCTTAAAGAAGCATAAATCTCCGCGAACAGAGCAATTTATCCGCGATGTAACTAAAGAAGCAATTATATAAAAGCCAAACTCGAAGCAAACAAAAAAAAGGACATCGTTTAATAACCGTCTGTGACAAAGCGAAAAGGAAAAAAAAAGAAGAGTATATGGAAAAAGGGTGGAGCTTCACACACATACACACGTAGTAGAGGGGAAGGTTGAGAGAAAGCGTATATCACCGTGGCGAAGGTGTCCGGGTATATTAATTCCCTCTCCATAAACGTCCGTCGGAGAGATTGACTACTATACTATAGCGGCGCGGCCTCTTAAACGGCGGCCGTCGCTAATGCACGAAATATCGTACTGACACAATGTTGCCCTTAAGGCTTTGCTCACAACGACGTCGTCGTCGTCGGTCGTTTTTGTCGAATTGCATTTATATATATATACGTGCGGTCGATGTGCGAGGGTGTATAATAATGTGCTAAATCGTCAAAATATTTCGCAAAGTCATTCTGACTTTTGACTTTTGCGTTTATGTCTTGTTACGTTGCACGAATGGCCGTTAAAGAGCGTTGGAAAATTAATATAATTTTTACAGGTACGTTTGATAATTAATCTGATATAGAATTAAGTTTCGACGTCAAAAACCTGTAAGAATTCAACAGATAAATATTTCACGCCAAAACCTATTGTGAAAGCTATAAAACTCGACAGGAACGACGCGTGATTGGTATACGAGGAGAGTAAAGAAAAAAGAAAAAAAAAAATTGTCGTCACATCAAACGTATAGAAACTCAAAAGGTGTGAAAAAGCACGTATATAAAAATCCTCGACGCATACATATATATAAGAGACACAACGCTAGCCGCACTGCAAAAGTCAGAGAGGAAGAGGGAGAGAGGGGGAGAAAGATCCCTCGGACCGCTAAATTTATTAACTGCCGTAAACGACAGGCGCGCGTCGGGGCATTTAGGCGAGACGGTTTTATGGTATTCATTATCTCGAGCTATGGGCCGTCTTACCTTCTACCAAACGAGTACTTCTCTCTCTCTCTCTCTCACTCGGACTTTGATTTTTTAAAGGCTGGTGATTGCGATTTTAGTGGCAGCGTTAAATGCGATTCTTCCAGCGCTTCAATGTTTCTTTTTTCTTACGAGTTACGTTCTCGTACAATGTTGCCGCGGATAACTTTCAATTTAACACCTAGAGATTTCTTCGACACAGCGAATAAAAGAATTTTAGAAAAAATATATATCTCAATTGTATCGTTGAAAAATCAGTGTCCCGAGGCACGGCGATACAAAAAAAAGCGAGCGACACGAGTCAAAGATCGGACAGGCAACGGATGCATCAGGATTGCAGACATAAACGCGTTGGGCGACATAGAGCGAGCCGATCCATTGGCAATCGTGCGAACGCGAAGGAGGTGGCGGCTCGTTTATTCCGCGGAAATACATTCGTCGAGAGAGAGAGAGAGAGAGAGAGAGAGAGAACTGCGCGTTTTGCTGCCCGGACGTCCTGCGATTTGTAATTGTCCGCGTAGGGGGTCGCGGCATGTCTGTCAACATGATAACTGGCATCAAACACCCAACCCCCCTTGAAACTCTGTCTCTCTCTCTCTCTCTC